>JAVJAQ010004862.1:0-50541 GCA_032362365.1 Zygogramma bicolorata | reverse complement strand
GTTGATTAGCCCCTTAAATAGCTACCCCTTTTCAACCCGTTAGGCGACCAATTTTGATGATATACGAAACACGTCTTCCAAATATTCTTTTGAATAATTTGTATGCAAAATTTGAAGTAGATAAGAACAAGGCATCACGTTGTCCCAAATAAATTTGGCGCCCGTTTTTCACCCCCATAGGGTTGGAATTTTCAAAACACGGAAAACGGAATAAAAGTATCCAATGTCCCTCTCCTGGTTCTGAGCTACCTCCTAACCAGTTTTCACATAAATCGGTTCAGCCTTTCTTGAGTTATAAATGGTGCAACTAAAACGACTTTCTTTTATGAGCATTTCTTTTATGTCCCCCTCCCCCTTGTGTTCTTTGAACGAGTCAACTCAAAAAATAGAACCTTTGAATTATGAAATTGATGCATGAATACTATATTTTGGAGTGAAATTGACAAAAACTAAATGGAAATGGGGGTCTTGTGATACATCATTTTGAAGCTCCTGACGAATACTTTACAACCTTAGAATATGAAGTGAATCTCTTCACCTACTACAAAATGGCGGAACATTTGAAAATTTCCTGCACGAATCGACGTTTGACTTCATAATTTGAGGAAATAAGCTGAGTTCTGTTCAGAAGATGCTCGAAATGGTTGCCTTAAACGTCTTGAGATCAGAACAGCCTATCCGATATTTCATTTCGAACATTTTAGAACACAGCAACGTCGATATTTCTACAAATATTTATCATTCTCTGCCGTACATTCAATATTGAAGCCAGTTCCGTTTCGTACACCTTCTGCTTCAAATAGCCCGATAAAAAAGTCTACAGGTGTCAAATCTGTAATACCTCAATGGCCAATCCAACTACCATGAAAGGTATTATCCAAATAGTTTATTGATTGCCTGGAGGAATATGGCGGTGCTCCATCTTGTTGGTATAATAATATCCATATCGAATTCATTAGGATTCGCTTTGACGATTCCGGTGATTAGAAGATCAAGTTTAATTCCCAGTATATTCGAATACAGTTCCCCTGCTGAGTTTTGTTCAATTGACCATTTTGGAGATAGTTCACGTCGTACCTCGTACCTATCTACTTATAAAATCGAAACTAAATCGGAATATTTGAACTGAACAATGAAATTTCATTGTACTGATATTTTTGTCTTTTTTTATGAACAAAAAATAACCCATCGAACCTTATCGAGTTGTTGGTATTGCCATATAACAGAGAAAAGGGTTTATGTTCCGCCATTTTGTAGTAGGGTTGTAAAGTATTCATCAGAAGCTTCAGAATGATGTATCATATGGCCCCCCTTTCCACTTATTTTTGTTTCCAGATGACGCCCAGTCGCAATCTTGAGATTTGCATGTGTCGATTTCACTCCAAAATATAGTATTCATGCATCAATATCCCAAGTTTTTTCAGAAGACCCTTTCAAAAAATAAAAGGGGAGGACATTGAATAAATGCACTGTATATAGGGCTTCTGACATCACCCTTTCAAATCGTTGCAGCACCAAATAGAAACAGTAAACGCTCTCCACAATTGACAAACTTTTTCAACGCCCTGAATGGCCATTGTACCCAGTACACGACAGTTAAACTACGCCTTGTCCACATTCAAGCAACTTCTCGCTGCTCAGGATTGCCGATTGTGGGAATTTAGGGAATTCAAACTACAACAGTTTAGGCCCTATCCGTGACATAAAGTTATTCAGACACAATTGTGGATTCTGAAGGGAATATCATTCCAGACAGAAATGCCAGTTGTGGAGGCAATAAATACGAAGGGGACTAGTCCAGCTTTGGTGAATATTCAATGTTTTGTCTACGAGATACTTCAAAGAAACACGAATTGTTCCCAGCTAGTTGTGGGGATCAGAGCGTGAGCTTTGTTTTGTTCAATAGAATAATGATAATAATAAATCGACTTTCATCTGAAGGTGCTTCCCAGAAACTTGGATTACTGTTTCGTGCGAGAAAATACCTCACTTCTCGTCAGCTTCTAATGATCTACAAGACTCACAAGACAAGACTTGGAATACAGTTCTCAAGTGTGGAGTTCGGCACCGAAACATTCATTGCGGCTTCTCGATTCTAGGCAGAGAAAGGCGATTCGTCTTGTTGGTGATTCTTCGCTCACAGACTGGCTCACTTCATCGGAACATGGATCGGGGACTTGTCTCTCTCCTATAGATATTTTCACGGTCGAAGCCCTTCTGAATTGTTATCGATCGTTCCACCCTTGGCAATATCCACACGGATGACTCGACGAGTACAGAATTCCCACCCCTTTGTTGTGACTTTAGAGACCTGTCGAACCCCTCTGGCTCAGAGATTTTTTATCAATATAACAGCTGAGCTTTGGAACTCCTTGCCAAAGGAGATTTTTCCTGAGGCTTACAAAGTTCAAAAATTGAAAGTGAATGTGAATTCGTATCTCCTGTCCCTTGATTCACGCGGTGTTCTTTGAACATTACAGGGCTTCCCTTTCGTGTGAATCTGCATATAAAAAAATCAAGGTCTTTATAGTCGAAGTCAAATAAAAATCTTATCAGTGTTTCGAAATTTTCTGAACATAATATTTTCCACTATTATGGAACTGACGTTTTGTGAACTGTCCAGTGAAATTCACATAATAGAGAGAGAGAGAAGGTTTAAAAATAGTACAAAACAATGAATATAAAAAATATTGAAATTGATACTAGGTGAGTGTGTATATATATACAAACACACACACCCGCATACACATGCATCTGGTACATACATGAGAAATACGATGAAGTTATAGGCACGAGTCAATGTTTAAAAAAGAAATATATATCTATGTCAAATTGAATAACAATGTGTGAAACTATGAATAACATACCTTACAAATATTCAAAAATGATTACCACTAAGAATTATGGAACAAGATTAGGTACAACTATGATCACTGAAATATTCTTCAAGGGGGGGTTACAATGTCTTCAATTATATAAGATATAATACAGTGCTCCCCCTTTTATTTTTTGAACAAATGAGCTCAAAAAATGAGATAATGGAATTGATGAATGAATAATATATTTTGGAGTTAAATTTACAGATGTAAATTTCAGGATGCTGACTGGGCGCTATCTGGGAAAAAAGATGATGGAAAGGGGGGGTCTTGTGACACATTCTTTTGAAGCTCCTGATGAATACTTCCCAATCCTAGAATATAAAGTTAATATATCAACTCGTTACAAAATGGAGGAAAATTCAATTATAACGCCAATGTTAAACTACATACTTTGAGGAAATAAGCTGAGTTCAGTTCAGAAGATGCTCGAAATGGTTGCCTTAACCGTCTAGACAGCTTATCCGATATATCACTTCGAACATTTTTCAGCACAGTAACGTCAATATTTCTACGAATATTTATTATTCCCTACCGTATATGGAATATTGAAGCAGGTCCAGTTTCCCACAACTTTTGCCTCGAAAATAAAGTCTGAATGTGCCAAATCTTGCAAGCTGTCTGGCCATTCAGCAGGACCTCGATAGTCATTTTAACGACCATCCAAAGTATCATCCAAATAGTTTCTTACTTGTCGGTGATCACAGAATCGAGTGCAATTTCCAACGTATGCAAATACAGTTTCGATTTTGAATTTTGTTCAATTGACTATTTTGGAGATAGTTCACGTGGTACCCAACTACTTGTGAAATCGAAAACTGAATCAGAATATTCGAACTGAATAATGAAGTTTGTAGTCGTAGTGACATTTTTTACTTTTTATGAACCAAAGAAACCTACCAAATCGGGTGCTTGGGAATGCCATATGGTAGAGACAAACGAACATTTCCAGAAATATCGATAGTAATGTGTTTGTACTCAAGTGATTATTTAATGTTTCGCCATTTTGTAGTATATCAAGATATTGACTTCATATTCTAGGGTTGTCAGGAGCTTCAAAATTATGTATCACAAGACCCACCTTTCGATTCCATTTTTTTTCAGTTGTCGCCCAGTCGCCATCTAAAAATTTTCATTTGTGAATTTTACTCCAGAATATAGTATCAATGCATCGATTTCATTATCCCAACTTTTGATTTTTTGAGTTAGCAACTATTACCGATCGAATAAAATCATTGTCTCAGATCGGGAATGCTAAACGTTCGTGATACTTACAGCATTTTTTGCACGATCCTAACTCTTTTTCTCTGATTCAAATGAATTAATTTCCACCTCATTATAACTGAACAGTTAGAAGTGGCATTCATCATTTGTGTCACTATTGTATCAAAAATTAAGGTAAATCTCCTAGACGTTTCCATGCCATCATTAAGCTTCATCAGCAAACATACCTATACTGTTGTTGCATTCGAATTTTTTTCATGAACTTGATTTGAATCTTCTGTTAGAAACCGTTTCAGATGTATATGTCTGGATGGAACTTTATTACTTCGACCTTGCTTCCATTTCACTGCCCAGCTGCACGCTATCAAATTACAACTCTCAATACAATAACTCTGTGATGCTATCTATCCATTCCGAGATCAATTCAAAGATTGGGGTCACTACGGAGTTACCAGTGGCTCATTTGTAATAGAACGAATATACAGGAAAGAGGGAGGAACGAGATGAATGAGGAGCTTGCGTTCAGAAGCGACTATATTCGTTTCGTAGTTTCCTGGATATCTTACCTACCACAATCTTGAAGAATAAGATTTGATATTGAAATCTATACAGGTGTAGAAGGGCAGATTTTCAACTTATTAATTCCTGTTCAAATGCAAATATATCTTCTTGGCAATCTTCGTAATTGACATTTGTCAAATATTTCGAATCTGACATAACATTTTGTCCTTTAAGAGGGGCAGCCATCCGCGATCCATATCAAGCGAACTCATAGATATGCATTCTTCACCAGACATCATGATGAAAGCAGATTCCTTCCATTTTCGTTTCCCGCCATTGCTCGCTCTGGTCATAATTTTAGAGTCGTTCCATCCTACTGTGTGATCTCCATCAGCAGTAAAAAAGTGTTCTGATAATCTAGAACCACCTATCTGTCTGTTCCTGATGTACATCTGGTGTTCACTCGTTCGCACTTTCAATGGTCGAAATGTTTCAACGATATATTTTTCTCCGCACGAACAAGAAATTTGATAAATACTTTTTTTTTGTGGTTTCCGTTGTCTAATTGGGTTTGGTATGTGTCAGTATTGGCCGTGAAGTATTTGTTGTTTTGAATGTTGTTCTAACATTATACCTATTTCTGATCCGTTTTATCTTTTCAGACAGACGAGAGACTCAAGGTATACTGTTTGATACAGGTTGTGTATTTTGTGTAGGTTGTATGTATTCATTGTGGACTGTTTCGGATTCTCATTTTCTGTCAAAGTTCTTCCTGTGAGTTTTTCTGGATATCCATTTTCTTTCAATACCGATTTTATGAAGTTCATCTCTTCATTAATTTTTTCCTGCGAGTCACATACAATTTCTGTTCTATCATAAAGGCATTCCACTATTCATTTCTTGGCACTTGTGTGGTGGTTTGAGGTGTAGTGAAGTTTTTAGTTCTTATGTTTTTTGATAGTCAGAATTTGAGTTATACGTATAGCTTCCAATATCAATTCTTGTTTTTTCAGATTGTGGTAGGTTCAAACCCAGAAACCTACGGAACAAATATTGATCCACCACAAAATAACGACGTTCAAACAGTACGACTATATTCATTTTGTAAAAATATTCAGGAATTGACGAAAACTTCCCATCGGTCTGCACAAAAATATTCATTCCATCTAATTTAGATTTCATGCATGTTTTATGATAATTTGAATATTTCCGAATCGAAATATATTATGAAAAATTATGAAACACGTATTTTTTTTTTCTAATTTTGAATAAAAAAAACGTATTTAGCTTCAAATTCGAATCGTTCATTCTAGAAAGTAATACGATATGGAATAAAATCTGTCAAAAATCATCAAAAACCATCACATAAATGTAAACACTTTTTCTTAGTAGTATCAACTTTGTAGTTTTTTTTTTTTCATATTTTCCGTTGGTGTTCTACAACAAAAATATTTCATCAAAAATCGGCATGCATTGCTTCTGACCATTTTCCGTTGTAGCGCCTCTCTAGGTGCAATATATCTTAGTGAAACCTTTCATCATGTTCATCTGATACTGCGTCGAAATTTTCGGGAAAGAAATCTAAGTGAGATTTTAAAAAAATGAAATGTAAGGGACATATTGCATAACCTCAAAATTATATTTTCTTCCAGAATCAAAAATGTTTCAATTATCTGATTTAATTCTGCTCTATAATTGAAAAAGTGAATATTTCTTAATATAATTCGTGACTCACCCAAATATCTAGTATACATAGAAAAATATCCACAATGAAACTGTTCAACGTACTGCACGCTACGATATCACAGACTGCTGTGACGCAAGGATTGGTGTTAAAGTTACATAAGGTGATATCTTTCTATCTATTTCTGTCGATACAAACCGTTTTTGTGGATCAAAATATGACCTGAATTGAATGACACATCGTTAAAGCAAAAACAACTGACAAGAAATACATAATATTGATCTATAAAAAAAATATTTGGAAAAATATAAACGTAATATCAAAAAATGGAACAAAAATCTGATTTTATTATTTTGAACTTCTCCTTTTCATCGTATTTTCATTCGAAGGATTTTGATGCAAACCAGTGTTCTCAGAGATAGCAAAAAAAACTATAATTTGTGTTACACGGAGTAATTCGATGTTATTTGAAATTTGCAAAAAGTTATTGGAAAAAGTCGAAAAATTTTCTGGTTAGAGATGGTTTTGACGCAAAGCTTTGAAAATATCCAATTCATTAGGACGATTTCGGTGATTAGAGAATCAACATAGTTGTCAGCATATTCAAATACAATTTCCCTGTTAAATTTTTTTCAATTGACCATTTTGGAGATAGTTTACATGGTACCTATCTACTTGCAAAATCGGAAACTATGAATGAGAATATTTGAACTGAACAATGATGTTCGTTGTACTGATATTTTTGTCTTCTTTCATGAACAAAAAATAACCTATTCAACCTTGTCGGGTTGTTGGGAATCATAAAAAGTTCCGTCATTTTGTAATAGGTGGAGATACTGACTTAATATTCCATCTTGGTGAAGTATTCGTCAGGAGATTCAAAATGATGTATCACAAGACCCCCGTTCCATTTTATTCTTGAAAATTTCATCTGTAAATTTTATACGAAGTATAGTATCTATGCATGAATTTCATCATCCGATTAACCCGCTCAGAAAATAAAAGGGGAGCATTGTATAACGCTCACAGCTGAAATTATCCTTAAATTGGTAACAAAATCGTTTCTTTCAAAGATAATCGATAAAAATAATGATCAAATATTCATTTCACTCTTGAAAATAACATTTCAGTTGCATGGCCTCACTGGTTTCTTCTTCATAAATAGATTATCTCCTCCCCAATATTATTGTCAGATGTATTTTTTCGAAAGTTCTGCTACTTTTATGTGTATATTATTGACACCATTGGTTTATATAACGTGACAAGAATAACTTACTAATATATAATATAATAATCGATCTCCCACGATTGTGAACTGTTAAATAAACCGCTAAGTCCTGAGTGTAAAGGAAAAATCATGGGAACGAGAAACAAGTTAGAAGTGCAGAATATTATCAAGGAAACTATCGCGGAAGCATTCTCCAACAAAGATTTCATTGCTCAGGTAACAAAAACAGTGACCGAGATAGTGAACAGAAAACTGGAGAAGCTCGAAAAAGTTATAAAAACCCAAGGTGAAGTGATAAAATCAATGGAACAAAAGTTGGATGATTTGCTGCAATATAAAAAAAGAAACAATATTTGCATCTACTGCATCCAAGAAAGCGAAAATGAAAATATTTCCTCCAAGTGTCTTCAATTACTCAACGAATCGGAGTCCACGAATTTGAACAGCAGTAACATTACGTCAGCTTTCAGAATTGGATCACGAACTGGCATATTAGGAAAACCTCGACCAACAATTGTTATGTTCGCAAACAATGAACTCAAAACTGGAATATTGAAAAACATGGCCAAATTTAAAGGTAAAAAGCTGTTTATCACCGAAGATCTAACAAAAAACAAACGCTTACTCATGAATGAAGCGAAGTCAAAATTCGGAGACAAAAACGTTTGGACACAAAATGGGCAAATATTTGCGAAAATTGACGACCTTAAGAAGAAAATCAGATCCAGTGAGGACATTACAAGTGATATATAACAGCGGCGACTCTAAAACACTGTTTCTTTCTTTCTTTTCTCTGATTTGTCATCGAGTTTAATCTTAAGTTCCATGAAGTCATTGTGCTACTTTCTTTTTATTAAATTGCTCGGTTTGGGAAAAATCATCTGCAAGTTGAACATGGTGATGTTAGGAGTGATAATCTTGCTGTGTACACTTTCGGCATTTTTATTGTTTATATATCTCATACTATACTTTGATTTGGTAGACACTTTTTTGATAATTTCTTTCAGTAGTCAAGGATATAATACTACAGAATGCTTGACTTTCTTAATGAACTGGAGCAATATAGAGAGAGAGAGACAGACGTACGAGAGGATATAAATGTTTGCAATGACACAAAAGGTGAGAAACATTTAAACATAATTCACTTCAATATTAGAAGCCTGAGGAAAAACCTTGAGGAACTCTTAGTATATATCGACTCGGTGAAAAATGAAATTGACGTCATTGTTTTATCAGAGCCTTTTGTCATTGAAAGTTTGGAAAATTTCGAAATTCCTGAATACAACATTTTTTATAACCAATCTAGATTTAATCAAAACGATGGCGTTATTATATATGTTAAAAAGCAAATTGGGAATGTTATAAGTTCAATACATAACCTTTCAGAAACTAATATTTTGGTTATCGATTTCATCCTGGAAAATATAACCTTCTCAATAATAGCAACATATAGGCCACCAGCTACGTGCAAACAGTTGTATATTACTGAACTTGATAACTTTTTTTCAACGAGAAATAAAAAAGATTTCGACATATTCATAGGTGACACTAATATCAATCTACTACAAGTAGACGACACATATGTAAACAACTATGTTTGTAATATGGCCACGCATGGATTCTTTCCTGAAATTAACACGAAACCAACACGAATCACTGAATATACCTCAAGTTTAATTGATCATATATTCACTAGAATAAAGAAAAATGATGCATTCGATGAAAAAAAAATCAATTCAATTATATTTAAAACTAGCCTAACTGATCACTACGCAGTAGCACTATCTGTAAAATTACCTGATCGAGGAGGGACAAAACATAAAGCTATTACAACAATTGAAAAGAACTATATGAACTATAAAAAACTTAGTAATCTACTAGATAACGAAAAATGGGAACATGTATTGAAATCAACTGAACCACTATCAGCGTACAATCATTTTATTAACACCTTGCAATCATTCATAAAAAAAAGTTCTGAAACTAAAAAACTGAAATTGGAAAAAAAGAGACTCAAACCTTGGATAACTGATGGACTGATAACTTCAATCAAACATCGAGATCGTTTGAAATCCAGACTTATAAGAAACTTCTCCATAGAAATGAAAATAGAATATACACATTATAGAAACTTTTTAAACAATCTGATACGTAAAACAAAAACCGATTACTATAAAAATAGAATAACTGCAGCAAATAATAACTATAAAAAAATTTGAACTGAAATTAATGATATGACAAATTCATCAAAAAGTTCTCAAGCAGATAGTATAAATATAACCGATGACCAAGGTAATGAAATTTCATCAGATTTCGAAAAAGCAGAATATCTCAATAAATTTTTTGTTCAGGTAGGTACGCTCATGGCCCAAAAAATTGATACCATAACTTCTCCGCAGGAAGTAAATCCTCATGTAAAAGATTCGGTATTTCTCAATCCAGTGACAAGTAATGAAATAATCTCCACTATTTCCACTCTAAAAAACAACACATCGGCAGGTCCTGATCGCATCTCGGTATTTTTGATAAAAAAATTCAACAAACACCTATCAGATCCGTTGTCACATATAATAAATTTGTGCTTCCAAACCAGTATTATACCTGGTGCTTGGAAAGAATCAATTACTACCCCAATTTTCAAATCAGGAAACAGGAAACTCGCTACTAATTATCGGCCTATCACAGTTATAAATAATTTTGCAAAAATATTTGAGAAAGTATTGAAAGTCCGTCTTATGCAATTCCTAGAATCCAACAATATCTTATCAAACTCGCAATTTGGTTTCCGAGAAGGATTTTCCACGGAACAGGCTATATACAGATTGGTAAACGACGTCCTGGCTAATCTTAATGATAATAATAAGTGTCTAACAATATTTCTAGACCTGGCCAAGGCGTTTGACACCGTGGACCACAAAATATTATTGCATAGAATGGAAAGATCTGGAATAAGAGGCACTGTTCTTGATTTATTTGAAAATTATCTCTTGAATAGAACTCAAAGAGTAAAAATCAAAAACTGTTTTAGTAACCCCCTTCCTATCACTATAGGCGTACCACAAGGAACAGTGATGGGTCCCATACTTTTTCTAATTTATATCAACAATATTGGAGTACTCAGAAATACCAAAAGCTCAGTAATCTCATATGCTGATGACACAGCGATAATGTTTTTTGGTGATTCTTGGACAAAAGTATACCAACAAGCCGAACGAGAGTTAAATATATATTTTGACTACATAGATGGTAGCCGTTTAAGCTTAAATACTGATAAGACAAAATTCATTACATTCAGTGCTGATATTAGAGATCAACCAGATTTTGACAAAATTACAATTGAAAAAAAAAACTGTGACCATATACATTGTACATGCCGAACTATAAAAAAAATTGATAAAATTAAATATCTGGGTGTAATCTTAGACCAACACCTACGATGGTCTGAGCATTTATCATATACAATTATGAGACTTCGCAAACTCATACATAAATTCTATCAACTGAGAAATATTTTAAGTAGAAAAACCATTGTGATGGTGTATAATGCACTAGCAGAGTCCATTATACGATACTGTGTCATTATTTGGGGGGGTGCATACAAAACAGCCTTATGTGCTCTAGAAATTACTCAAAACACAATCATAAAGATTATTCTTAAAAAAGAAAAATTATTTTCCACAAATGAATTATATCGTGAAGCTAACTTACTGAATCTCGAACAAATTTATATATACCAATGTATTCTATGGATGATGAAAACCAAAACCTATACTTATACTTGTCATTCCTACAACACGAGATCTGTCTCTAATAAACTTGTGTCTGTTTCATTTTACAAAAAGTCTCTACCACAAAGATTCATTACCTATTTTGGCCCAAAACTTCTAAACATGGTTCCAGAATATATACGAAAAATCAAATCAAAAGTTAAACTCTCTATTGAATTGAAAACATTCGTTGAAGTGAACTATGTAAAGCAGAAAAACATTGTTTACTAACATATATGTAACGCCTTAAATATCTCGGTTACTGTTAAAACATGTCGTTTTCACCGCACATACATAGAATTGAAACCAATAATCTTCTCTCTCTCTTTCTCTCTCACTCTACTATCGCAATTTCTTCCTTCTCTTTTGATTGTGTCTACCAACCAATCTTATTTTAGAGGTTGGTATTTTTTTTGAATTTATTTAAGTTTTTGTTTTGTAAAATGACTTTCTAGCACGGGATGAGTTGTAATACAAGCCATAGGTTTAGACAACTCACCTAGTGCGACAAAATCTTGTAAACATGGCTGTCTGAATAAATATATCTGAAAATCTGAATATCTGAAATCTGAATATTTGATTATGCCTGTATCTTCCCTCCTTCCATTGCAGTTTCATCAGCAGATGTTTTTTTTATCTCTACTCCTAACATCAAAGCTAATTCTGCCGTATTCTCTCACAGCTTTGTTGTCATCCAACCCCTTCTGAAATAGTAGTTAGTCTGCTTTCATTATCAAAGGGTTCACATTGAATGTTTTTCAACTCGGCCAGTGACAGACGGTTTCACCCCTTCGGAAACTTCGGTTGAATGTTATATCAACAGTTTTCATCCCAAGGGTCAAGAGGATGTTGAAATTATCAACGTTGAGTCCTTGATCAAGTCGATCAATAGTTTTTCATACATAAATTTCGTAACCTCATAATCTTTTTCGAGTATGCTGGTAACAAGTCATCATATTGAGTTACCATCTGGAATTCCACAAGTATCCAATTTGGGTCTTCTATACTTTCTTTTCATTCATACAAAATAATTCTTCTAGAATACTTGCCCTTCAGTTGCTATCAACAGTATTGAAGATTGTTTAATTCCACAAATCTATATAATATTCAATTTCAGTTCACCACTGTTGTCATACCCTGAGCTGAACTTCAAGAAATGGAAAATAGTCTCCCATGGAAAACGTAGCCTCATAACGTTCAATGGTATGCTTGAAAGATACATATGAAGGAGAGCGGTCAATACAAAAATGGCCTCGAAAATCATATATGGGATAATTATAAGAATTACATGAGTTTCAAAAGACACATAATAGAGTATTTATCGAAATAATTTACAAACAACAGATAGGTTCCGGAGAACTTTATGCAAATCATTCTTTTCTCAAATGCAATGGCTACTCTTCACCAAGAGGTTGTAATAAAATCTGTTCACTCAACTCTCCCCAATCAACTCTGGTCTGATTTTCTCTCGAATTCATGATACGATTTCCACAAAAATCCCAATCATCTGGTTGATAATATTTTCATATATTTACGATAATCCAGCTTCCATTTTAGAGACTTTTATTAGTTTCTAGAATTGAATTGTTTCAAATTCAGATTCTACTCTGTAAACGATACCGGATCTATCATTTTCGAAAAATGTCTGAAATATTAATGTGAAATCCCAATTGGAACCAAGATTTTTGCATGAATCGAACTGAAATGTAAATAAGTCAAGTTGAAACGAGGGCAACCCTAAAGAATCGATAACGAAAATATATGCCAGATTTATTTCTGTTGAACAAAATACAAACACTTCTGCTTCTTTCATGCCCCTGTGTTATCAAATTATGATTCTCATGGATTGTGTTGATTTCACAATTCAATTCAATAGTTCACACTCCAAAACAAACATTGTAGATACACCCTATTATCACCAATTAACCTAGAAGGTTTTTTGATTTATTTCTGAACTCGAACTTCCGAAAGATCTCTTATCCTCTTTGATCTAATTGTCTTCTTTGAGATAGTTCACGAAGTGGTATTGTCTTTTTAAATTAAATTGACGTGAGTGTTTTTTTTTTTTTTCATTTCAGACAGCTGAAACATGGCGATGCTGATGTTATTAGGGATACCAGGTTGCTATTTCCAATGGAAGAAATACGTGATACCGAATTTATAGATAGGAGCGTATCTATTACACCACCAGTGAGTATCGACGTAATTTATTTGTTCGTGAACTGCATTCGGTCGTGCATTTATGATTTTTGTGTAGAGATAATGTTGGGAGGAACACTTTTTCAGTCTTTTTTTTTCCAAATCGATATGGAAACGATACAAATATTGTATAAATGAAGGGATACTTTCTTTTGCCTGGATTTAAAGAACTTGTTTTCTTGATGAGTTATCTGGAAAAAAATAATGAAAAAAATGTATATGCATATTTCTCTCAAATTTGTTTTTTGTTGCAAAAATGCAATATTGTGCAAAAATACATATATGTTTCATGATAGTCATTGCTTATATCTGCTCCACTTGATGTATACTTTGGGTCATCACTCTGTCCAAAAAGTATAATCGATCCTTGTTGTCTGACCAATTCTCCCAAATATCAGCCAATCCTATGTCAGTGAAGGTTTTCTTCGATCCATGCTTATTATGAGTTTTACCCCTTAATGAACAATGTGGCAATTCTGCAAAAACAATTCATCATCTATCAATATACTATATGTAACATTCCCCGTGAAATTATATCAGAACTACTAACCTAATACAAAAAAATAATTCTTTTCAAGTTGTCTGCAAAAACCTGTAATTATTCTTCCGTTTACTGCACCTTCATATACTGTAACCACCAAAAGTATACTGGTAACTGAAATTCAAAATTGTAAATACAGCACCATGTATGACAGGGGCGCCGGAACCATGGGGCAATGGGGGCTCCAGCCCCCATAGAGAATTGGCTATGGAGGTGGAGCCCCCATAGTGAAGTTCTGGTTTGCGAAACTGTTACCAAGCTCTCATAGCAAAAATTTTTCGTTCAGAACAAATTATGTATTGGTGTCGGATTAGGATAAAGATTTTTATTATCACGCTGGCAACAGTGTCAGTGACAAAACCGCCGCAGTTACTCAAAGCTGTGATCACTATTAACAAAGGTGCGTACGTATACCGTATATATTGTAGGTGTGATATCTGATATATCAAATCAAAAACGTATTCACGGTCCAGGATGACACAGCAAAGACTGAACGATTGTGCTATTTTGAACTTCTACAGAGCTCTTTCTAAAAGAAGTTAGTAATCACGAGATAGCAAATATTTTCATTAAAAAAATAACCAAAAACGGCAGACCTTCTAACATGAGTAATATTATAATTTCAATCCTATTTATTACATATTATTATATATTATATAGTTCATGCAGAAATTGGATATTTGTTTCTTCAACAATTTTAAACAACAACAACAATTTTGTAGTACTCAGACTCGCCATTTGGCATTTGAGGTTTGAAACTGGCTGTGATTATCAGTTTTTTTTGTTTTTTCTATACTTCACCGAAGCGTTTGGAAATTATTTTTATTATTCTAAACATGTTGTACTTGGGTCGTTTTGGATTAGTATTCAACTTTGTGTTTTTCGTATGTATGTGAATATCACCTGAATATATGATGTTATAATACACTGGCTTTATTTTACCTATTTCATTGTGATATATATATATATATATATATATATATATATATATATATATATTATTTTTGGAGACCGAGCCCCCATAGTAATTTTGAAGTTCCGGCGCCTATGAATGATGTAAATATCAGACTGTACATTTTGGATGGAATTGTTGTAAATGACTGTGGCTAGTAAGTATTTTGAAGCCAGATTATATCAATTATTGCAAAATTGCAACAATATGCCTTTGGGGGTTAACATATGTTCCTTTACGTTGTGTAGACTCACTCTATGAACAGAAAATGATGATAATCCATAACGACATTTTCGGAAGAAAAAAACCGTTCCCAACCACTGTTAGCCGTTTATATAATTTGCAAATTGAGTAGTGCAAAAACAATCTCCAGAGTTTTTTGGTCTGATACGGGCTCCGTCTGTTACAACAGAATTCTGATTGCTTTCACAACAATAAATTGAAAAGCGGACCAAAAGGGGTCCCAACATGTTCTAGACGATGACCACACAATTGTTTAAAGCAATCTGAAATTGATCAAGGAAACAAAAGGAGACCACTTGATGCTTTCAAGAGCCTAGAAGTAACAAGATGTTTATAGTATGAATGGTGATAAAGGGCCTATCTCTTTCAGCCCGCATTGTAGTTTATTGTTGGGAAAATGATTACAATGATTAGTAGTTGACAGACGAAGGACATATCGGACCAAGAAAAAATTTGCAGGTAGTTTTTCCAATAAATTAAATTGTAAAGTATGTAAATACCCAACCACATTTTTGAGATCCAGTATCAATTTTCTTTTCCAGAAGATAATAACTCTGTTAGCGAAACGCGTGCCGATTGCAAATAGTACCAGTTTGGTATAGTATTTGCAGGTCGAATATATCGTACAATGAAATATGTGTACCGGTTTTGTAAAATGTCTGGTGAAAATTGAAGAATAAAGTGTTTTTCAAATAATTCTGGAGGAAATGGGCATAATGCAAAGAACAAAATATACCTACACACAAAGTGTGCTGTGAATAACGGATAACCTTTCAACTGCCAATAGAGGACAGTTAGGACGTTCATAAAATATATTATAGTGTCATAGAAAGTCCTACGATTCTCGAGTTATTTGGACTTTCATGAATTAAAAAAATGTCCACCCTTTGTTACAAATGACGGAATAATCTCAGAATTTTTTATTGTAAAATATTCTTGACTAGATGTACCATCAGATCCGTATTGAGCTGATTCGCGTTTCGCTAGAATTTTTGACAAAGTTTGAGCTTCTGTGGATTAAAAAATGTAGGGCAACACGAGTGGTAAACTTTCCTTAAAATTCCCAATTATTCTTATTTGAATCCATGAAAGTCCAAATAATTCAAGAATCGCAGGACTTTCTATAACACTAAAGTATATATTCTGAACAGTCTAACTGCCTTTATTTGCAGTTGGAAGGTTATCCGTAATTAACAGAGCACCCTGTATATTGTAGCGTGAGAAAATTGACGACTTTGACGAGTTTGACGACTTGCTATTTCAAACAACAAGTTTCGGAAAATTTCATGGGGTATGATGATCAGGATCGTATTAAAAAATATTACTTTTTTGTGGAGATGTTCGTGACCCAAAGATTCTATAATTTCAGTTTGCTTGGTTTGTTTTTAGGTTTACTTTCGACCTTTCATCTGGTTGTCCCCAGGACACTGGAATTATTGAGGAGTCTTGAGAACATTCAATACATACACATAAAAATCAAAATACTGTAAACATGATATTTGTGACGTATACAGTATTTTAAATTCAATGTGTATGTTTTATTCACATTCTAAATATTCCCAACCCTTCATAATAGATTCAGTGCCCTGACAATTACCAAAACAAGGTAGAAACGTCGACATAAGCAGAATTTGAATTTATGTTTCACTGACCACTTTCAACAAACTGAAAAATCTGAAAAATAAGTACTCATACAAATATTCATTTTCCAGATTTATCACGGACCATCCATCACTACCACTAGTACCCCATCCACCTGAAAATATCCACAATGACAAAGATCGACGTGGACGAAATCGTCCAGGACCACAGGAATCTTCCAGGATGGTCCGAAACGAACGAGACAGGAGGAGTCCACCACCATTTGCCCATAAACATGCAGTTCAACGACGGGCACAGGCTTTCCATAACTGTGTACAGTATTTTGATGGTGTTCTCAGCAATCGCGAATATTACCGTGTTGGTGTTGCTAGTGAAAAGACGCCTGAAGAACCCTTCCAGGATTAATATCATGCTGATGCATTTGTCCATAGCAGACCTGTTGGTGAGTATTTTTGTTGTTTACCATAGGCATCGATGGATTTTTTTCTATAGCGTATATTGAAGTAGGATTTCATAAACCCTAAAGAGATTGCACTTTATCTGCAAGGGTATATAAGTCATCACTTCATCTGTAAGAATGGATAAAGTGCTTTAATTTTCCAATTTTCCATCAAACTATAACTCATATTGTAAAACAGTTATTTTTTTAAAATTTGCTGTACGCTAGAGCCTTGGGGGTGGTTGCCACCCCATCTCGGTGGTGTAAATTTTTTATTACAATTCAACTGTAGGAATCGACGGAAAGAGTAATTCTTAGGAAAAAATGTTCCATACTTTTTTTTCGTAAAAGTAATATTTTTTGAGTTATTCGAAGTTGAAAGTGACAGTTTTTTGACGAAAAAAATCGACTTTTTTTAATGTTTTTTTGCAAATAACCCTAAAACTATGCATTTTATGAAAGAAAGTGTGGAGAGGCAAATTGTAGTTTATGAAAAAACAAAAACAATGTTCTCTTTATAATTTTCCTACGATAGATACGAACTTAGATACAGCAAATTAGTGCTCAGCTTATTTCGTCAAATGTATGAATTGGGAGATTTAAAGCGAAATAACGAGAATGATCTGCATTTTTCGAAAAAGCTTATGGAATCTTTTTTAGTAAGTATTCAATCAGAGCTTTCAAACAAATGAAAAATCTTTCTAGCATGAAAATTGACGGACTTATGATCCAAATAAGATCGGTACCCTCTTTATTTCTACGGAAAAATATGTGAAAACAACCTCCAAAATACCTCCAAACTGAAATTGATCGCCACCCTTCTATGAATCTCTTTATATATGTACTATTCATACACCCACGAAGTTCAACCAATTTAAAATGCCTAATGTAAGAAAAATTGAAGTTTGAAGAGAAAACGATTTTTTTCAATTTCGTGTTTTTAACCATTTTCTTATAAATATCTCTCAAAATACTGAAGATACAAAAAAATGATGCATTACTAAATCGTAGCTTTTTCAATGACAGAAATTTCCCTGTGTGTGTAGATTTTTTGTAAAGTGAATATTTGGCGAGTTATAGTCGTTTAACACCTACATTTACAATCGGACATCACCTTAGTCAAGCGCTTTAAACTCTCCTCATTCAAAAATTAAGGGATCTCAAGTAATTTTATTCACATGGTCTTATAGCTCTTGGAAAGCTCTACAAAATAGTTCGTAAAAAAAATTTCTATCACCTAAAATGAAGGAGCTATGCCTAAAAAACCGATCAATTATTTTTTTGGAAAATTTGAATTACCCGCTTCGGAGCATAGTAATGAACGGTATATTCAACCGTTATACGTTATATCAGGGATGGCCAACCGGTCGATCGCGATCGACCGGTCGATCGCGAGCATTAGTCCAGTCGATCGTGGCAAGGCAAAAAATATAAATAAATAGTCCATATTGCGCAACGTCATTATTAACTACTCAGCATCATCTTATTCTTATAGCATTTTTCAATCGCTGTTCCGTCACGGTATTTATTCTCTATCAGTGTTGCCAGTCCTAGTACTTTCGTACTAGATCTGGTACCTTTTCACTCTGTCTAGTACGCCGATCGCAACATTCGTACGTTTTCTACGTTTTGACCTGAAATATCGAAATGGAGCATATCAAACATTACCAAGGTGAATAAAAGTTAAGATGAACGTGAAATATAAGATCTAAGTACAATTCATCTATGCATAGTTTTGTTTGTAAGTTTTCTATGCAGTTCTTATTGAATGTCATTTGTCGTCGCGTTGCTCATTGTTGGCAACCATAAGAATACTATTGCGCATGCGCTCAGAATGAATTCATCCCTTTAACGACCATAGAAATAATATGTACCAGAATCAACGTGAAACAACGCATATGCTGAATAGATGGATTGACCCTTGGGAGGGATTGGGGACCTTGAAAATTCTAAACTAGTACCTTTCACGAAAACCTAGTACTTTTTTCGATGATTTTCTAGTACCTTCTGAGTTGCAGCGCTGGTAACACTGTTCTCTATTCTACGCAGTTAGTCTTTTGTTTTCGCCGCGCGATGTCTAATAAGCGGGAAGCGTGTGAGATGCGGGGGAGGGGCGTATGTCAATCCGTCCTGTGGTCACGTCTCATTGTCAGTTGACAGTTGACGACAGAGACGGTACTGGAATTACGACGTTTTGACGATTACCGATATAAATCACGATAAAACTCTGTATCACGCAAGCCTCATAGTTGTTTACGTACGTTATGGATAAGTGGTTAAAAAGAAACGCTGAAGGATCATCAAAAGAGGAAATAAATACTTCTGAAGGTTCATCAAAAAAAGTAAGTTATTATTTTTGATATTGTAACTACGTTACTACCGCTCAATATTCGTACCTATACTACAAGAATCACGAAATTTACATTAAAAATCAGAAATTAAAAATAATAAAACCGAACGTAACCGAGCACTGAGTAATACCTACGCGTGCCGCGCTAATGTCATTGACCTCCGAAGCGCTTTACAAACTTTTCGCGCCCATATTACATCAAACTATGTGATTTTTTTATTAGCTTAATTTTTTGAAGTGTATTATAACAATTATTATTTTAAATACTCGGTGGATCATACGAATTATTCGCCTAGTTGCTAGGTTGTAGTAAATGCCATCTTTAGGAAATTAATTCTCATTAAATTGGATAATTTCTACTTTTGTTATTACACGAATTATGTTCCTGATATTTTTATTTTATTTTATGCAGATTCTTGATAAATGTGCTCCAAAGAAATCAAAAACTTATCACTTTCACCCAGAATGGGAATTGGACTACTTCTTTACTATGGTGAAAGAAAACTGTTGCTGCTTAATATGCAATACATCCCTGGCAATACCCAAAAAAGGAAATTTAGAGCGACATTTTAATACAATGCATAGTAAATACCAGACTGACTTTCCACCTGACAGTGAAATAAGAAAGAGTAAATTGCAAGCATTGAAAACGCAATTTAAAGTTCAAGAAAACATGTTTTCTGGGCCTATTGAGCAAAGTAAAGCTGCAACTGAATCTTCTTTCCGAGTAAGCTACCTAATTGCACAGAAGTGCAAACCTTTTTCCGATGGGGAATACATCAAGGAAATCTTCGAAGAAGTGTCAGATTCGCTGTTCGTGAATTTCAAAAATAAAATCGAAATTAAAAAAGCTGTTCATGGTTTACAGCTGTCTCGAAATACTGTGATGCGCCGTATAGAAACATTAAGTAAAAACTTAAACGAACAACTACAAAAAGATATCGTCCTCTGCGTTGCTTTTTCGCTTCAATTTGACGAGTCAACAGATATCACTGATACTGCACAATTACTTGTTTTTATTCGAATGGTTTTCAAAGATTTCTCGACCAAAGAAGAACTGTTAAGTATGATTTCATTAAAAGGAAAAACTCGTGGCATTGATATATTCACGGAATTCAAAGCATATATTTGCGAGATTAAGCTACCCTTGTATAAACTCGTATCAATGACAACTGATGGAGCTCCTGCAATGACAGGTATTCATAATGGTTTTATTAGTCTTTGTCACAAAGACGAAGATTTTCCAGACTTCATTAGCTACCACTGCATAATTCATCAACAAGTACTGGCTAGTAAGAGATTAAACACGAAACATGTGATGGATATTTCTTTCAAAATTGTAAATTCCATAAAGGGAAAAGCACTCCAAAGACGGCTCTTTAAACAGCAATTAGATGAGAATGAACCAGAATTGGTATTGCACACGGACGTAAGGTGGTTGAGTCGAAGCAAGTTTTTGCAAAGATTTCGAGATCTATTGGACGAAATAATAAAATTTCTTGAAGAAAGAGGTGATGATTATCAGCAATTGCGTGATTTAGACTGGCAATGTGATTTAGCTTTCTTGGCAGATTTTACCGGAAAACTGAGTACATTAAATTTGAATCTACAAGGCAAGAATAAAACAATAACAGAAATGATGAGTTCTGTTGCAGCATTTCAAAGTCAATCAGCGTCTATGATAGTTGACATAGAGAAGAAAAAATTTGAACAATTTATAAACATCAAGGATCACATGGAAAAATATCCTACCTACAATTTCATTTCTGAGAAGTACACGACAGAAATTAGGACAGTGATAGCAGACTTTGAAATTCGCTTTAGTGATTTCAAAAAAATTGAGAAATTAGTTCAATTCATCAGTTTTCCGTTTAATGATTCCATTAATCATAGTGATATCTATGAATTGGCTTCAAAATTCGCAGATATATTTCAGATGGAGAACATGATGTTACAAAACGAAATTATTACTCTGCGCTGCGACATATTTCTTAAAGCAAGGTCATCCTCAGGTCAAGATTTCTGGGCATTGGTGTCCAATGAAAAATATCCAAATTTGAAGAAATGTGTTGAACAACTTCATTCATGTTTTGGTTCAACATATTTATGTGAGTCAGCATTTTCATACTTAAAGCAAACAAAAAATAAACACCGTTCTCGTTTAACAGACGCTCATACATTGGATTCTTTAAGGTTGGCAATTTCCAACTACAAACCTGATTATGCTAAACTAGTGGAAGATACTGCGACGCAATGCTCACACTAATATATAGACAAGACTTACTACATGGGTTAAATTGATCAAACATCATCAAGACTTCCATTCCAAAGTAGGTATTAAGTAAATTTAAGGAAACAATCTCATAAATATGTTATACGAAAAGGAGAAGACTGATTAAGACTGTTCAATAATAAAAAAAATTATGATTGTGACTATGCTGTTTCATTTAAGATTTCAAGAAGTATGTAAGTGGTAGATCGCACAGGGTTTTGTTAGTAAACAGTAGATCTTATGTCTAATCAAGTTGGCCACCCCTGCGTTATATGTTCCACTTTTTCCATTCATATTGGAGAAGAAGAAAAATCTGCTCGCGTGTGTGGGTGTATATTTCGTTGATTTCTCACCAGTGTATTCTAAAGAAAGAAGACATATAATAAAAATTTCAATATTTTCAAGGGTAGGTTGATAGATTGTGAAATTGTATCCTAAAGCATGAAAGAATCATTATTCAACTATTTTTACCCATATTAAGGTTTTTGATGTTATTTTATAAATTTTGACAAATAGGGGTAGTTTTCACCTCTAAAAAACAAAAAGCGTACAACGGCACAATATATAAAATGAACTAGAGGTGTAATAAGCCTAATCCTACATTTTTGTACAAGTCGGTGCTGGACGAAATAATTGCCATTTTTTTAGCTTAATTTTCTGAACTATTCCGGAAACGTCACTTCATTCACCTTTCTCGAAAGCCATATATCCTCTTTCATATATTACTTCCGACAAAATAGTTGAGGCTTTCGCGGCCGAGGTTTTCAGTATCACTACTTTTGTTCGGGTTTGAAGGCCGTCGTTTTTTTGGAATTTCTTCCTGACGTTTCGCTGGCTCGAGTGGCTAGCTTCTTCAGAGGTTCATTCATCTTGGAATTCACTCCGATGACTGGAGATGTTTCTTCGCAAGTTGTATTTATGCCGATTCAGGTAGTTTGCGGTGCTAATTATTCCATTCGGATTCGGGGAATTGTCATTAATATTGATTACCTTGTTTACCTCATGTGGGTTCGGAGAATAATCATCATTATTATCTGAAGAACTACCTGCAGTTATTATGGATTTTCTTAAAATGGGATTCCATATTCGGTTGAGGTTGACAGCTTCTTCTTTTCTGTTGAAATTATCCGTGTGTTTGTGGATTTCTATTGCCTCCCGTACCAGTCGGCTATGGTATCCCTGGTTGGGTGCAATCAGTTTTGCATTTTCAAACAGGATCCTGTGGTTTCCCTCACTAAGTGCGTGTTCCGCCACAGCCGACTTGTCAATTTGCCCTAGCCTGCAGTTTCTCTCATGTTCCTTTAGCCTAGTTCCCATGGATCTTTTGGTGGTACCATGGTACAATTATACAAGGTATGTTCTTGCGCAGGTAGGGGGTATGGTGGGAGAATCAGGGAGAGTACTCTCTCTCTCACACATACAGTTTTTCTCTCTCGCTCTTTCCACCCGAGGCCGCCATATTAGCTGTTTATGTTTACATCTGTCCACGTCTGTTGACATCTGTCAAATGCCTATGAGCCAGGTTAAGTGCAAAAGTTATTGCAAAAAATGTCTGTGTGTCAAGTGGAAACGTATCATTTTTCCACTAAAAAGTATAATTCTATGATTACATAATATTTTTTAGTCAATCTTTGTAGCGATTGAGCAGAACTCAACCGATTCAATTCAAAGTACATTTGAATTTACAAGCGGGAAAAAGTAAATATGGCGGCGACGGGTGGAATGCGCAGAACGAGCCTAAACTCGTCCGTCCGTGGAACATACCTTGTATAATTGTACCATGGGTGGTACCGATGTATACCTTCCCACAGGTGCACGGAAGAAGATTCAACAGAGCCTCAGATCGGCTAAAGACAAAAGAGATCCACTGTCTGCAGCAGGGGTTTATCGCATACCGTGCACCTGTGGGAAGGTATACATCGGTACCACCAAAAGATCCATGGGAACTAGGCTAAAGGAACATGAGAGAAACTGCAGACTAGGGCAAATTGACAAGTCGGCTGTGGCGGAACACGCACTTAGTGAAGGAAACCACAGGATTCTGTTTGAAAATGCAAAACTGATCGCACCCAACCAGGGATACCATAGCCGACTGGTACGGGAGGCAATAGAAATCCACAAACACACGGATAATTTCAACAGAAAAGAAGAAGCTGTCAACCTCAACCGAATATGGATTCCCATTTTAAGAAAATCGATAATAACTGCAGGTAGTTCTTCAGATATTAATGATGATTATTCTCCGAACCCACAGGAAGTAAACAAGGTAATCAATATTAATGACAATTCCCCGAATCCGAATGGAATAATTAGCACCGCAAACTACCTGAATCGGCATAAATACAACTTGCGAAGAAACAATCTCCAGTCATCAGAGTGAATTCCAAGATGAATGAACCTCTGAAGAAGCTAGCCACTCGAGCCAGCGAAACGTCAGGAAGAAATTCCAAAAAACGACGGCCTTCAAACCCGAACAAAAGTAGTGATATTACTTCCGACTTCATTGGCAGTAAATTTGATACTCGATGAATTAATTCTTGGCTGTTTTTTTTTCACTCCCTGTTGATAGGTAGGTAGGTGTATATCATTCGAAGACGTTCGATTCATTAACAAAAAGGAAGAAATGGTCCATCTGGAACAGCTACTTCCCTGCCTACATGGCGTCGGCGGGTACTGGGTTACATGGAAACAACTTTTTCTTGCACATTTTGTACACCAAGCATCGAATAGATAGCAAACATAGGAGTATCTGCACAAAGTAAAATATAGAGCTATTTGTAGAAAAAATCTCAAATATTCCAAAAATGAACAATTTGTTCAGGCTCACTATAACTCACTACACTGTAGGTTGACGGACTCACACCTATTAGAAAACAACTACTCCCCTGGCTAATACCACGAAGGGCATTGGATTACATCCAACATCGTGGTATTAGCCAGGGGAGTAGTTGTTTTCTAATAGGTGTTAGTCCGTCAACCTACAGTGTAGGTGAGTTGAGGCTGGCCTGAACAAATTGTTCATTTTTGGAATATTTGATTCAAAGTCAGTCTTCAAGCATCCCCATGAATATTTGTTTTATTTGAAAAAATCTCACTCTCCAAGATAATATTTCATTCCAACCCAAACATAATGAAATAACATCCTGGTGGGATATTTTTTCTATAAATATAAATATTTTACTTTTTGTAGATATTCCTTTGTTTGCTTTCTATTTTATTCAATTTTCATACGCTTGGTATACAAATTATGCAAAAAATGTGATATATATTTAATCTACTGCCCGTCGTCCCCATATAGACAGGAAAGTAGCTGTTTTAGATGGACTTTTTCTTCCATTTTGTGAATGAATCAAACGTCTTTGAATGATATACAAGTACCCATCAACGAAGAGTGTTTGAATTTTTTTTTATTTCACTTCTATCATAAAAAATATAATTCATCAAACTTAATTCTTTCCACAAAAAACCCAAGTTCCTAATGTGGATACTGCTTCCATTTCTAATTCGCACATCAACAACTTTTCATATAGTTTTTTGACTATTTTTCAGCTTATTTCATTCCATAAGCCAATATAGATATTATATAGAACATTTCGTTAGTGAAGTAGTAATAACAACACGTCAACAATATAAAGTTCCTGATTTCAATAGAATTCAAACACATATTAATATAAATAGTGTAGTATTCGAATATATTTTCCCGGTATGTTTTGATTATAAACAAGTCAGCTCTATTCTGTTCGTCGAAAAAGTATAGAAATTAGGTACAGAATTCATCAGCCTAAGAAAAATAATAATAAGGCTTTGAACACTACCTTTTAGATGATTCTATACGAATAACTTTCACAGCCCACTAGATACATCACAAGACCAAAATTGCTTGAAGATTTCAACTGTGATCGTTAAGAAAAATTGAGCTGAATACCTTCCGCTTTATTGATTTCGTTCATATTTATTTCATTGAATTTTAGTTGTGACATATTTCTTATTCAACGCAAGGAAGGAATATAGTATTCTGATATTTTTTTCCTGTATGTATTAATTATAATCAGAAGATTATTAAGCTGTCATTTGTATTCTGGCTCTCAAAAAAAGTCTAGGAATTTGGTACAGAACTTACCATCCAAGCAAATATGGATAAGCCTTTATACACTACATGCAAACAGTAAGATTGGTTTGCAAACAGCACAATATTGTTGAAATAGAATTGGTCAAGTAAAAATATTAGAACTGGATACAGTGTTATGTTATGAGAATAATCGAATTAAAAAAAAATTTCAACATTATGACATCTGCTGGAGAAAACTTCTCGAGGAAAAGAAGTGTTTTCCAATTGAAACGATTAGAGTCTGCTTTTACAAACCAAAGGTGATTAGGATTTCCTCAACTTATTAGGTAACTCATTGAATTCACGTGAATCACTGTTAACCCCTGTCAAAAGGAGAGTTGAAAGTAAGATGCATAGAACCCTGGTGTGTTTACTTATACCTGTAGAAGTTTGGGATAAAAGTGGCGAAATCTGGATTGCTTGATTTTTGGTGGATAATTGGGCTTTTGGAGGTTTCCGTACAAAATGTACAGATGTCGCCAACACGCTCTTGTCAGTCTTGTCTGAAGCTAAATTTGCACTTTAGTGAAAATGTCCAGTCGTGTGTTGTGTGTTTCCATTTTTATTTGATTGGCCAGTTAGAAGAGATGGCAAATCGAATACTTGCGGATTGCGGACCATGCCGACTGCCGACCATGTTCAATATGTTCATCACAAAGAAAGTCCAAATAGTTTTCATTATATCGCGTGATGAACGAAACCTCACTCTTAGAGGTTCATACGAAACAAGTTTCAAAATATTGTTTTAATATTTATAAGCACCTAAATTTATAAATAAGCACGGTAAAAACCATAAAAACACTTAGAAATCAATATTTATCAATTCCAATGTCGCAAGTCGCAATGATAAATGACAATTGACAATATTGACATTAAATTTGAAATATATGGTAAGATAACGCCCCCTGCCGAAAAATAGTCGAAACCTCCAAAGGACTCGATTGTTTTTTTCCCCACAAAAATCAAAACAAAATCGAATCAGTAGTTCAGGGTTCTAGGCATCTTAGTTGAAAGTTACTTTATTAGAAGTGAAAGGTATGTACTCGATTACGAGTATGGATTTCATGTATGTTAGAGTTCCTCACAAAGTTTATCTCATTTTTAGAAACATAAAGTCAATTCATCATCAAATATCGAAGTGTGGCTACGTGGCTGCTTCTTTCACTTCAATATTCACCCTACTCAGTCTAGCTATTTTCAAAATGAATAAAATTTCTCCTAACACGACTTGAAATCCAACTCCCACTACATGGAAAGTGGGAGTCGTGGAATGTATCCCAACTCGCAAAAATTTCAATAAAATATAGGAGTTGACAGACCGAACTTTCCCAATCATGGCTGACTCATGCATAGTTATTCTGATATAAATCAGCATACGTTTGCAGATTGCCGAAGTACCAGTCAACCTATGTGAATGTTATGTATATTGTGATATCGATATTTCGAACTCACAAAAAGTTTCTCAAAGGAATATTTTGACTTGGAGCTCTTAACAACTGTTGTAGACTTCCATCCCCCTCATATTTTTGAACTTCATTCGGATAACCCAATCATAAAAGCACTTGACATAGTCAGTGGGCATACTTGAAGACTGGCGTTAAATCAAATCATCTTTCGAACAATCTGTTCAGGCCAGTCTCAAATTACCTACACAGTAGGTTTCGGCTGGCACCTGTCAGAAAACAACTACTCCCCTGGCTGATACCACGAAGAGCATTGAATTATATCCGACCAGGTGCCAGTGCAGGTTTCTTCACAGAAATAAATCCTGCATTTGCTTTCGTCGACACAAATGAAGGAATTGATTTTCAATTATAGGGACGGACACACTTGCAGACCGGTTTCGGGCTATTTGGCCACTCGTCAGTGCAAGGCAGTGCCATCATCAACATAAAGTCGATGATTTCCCATAATTAAAAATCATACTCCTTCACGAGTATGAAGCCCCGGCCAAAGCTGATGCGAACAACGAAGTTATTACGCCATCTACCAATGGACGAGGTATTCCAAAAGCAAACCGAATTCGCCCATTCCTCCTGCGAGGAAAATGTAAAAACACTTGACATAGTCAGTGGGCATACTTGAAGACTGGCGTTAAATCAAATCATCTTTCGAACAATCTGTTCAGGCCAGTCTCAAATTACCTACACAGTAGGTTTCGGCTGGCACCTGCCAGAAAACAACTACTCCCCTGGCTAATACCACGAAGAGCATTGAATTATATCCGACCAGGTGCCAGTGCAGGTTTCTTCACAGAAATAAATCCTGCATTTGCTTTCGTCGACACAAATGAAGGAATTGATTTTCAATTATAGGGACGGACAGACTTGCAGACCGGTTTCGAGCTATTTGGCCACTCGTCAGTGCAAGGCAGTGCCATCATCAACATGAAGTCGATGATTTCCCATAATTAAAAATCATACTCCTTCACGAGTATGAAGCCCCGGCCAAAGCTGATGCGAACAACGAAGTTATTACGGCATCTACCAATGGACGAGGTATTCCAAAAGCAAACCGAATTCGCCCATTCCTCCTGCGAGGAAAATGTAAAAACACTTGACATAGTCAGTGGGCATACTTGAAGACTGGCGTTAAATCAAATCATCTTTCGAACAATCTGTTCAGGCCAGTTCCAAATTACCTACACAGTAGGTTTCGGCTGGCACCTGTCAGAAAACAACTACCTCCCTGGCACTCCTGCATTTGTGTCGACGAAAGCAAATGCAGGATTCACTTCTGTGAAGAAACCTGCACTGGCACCTGGTCGGATATAATTCAATGCCCTTCGTGGTATTAGCCAGGGAAGTAGTTGTTTTCTGACAGGTGCCAGCCGAAACCTACTGTGTAGGTAATTTGAGACTGGCCTGAACAGATTGTTCGAAAGATGATTTAACGCAATCATGGTTACAATAAACATTTAAATAGTATTTGAAACAGAAGCACTATTAAAGAAAGTTATCCGTTCTTTGGTGGAGTATGCTAGTCTAAAAAGTCTCTATTACATTCTTGAAGATACTGATATTAGGGTTACATACGTACAGGTTCTAAAAGGACTTTTTTATAATCATAATAATAGTCATAATCCTGAATAGGCAGTATCTTGGTCGCACTGTATAAAATAACAGTTGAGGTTCTGCAGTCAATCCTGAATAACGATTTTGTTTTGTTTTGTTCTGAAGTATTTTTATTTTTCCGAAAGTCTGTCCACATGTACCTCATATAGGAATTGAATAGCTGAATATTGATAAGAAAAATGCACTATTCCATTCTATTAAATGCATTATTCCAGTCTGTTTGATGGAATGAAGATGGGCGTAAGTAGGTTTTACAACGATACACGGCACTAATCATTGGAATCTTCCATACGGGTGATATGGATATTATATGTTTTCATCAACTTTCAGTCCATTTAGAGAACACTTGTCAAAGTTCGATCTCCTTCCTCTGAAACAATCAGCATTTAGTCTAGGATATAGTTGTGCAACTGCTCTTACACAAAAGCCTTCGACATGATAACTCATAGAATTCTGCTTTCTATATCCCATTATTAAGAATTTTCACTGAGTTCTACGCCATTTTTGGAATCCTTCCTTACCAACAAATGCCAGCAAGTTCAAATTGATAATGAACGGTCCTCAATAATCAATGTTGAATCAAGTGTACCGCAAGGAAGTATTTTGGTACCTCTGCTTCATACCATGTACACGTCAAATTTTCAAAACATACTCATCTCCTGCAACTATCACTTTTACGCTGATGACACCCAAATATACACCTCCTTCAAATATGAAAATTCAGATTTTGCTGTAAATTCGATCAATATCGACTTGGAAGAATTATATAAAGCATCTTCAGATCATTCACTTCAAATTAATGCAGAAAATAGTATGCAATTCTATTCTGTAATAACTCGGTTCGATCCACTCTTCTAGAAAATTTAAATTTGAAAATAGGAGGGAATTATATATCTTATAAATAATGCAAAAAGTCTTGGTCTTATTATTGACAATATAATCAGATTCAAGAGTCACGTTACAAGAAAATCACAAGTAGCTTATTCAACTTTCAAATTAATTCATGCACAGAGGCATTGTTCAGATTTGGGTATCAAAAAGATGCTATGTAATCATCTTGTATATCCCATTCTGATCGTTGCGATAATGTTTATGGTCCCTGTTCGAATAATATCGATAAAAATCGTATACAAAAAATTCAAAACTCCTGTTTACGTTTGATGTACGGCATTCGTCGAACTCAACGAGTTTCACATAAACTCAAGGAATGCAAATGGCTCAACATGCACAATCGCCAACAATTACATATGTTATCCTGTGGTAGAAGTCCATTGTATCTCAAAGTGGAGTGTAGTAGATTTACGATGCAGTAAAATTACATATGTTATGTTTATATTTTCAAATTATAAAGTATGAGACACCATCTTACTTATATAATGAATTGAAATATCGTACTGACGTTCATAATTTGAATACTCGGCAAAATAAATTACTGACACTACCAACGCAAAGAAAAAAATTTTCAAAAGATCTTTTACCTACAATATCGCTGCTAATCTCAATAGTTCTATGAAACTGAGTTTTTTGGCGTCAACATGGGTCTACATGCATTTAAGATGAAATTTAAACAGTATCTGTTGAAAAGCTGAATTTTTTTACTCTCCCCCACATTCCTCATACTTTTTTTTCTGCTGTATCATCCTCCACTTTGTTTTTTTCTCCTAGCCTTTCATATTAATTTTTCACATTCTCGTGGCACTGGTGGAAGAACAGAATCAAGGGCTCACCCTTTCGATATCTAAAGCAATAAGCCATTTGGTAATCAGAATTCATGTTTTTTCATATGTGATCCATCCTATACCATGTATCTGTATGGTAAATATATGTATCGGATGAACAATAAAAGATCTATAATGTTAACATTTTTCAATAACAAAACATGTAATGTATATACAGACACCTGCTTTGGTAGTTTCAGTTTGGCTTGGAATGCCAACAACCAATGTGAATTGTTCGCGATCTAGAAGGTATGTTTTCAGTAAAGAGAAAGCATTTCCTCGAATTCCCATTTATTCAATTTTTTCAAGTGATATTGAGGAATCAACAACGCTAAATACTTTTTGAACACGATCAAATTTCCAGAAGAATTTATTGTCGTCGCCACATAATAATAATAATAATAATAATAATATCAACAACTCCCACCCTCAGGCAAATACAAGCAAATAAGCCTGATATAGTCCTCTTCGACCACCGAAGTGAGACGATATTCGTTATTGAGTTTTCGGCCCCTGCCGAAACGAATATCGTCCGAAAAGAGGAGGAAAAACGGACAAAGTACCAGGATTTACTTTACGAACTCCGCAGGCTCCACCCAGACTATTCTGTCAAGTTAGTGGTTCTGATTATAGGTGTTCTCGGTGGTTCCAGACCAACGCTACTCTCGGAGCTCAAGATCATACCGGCATGCCGTAATGCGGCAGAGGTCTTGGCCGGCCGCATGCAGAAGGCCGTTATTCTCGGTTCGTTGCGTATGCTCAGGACTCACGATTCACGGAGCCAGTGACCACTTACCCCACGGTGCGGGGAGTGGTCATTGGTTAATTTTACTAGCGCGTTCGCCCACTGGGTCGGAGCAGTGGGGAGTACGGACCCGACTAGATTTGTTTAAACGACAGATGATAATAATAATAATATATATTTATTTACCATTCAATAAAATTCACATGGCAATGATTACAAGGTTAAAAAAGAAATCATACAAAGATAAGAATAGTTATTAGTAGATTTATCAATTAGGCAAATAAATAAAAGAAAAACCCACAAAGGCTCAGCCTGTGCGTGGGTATCAATATTATTAGTAACATTAACGCCTACGATGCAATTTTTCATTTATATTCAATCAATCAATGATCAAATGAACACCGAAGAAAAAAAAACAACATACTCACATATACATATAGACATATACACATACATATACCTAAACACACTCATGAAAATAAACATTTACACACGTTCCTATATATACATTGTATTCATACAAGATTTAAATTTTATAATCAATTATTTTTGATATCGATCCAGTGGTGAATTTGTGCTCTGGGAGTATGTTTCAACCATGTTTTGACTCTGGATTTGAAGATAATAAGGGAGTTTATATCCTTGATATTGGCGGGCACAAAATTATATAACCTAGGAGCAAGGTAGATATAGCTGCGTTGTCCAATAGTTTTAAACATTTTTGGTACATCAATCGAATGTTGTCTATCTATATCGTGTGTGATGCGAGTGATCAACAGTTTTAGCATTTTTGAGATTTTTTCGTTGGTATACTAGTAGTGTTAGAGCGAATATTTGTCTGATGTCCATCAGTTCGGCTTCGGTATATAGATCGTCGCTTGAGTAACTATAGGGTCTATTCAAAATGATTTTGATAATCCATTTCTGGAGAGTCTCTAAGTTTTTGAGGTAATAATTAGTGATCCCTCCCCATGCGATGATACCATACAACAGATGTGTTTGTACTAATGCATGGTAAACAATTTTAAGGTGTTTTAGGCCAAGGATGTTTCTTAAGTATTTGAATTTATATACCAAATATCTAAGTTTTTTTGTCAAATTATCCATATGCGTGTTCCACTTCAAGTTACTGTCAAGAGTAATACCTAAATATTTAAATGTGTTGGTAGATTTGAGCTGTACTATATGATCTGATATCCGAACATCTATAAATGAATAGTTGGGTAGATTTGATTCATAGCTTGTGAAAGGTGTTTCGATACACTGTATCGTTTTCAAGCGAATGTAGTATAAAGGGTGATTCAAAAGTACTTTGACAAACTTCAGGAGGTGATTCCTCACAATATTCTACTATGAATTGTCCAAATAAATAAATGTCCTAAAAACGCTTCGTTTCCAAGATACAGGATGTTGAAGTTTTACTTTCATTTTGGTTTTTTTCAAATAACTTTTGAAATACTGAACTCAATTAAACGAAACTTGGTAATAGGAGGTTTTTGAGGTGTCGAATTCGAACCTGATGTTCTTATTGCTCTTACTCGTAGGGGGCGCCACCTACACGTCTTTTTCTTTTTTAGAGATTCATAACTTTTTTGGGCGTACTTCTAGCACATTTTTCAGTAAAAAAATCGATTCCTCTATCATATCTACATAAATAAGCTACCCTTGTTGCTAGTCGCTGTAAGCAACCGTTTTCTAAATATTCGGACTTGAAAACCTCAAGTCGATTATTTGATAATCGATGCATGTTGAAGTTATTAGGAATATTTTGCATTTTTCACAAGAATGCCTTGGAAATAAATTTGACGTTTGTGAGTAGTTTTGGTAATTACATATTTTGTGACAGTTAGACGTTTTGTTGAAGTTTCCGTAAGTAGAAGTAGAAAACACTCATTTTGAAAAATTTGATTATTTAAACAATAATGCTCATTTAGCCGATATGCATTTTGTTTATGGCCTTGCGGATGGCAATGCGCGCGAAGCAAGACGTATTCACCAGGAGCGATTTCCTAATCGAGTACTGCCTTCAGCTCCAACATTTGCTAGTCTCCACCGTCGTTTGGCAGGAACAGGTAGCTTCAAGAGGGCAGCTGATATTATTGGAAGACCACGAGCAGTCCGAACACTAGAATTGGAAGAAGCTGTTTTGAACGCTCTCGAGGAGAATCCAGAAAGAAGCACAAGAGTAATTGCTGAAGCTGTCAATTCTACTCAGTCCACAGTTTGAAGAATTATCCACGATCAACAGTTTCATCCATAACATATTCAAAGGGTACAAGCTCTTTTGCCACGAGACTTTCCCCAACGCATCACTATGTGTCAATGGTTTTTGAGAAAATTGGCTGGAAGTCCTCAATATTTAAAATATGTACTCTTCACGGACGAGGCAAACTTCTCCCGAAATGCTATCACAAACTTTCATAACAACCATGTTTGGGCTCTCGAAAATCCGCACGCAGTTACTGAAAGGCATTATCAGTATCAATTTTCTGTAAATGTATGGGCGGCAATAATTGATAGTTACTTGATAGGTCCTCTCTTTCTACCGCTCCGACTGATGGCGCAACTTACAGACACTTTTTAGAAAATGAATTGCCGGGACTACTTCAGAATGTACCATTAGAAATTCGTATCCGCATGTGGTTGATGCATGATGGGGCTCCGGCCCATTTTAGAATACAATTTAGTTTCGTTTACTTTAGTTTACTCTACATATTGAAAATTTCCTGAAATAAAATGTTGACATTTTGTTGAAACAAATACTGATTCTGCACCCTTGATCCAAAAATAACTATTTCGCTTAAGGATGTCATAAAGGAACGTACCCAGCAGTAATGGACCTCTTCAAACGAGTAAAACGTCAAATTCATTTCCAAAGCATTCTTGTGAAAGAAGCAAAATATTCGTAATAACTTCAACGTGCATCGATTATCAAATAATCGACTTGAGGTTTTCAAGCCCACATATTTAGAAAACGGTTGCTTACAGCGACTAGTAACAAGGGTAGCTTATTTATGTAGATATGATAGAGGAATCGATTTTTTTACTGAAAAATGTGCTAGAAGTACGCCCAAAAAGTTATGAATCTTCAAAAAAGAAAAAGACGTGTGGGTGGCGCCCCCTACGAGTAAGAGCAATGAGAACAACAGGTTCGAATTAGACACCTCAAAAACCTCCTATTACCAAGTTTCGTTTAATTAAGTTCAGTATTTCAAAAGTTATTTGAAAATAACGAAAATAAAAATAAAACTTCAACATCCTGTATCTTGGAAACGAAGCGTTTCCGGGACATTTATTCATCTGGACAATTCATATTAGAATATTGGGAGGAATCACCTCCTGAAGTTTGTCAAAGTACTTTTGAATCACCCTGTATACACCAAATTATACAGACAATTCAACTCATGTATGAAATATCCCATAAGCCGCCATGATTTTGTCATTATGACAACGAAAAAACTTTTCCCTGAGTTTTTCAGCGACAAAACAGAACCTTACTCTTGAAAGCATGTCAACCAGAATTGTTAACAAATCTTTGACGGCGTCTTTGTCAATTTTTCACTTGCGTTGTCAAGAGAGTATATCGAATCTGTGAAAATTAAATATAAGAATTGTGTTTTTAGCAGTTGTACTCTTCCGTTGATTTGAATAAACTAAACTGTATTCATTAAATTGTCGTACCGAATTACACTCGAGCTGTTTTTCGTCGAAGAAAACTTGACATTTATGATTCGATTTGGGTTGACTTTCGGCAAATTAACTCAAAAAACTGCCAGTCAGTGATGTTATTTGGTCCTGATTTGCATAGCTGGGCATTAACTCGTTAATCGTTAATTAACGAAGTTAACATTTTGATTAACGGATTAACTTTTGAATTAACTTTTAAAAAGGTTAACGGATACGTTAACTTTCGTTAATATGCAGAAGTTCGTTAATCGTTAATCCAATGCACGGCATCGTCGAGTGACGGTTAACGCGTGGCAGCGAGTGAAACAAAAACAAAACTAGATATATTTTGCCGAGGCGTACGAGTGAGAAAGAAATCTGCAAGGAGATTTCTTTCATTTGACGTTCGATCAATTCATTACTTGGCGCAGGTGCTTAGTGTATGGTCCGATAGTAACCACTACTTACCGCTACTAACCGATTTTTTGACAGCAGTTACCTGAAAAACTTATAATCAGTGCCCATCTTCAGGATACATGTTGGTTTCAAGTTCAAAACAGACAGAGAACTACCTATGGTGTAAGGAACTAACTACCATAACAGAGGCATTCATGTTCAGAAGTATGAAAAATACTTTTGACATATGACAACAGCGGTTAGGTTTGCTGTGTTTCTCGAGGAACAGATATTCATAAACCTATTCATTAAATAAAATACTGCTATACCCTCGAGGGCTGCAGTTGAACGTCATTTTTCCACGGGTAAAGACTTGTTAATGTTCATGAAGGGTAATATGCACCTTATGCCCGACGATTAAATTACTCATCTGAATTTTACAAGTATTTTGTTTTGTTCCTAACCTGTTAACATCCAAAAGCAACATGTTTTTGTTTCATAAGTTCACTAACACAACGAAATAAAGATGCAATTTTACACATATTAACGGATTAACGATTAACGTTAACTTGCGTTAATTCTTCCGAAATATAACGCTTTAACGTTTAACGAAGCTAACTTTTTTGTAGCGGATCAACGATTAACGAAGTTAATTAGTTGATTAACGGTGCCCAGCTATGCTGATTTGTGTATAGGTGTTACCTTGCTGAGAATATCTGGGATTATACCTTGTTCGAAAAATTCATCTAATAATTTGTCCAAAATAGATACAATATAATCTTTGAGTGTTAAAATATCGTTATTATTCATTTTATCATAACCAGGGGGTGCATTTTCATCCAACTCACATAATTCATCCTGAACTTCTTGAGAATTTGTATTGTATAGGTACAATGAACAATCACTTGTGATTTGCTCAGTCTCAGTAGATGACGTTATTTGCAAGTTTGCATTATTCATTACTGATTGACCAATATCAGTTAGACTTCTGTTAGGAGAGTACCACTGGTGATCTGCAAGCATACGTTTCGAATATATGGACGCCATTGTCTGTTTTCCACTCCTATAGTAATACGCTTATGGTGAACAACTACCGAAGGCGTTGATGACGATAATTTTATTCCAACCCGAAGTGAAGCTATGGATCTCAGACGTTTGTGATACATACTGAAAGAGGACTCACATAGCTTACTCCTTTTGCTTAAAATTCCAGGCAAGTTATAGAAATGAATTCTAGTGAGCTCCGTCATATAGTGTGAGATGTAAGGGTACGTGACGCCACTTATTTCGAAGGAAATCCTTTTGGCACATGAGATGTGTTGTAATTTTGGTGGCAGGATAGATTGATTTGTATCAATCGATCCAAGTATGGAATATCTGCCCCATCTCGTCGATAATAGAGAACTCTGCATTTGTAATTTAACAGCTGCCTCTAGTCCATCAAATGTTTTACAGTTAAGGTCAACAATCCCCACAGAAATCTGGCGCAATTGTTTCTGATTTATACAAGTGTGCTGATTCCCATCAATACTTGTTCCTGTAATCTGTGACATCGGCTTCGGATCATTCGATGTTGTTTTGATTTCTCCAAACGGGCTCCGCTCTTCCTGGTTCCGTACCTCCTTCTTGTGTTCGCACATTCTAACTTCCAATGGTATTCTGGTTTGTCCTATGTAGGATTGTCGATACCCGCATGGTATCCTGTTTTTGTTCAGTGGTAATTTTTTTGTGAGATGGCTGTGTACTGTGTTTCCTGTTCGAAAGCAGCCTTTTGTTCCGTATTGTTTTTCTATTAGTCCAGAAAATGAAGCTGAAAAATGATAAAACTTCGCGATTTTTTCGTCCAGCACCGATTTGTACAAAAATTTGGGATCAGGCTCATTTCACCCTCTAGTTCTTATTCTATATTGTGCCGTTGTACGCTTTTTGTTTTTCAGGGGTGAAAACTACCCCTTATTGTCAAAAATTATAAAATAACATTAAAAACCTAAATATGAGTGAAAATAGTTGAATAATGATTGTTTCATGTTTTAGGATACAATTTCATAATCTTTCAACCTATCCTTGTTAAAAACTACCCTTAAAAACATTGAAATTTTCATAATACGTCTTCGAACAAAAAAAAATTGATCGGTTTTTTAAGCAGCTCCTTCATTTTAGGTGATGGGAATTTTTTTTCAGAAACGATTCTGTAGGGCTTTCCAAGAGCTATAAGACTATGTGAATTGAATTACTTAAGATCCCTTCATTTTCAAATGAGGAGAGTTTAAAGCGCTTGAATGAGGTGATGTTCGATCATACCGTTTTAAACGGCTATATCTCGCCGAATATTCACTGTACAAAAAATCTACACACAGGAAAATTCTTGTCAGATGAAAAGCTAAAATTTAGTACCGTATCGTTTCTTTCGTATCTTCAGTATTTTGGGAGATATTTTTAAGAAAAGGGTTAAAAAACACGAAATTGAAAAAAATCGTATTTCTAAAATTAGGCATTTTAAAATTGGTCGAACTCCGTGTGTGCATTAATAGTACATATATAAAAGGAATCACAGAAGGGTGTCGATCAATTTTAATTAGGGGGTACTTTGGGGGTTGTTTTCACAGTTTTCGTAGAAAAAAGCGGGACCGATCTTATTTTGATCATAAGTCGGTCAATATTCATGCTGGAGACATTTTTTTTTGTTTGAAAGCTCTTATTAAATACTTCAAAAAAGATTCTATGAGCTTTCTTCGAAAAATGCAAATTTTTCTCGTTATTTTGCTTTAAATCTTCCAATTCATACATTTGAAGAAAGCAGCTAAGCATTAATTTGCTGTATCTCAGTTCGTATTTTTCGTAGAAGAATTATAAAGAAAGCATTGTTTTTGTTTTTTCAAAAGCTAAAATTTGGCTCTCCACACTTTTTTTGATAAAATGCATATTTTTAGAGTTATTCGCACAAAAGCTCGTCAAAAAACTGTTACTTTCAACTTCGAATATTACTTCTACGAAAAAAACGTATAGTACATATTTTTCTAAGAATAAATTTTCCCGTCGACTCCCACAGTTGAAATTTAATAAAAAAATTCCACCACCGAGATGGGGGGCAAACATCCCCAAGGCTCTTGCGTACAAAAGCATGATTTAGAAAATGATCCTTTAGCTATTCCCTTCCTTCTGTGAAAATATCAGGTAAATCCATGGTGGACGAAAAAATTGCGAGCCAAAATGCTTCATTTCCTGAACCCTCCCTGAAACTCCAATCGATATTGAAATGTTTCAAAATCGATCGAAAGCATCAAATGAATAGTTTCTTACTTCATTTGTTACAACAGCCACCAGTCGTAACAAATCGAGTTAAATGCCTGCATAAAGATAAAGTTCCAAATGGAATTTCGATCAAAGTCAGACTCATGTATCACCGTTTCTGTCTGTATGGGGTGTAATTATTCGTACAATGTTGTTCGGAACATCGGTAAATTGAGGGTTATAAACTCCGAATTCGTTGATTAGAAAATTTACATACGAAAACACACCGATCACTAAGTGAATTACCGCTCCAAGTCCTTTCGAGTAATTAAAATACGTATACATCACTCGGTGAGGAATGCGAATAGAATTTGAATGGATAGTCCTGCCAATCCAAAAACGTGAACCAGAAGGAAAAAAGAGGAAATTTCGTTGTGGACTCGAATGTTTTCATGCTCAAATTGCAAATGACTACAAATAAATCTAGTAATAGGGAATATTCATGAAATTTAAATGTATCTCGAATATTTTGTGCCGATTCTTTATTCGTTATATTGTAATTGAAAAGTTTGTTTTTGTCGAGTTATCATTTAATTGCAAAACATAATGTCGAAAGTAAAGAATTAGGGGGGAGAAATTATTACTAACAAAACAGTGGATTTATCGGCATCGATGATCATGATGTGTTAGTGGTGCTTGTGAAAGAAAAATTCCAAACCTGTATCCCTGTGGTGATTTTTAGTGAATCTATGATGATGACTGAAACAAATTTTGTCAAGCACAATTCAACAATTCACCGAAAACAGTAGTATATTGTTTTCCAAGTAGAAAAAGCCGAACATTCCTGGACGACTAACTCGAGGAGCAAGCCAAGACTTAGCAACACAATAATAATTTATTTCGCAAATAAACGGTGCTTTGAAATTCGTTAAAAAAGTCACTTGGGTTGCTATGAAAACTGTTCTCAATCATTTATATAGGTCACTAACGATAGCAAGGAAATATAATTTTCTCGAAGTCAGAAATAGTTATTTGTTTTACTAGGCAGCAAAAGTAGTAGATTGACTGTCGCGGCTGATAGTTCATAGTCGAGCTTAGCGAGGCTAGAAATTCAGCTAAGGCAGACAATCTACTTTACTGCCGAGTTGAACATAAAAAAAATCGATTGTTTTTGATGATATATGTAGGATATTGTATTATCGAATTATTACAACTCTCACAATCTCTTTATTTTTCCTGTAGTGATAAATTGAAACAAAATTTGATAGGAATCGCATGTTTTGGATTGAGGTGGCCTTTACTTGATGGAAATCCATAGTTATAACGCTATAAGGTAGACACGATTAAATTTCCACAAATTTTATTGTCTTCGCGACATGTTTCGATACACTGTATCTTCATCAAGCGAATGTATTTGAACAGTGTTCAATAAACACTTCAATCGATTCGATTTTCAGAAATAAATCAATGGTGGATAACAAATTGAAAGACTTTTGCCAAAAAGTTATCGTGAGATATCTTTTGTATTTGACAAAGGGAAACCTCGCTCTTCGCCTCGAGTGAAGTCATACAAAAAATACCGATAGGAATCACTACTTTTATTCGGGTTTGGTCTCGTTTGGCTGGGATGGTGAGGAGAGGAGTCATTTCTACTCTAACGGAACGTGCTCGAAGAATATGCGAACCAGAACATCTGGGGGAAGAACTGAAACATCTTCAAGTGACCTTGAGGTCGAATGGATACAGTGTACCCGAGATCAACAGGGCCATGAAACTGAAGAATTCCACTGTTCGAAACAGGAAGGACGTTCAGATAGTTTCACATGCATATTTGCCATACATCCCGAGGGTCACAGACAGAATTGGAAAACTCCTGGGTAATTACAACATAAAAACTGTATTTAAACCCACAAAGAAGATTCAACAGAGCCTCAGATCGGCTAAATACAAAAGAGATCCACTGTCTGCACCAGGGGTTTATCGAATACCTTGCACCTGTGGGAAGGTATACATCGGTACCACCAAAAGATCCATGGGAACAAGGCTAAAGGAACATGAGAGAAACTGCAGACTAGGGCAAACTGACAAGTCGGCTGTGGCAGAACACGCACTCAGTGAGGGTAACCACAGGATTCTGTTTGGAAATGCAAAACTGATTGCACCCAACCAGGGATACCATAGCCGACTGGTACGGGAGGCAATAGAAATCTACAAACACACGGATAATTTCAACAGAAAAGAAGAAGCTGTCAACCTCAACCGAATATGGAATCCCATTTGAGGAAAATCGATAATAACTGTAGGTAGTTCTTCAGATAATAATGATGATTATTCTCCGTACCCAGATGAGGTAAACAAGGTAATCAATATTAATGACAATTCCCCTAATCCCAATGGAATAATTAGCACCGCAAACTACCTGAATCGGCATAAATACAACTTGCGAAGAAAAAATCTCCAGTCATCGGAGTGAATTTCAAGATGAATGAGCCTCTGAAGAAGCCAGCCACTCAAGCCAGCGAAACGTCAGGAAGAAATTCCAAAAAACGACGGCCTTCAAACCCGAATAAACGTAGTAATACTGAAAACCTCGGCCGCGAAAGCCTTAACTATTTTTACCGAAAGGAATACAGAATTGTCTTTGAAGTTTTCCCGACCTTGGTATTTTGTACGATTTTTGGAATCTACATTTCATATCGGAGAACTACAAACATCTTGATTTTTAGACTGTATTTTCCATAGAGACAGAATTAACATGTGAAATACCGTCGTATCGAATCAACCACGGTGAAGTATGATCAGAATCCTGAATTTGGGGTAAATGGTAATCTTCAGAATTGGGTTGATTCTGTTGTTGATTGAATCATTGAGGATTGAGCATGTGTAAATAACAAATCCATAGAATGCTTCTGGAATGATTGAACGGACAGGAAGAACGACGAGGGATCTTATCGAGCAATGCAGTCTAACCGATAGAATCGTGATCTGTTTATTCAACAATCTACAAAATTGCTGAACGGGCATGCAAGAGAAAATAATATAATTGCCAGTTCAAACTGACAACTATACATAATTGCCAGTTTGAACTGAAAATTATGTTTAACTGACAGTTTGAATTGACAATTTCACATAATTGCCAGTTCAAAGTGGCAATTATGTATAATTGTCAGTTCGAACTGACAGTTATAGCTATAATTGTCCGTTAAAACTGACAATTACGTTTAACTGCCTGTTTAAACTGACAATTATGTTTTATTATTGACAGTTTGAGCTAACAATTATACATAATTGCCAGTTCTAACTGAGAATTATAAATATAATTGCCACTTCGAAGTGGCAATTATGTATAATTGTCAGTTCGACCTGACAATGTGGCAACTATACATCACTGACAGTTTGAATATACTATCATGTATAATTGTCAGTTTCAACAGGCAATTATGTATAATTGCCAGTTTGAACTGTCCGTTCAGCGCTTCCGTAACAGTCGGACCAAATTGTCAGAGGAGTATTGTACATACCAGTCTATAGAATGCGAAAGAAGCTGTCGAAGTTGATATTGTTGTTTGACTGGTCAACTTATAAGACGGATAGTCTATAAGTTCTTAATATTCACCGCAGCATAGGAGTCGGAACGACAAACAGTTCAACATTTTTCACACGGATTAATTTCCGACAGAAATTTTTTCTATATAAAATGATATTTAATTTGACAGGAACACGTTCAAGTACATTCCTATAAGCTCGAATCATTGTCCACAACGTAAAATGGCAGCACTACAGATGAGCGTGATTAGCTTAGGCACGCAGCTGAAGTGAACCCATAGATGATATGAGACCAATACGAAACTCATTGGACTTGAGCAGATTTTCGAAAATATGAAATTGTCATATAAAACTGCCTCAAAGATAATAACAACTCCTAGGTAATTCAAATGATAAATTAGAAAACGGAGAAAACACGAAGAATATATCAAATGAGTTGTCAAGATTGTAAAAAGAAATACATTGGTCAGAGTGGAGGTGCTATATGAACCTGCTTTGAGGAACATCAATCCTAGAGTGATAAAAAATGTGCACGATATAAGGCTTCTCGATGTACTCCAGAGTCTGAAAATAGCAATAATATGAATAGAGACAAATTACTTATTCCATTCGGCCAACTTCTATTGCCTAGGCAGAAAAAGTAACACTTCGCTGATTGATATCTGTCTGCAATATTAATATTTGTTGTCAATTGGAGAAAAAATTCCAATCCGCTGACAAGAACATGCTACAACAAACAGTAAGAAGCATCTCCCCCATTTCCATCATCGCATCAAGTACGCCTGAAGCAAGATCAATATTTGCATGAAAAACTCCATCCCCCACATAAAAAATCGCATTTTCCCTTCGAAAACGCACCAGAGTGAATTTCATATCAGCTCGTCAACCAGAATGTATTGTAATGAAATTCCTCAAAGGTCTTTTTAATGGAAAACAAATTACTGCGTCGTCGTTTTGATCTCTGGACGATGTCGAATCTTTCACAATCCCTTCCACTAAGGAAGGTACGGTCCTTCTGTCGAACTAGCTTGGAATCCAACTTTGGATGACGTCAGGCTCGTTTTCTATTCACTTTGGTAATCCTATTCAATACAGGATGCTTTGTTAGAATCTTCATCACTTTTTTGACGAGATCGAATATAAGGATCATATTCACAACGAAAATAGCAATTTTATTCATACAACCCTTAATAAATGAGATTGGAACCTCTCGTGTGAAAGTTGAGACTTTTCTGTATATCAACCACCTTAAAATCAAACTGATATCACTCGCACTCAAAGCGCGTTTTGCAAACAAGTTCAGCAGGAAAAGAAAATTAATACTGGAATCAAAAAGTAATTATACTGGGTGACCCGGAAACAATTTACCCCCCTGTATCTACGCTGTTTTTTCGTATGGATATTTCATATTCCCTACTTCGATTTGAAGCCATGAGTGTACAATTCAGCAAGTGTTGGACCATTTATGATACTTCCGGTTTGATCTGAATGGCCTCCAATGTTGATATTTCGAATGGAATCTATATTTCTTTTTGTTTTGGAAATTACGATTCGGCATAGAATTACTTTTTCCAGTTATATATCATAATCTTACTCTGAATTTACAATCTGCTGGTATAATTGAGAATTTATAAAAACTTACTTTTTGTATTTCCCACGTAACGGAACATTTTCATTGGAGTACGCTATGGAGTATTGAACAATATCATGTGAGAAACAATAACTCATGGCCAAACTTTTCACACATTTTTTTATGCGGATTAGATATTTTTAAAATTTAATTCTTCATTTTTCAACATCAAGTCTATCGTTTCTGGAATGCTAACAATGGATTTCTTAAAGTTGTTTTCAAACTCCAATACAATCCATATTTTGTATTTCAATATTTAGTGGAAGTTCTCATCAAATTTAAAAATTCCTCAGCTTCTGAGATAAAATTGACTTGTTGAAAAATGAAAAATTAAATTTAAAAAAAATTTAATCCGCATAAAAAATATTGTGTGAAAAATTTAACCATGAATTATTGTGACTTAGAGCATTAGTTCTGTGCCAAGATGAATTGGATAAGAAGTACATGATACTATTCAACTCTCAATAGAATACTTCCATGAAGACGAGGGAAATACAAAGAGTAAAGTTTATAAGATATCAACTATATCAGCAGATTGTGAATTGATATATCATATCAAAGATAATTCTATACACAATCGCAAATTCCTGAAAAAATTATACTTTCAATAAAAAAAATCACAACGAAGTTACAGGGGGGGAAATTGGTTCCGAGTCAACCGGTATATCAAAGAATCAAAGGTAGTGCATAGGTGTTTTTTTTGGCCCAACAAGGACTTTCAGTTCCGATTAATTCATCAACAATTAACTGGATAGTTGGCTGAATGGAATTAGTCATTTGTGTCCATTCATATTATATAGTTTACAGTATTTCTGTGAATATTGGCCAGATCATGCTGGTCGACGCTGGACTTTTTTATCCTTCCGTATTCTATGTGAGCTTGATGTTCCTTGAAGCGGGTTTATATAGCATCTCTACTCTGGCCAATGTATTGCTTGTCGCAATCTTGACAAATCATTCCAAATATTTCCGTCTTTTCTCCCTTTTCTCACTTATCTTCTGGATTACATAGGAGTTGTTTTTACCATTGAGCTTTAATATGACACTTTCATATTTTCGAATATCTGTTCAGGCCAATGAGGTTGGTATGGGGCTCATATCATCTTTGAATTCAGTTCAGCTACATGCCTAGCCCAATCAGGCTCTTCTGAAGTGCTGCCATTTTATGTTGTGGACGACGATTCGAGCTGTTAGGAATATATCTGAACGTGTACCTGTCAAATTCAATAACATTCTATATAGGAAGTATTTCTTCCGAGAATTGATCCGTGTGAAAAATGTGGACTTCCATGCTGGAGTGATTGTCAAGAACGTATAGATATATCTCTCTTATGAGTTGACGAGCCAAACAACAATTTTAACTTCGGCGGCTTTTTGCATTCGAGAAACTGGTATATAAAATACCGCTCCCACAATAAGGTCCGACAGGTGATAATAGTATAATACGTAACCAGGAGGATAAGTAGCACGATGAGCACGATGATTAATGTTACATAACACTCACAGACACATTGTTTATTATAATAGATTCTCATATCTCCGTAAGGCTTTAAAGAAAAGCACAGACCAAGATTTTAAGTCATGAAAAAAACTGAAGATAAGATAAAAAACAATCCAAAATTTTTCTGGGCATTCATTTCAAACCAAAAAAAAGGTCTCCCATTCCAATGCAAATGAATTACTCTTGTAACACATTTGAAGGCACAAGAACCATCTGCGAAATGTTCTCCGATTATTTCAGTAGTGTATTCGAAAAAAATGCATCTCCAAGTTTGGTGCCTATGGAGTCATCACAAAATAACTTCAATATTAAAACTATCACTCTGAATCAAGAACTTGATAGCAGAAAGGGATCAGGACCGGATGGCCTACCTCCTCTGTTCATAAAATCATGTAGATCTAGTTTATTAGAACCCCTTCATTTATTATACAACTTTTCACTTCAATCTGGCCCATTTCCATCAAAATGGAAAAAGGCACAAGTAATACCAATTTTTAAATCAGGTGATAAATCGAATGCCGCGAATTAGACCCATATTACTTCTCAATATCTTTGGAAAAATATTCGAATCAATTATAACTAAAGAGCTTTTTTTATTGTAAAAAATGTCATTACAATCCATCAACATAGTTTCTACAGAAAACGGGGTGTACTTACCAACCTAGTTCCATTTGTTGAACAAATCTTCGAAGTCATGGAGACAAGAGGACCAATGAGTGTCATGTACACAGATTTCTCGAAGGCATTCGACAAAGTACATCACCCAACATTATTAACAAAGCTAGCGAATTTTGGTGTGCACGGTAACCTGTTGAGCCTCTTGAAATCTTACTTAACGGACAGATATCAATACGTAGCAATCAACAATGTTAAGTCGAATGAAACCTCAATCACTTCTGGTGTTCCGCAGGGCTCCCACTTGGGGCCGATTCTGTCCAGCATACTCGTTGGCGATATTGAGAAAATTGTGAATTTCAAAAATAGCAATAAATGCTGATGATTCCAAGAATTATAGGCCAATAGAAAGTATCTCAGACTATACTGAGATCGAAAATGACCTCATCAGTCTCTTCAACTATTGTACGATCAATAGGCTATACATTAATGTCAACAAATGCCATCACATTGTTTTTTCAAGAAGTAACAATCCCTCTTTTCAAAACTTACATCTGGGAAATGAAGTAATCAAATCCTGTGATGAGATTCGCGATCTGGGAATCATCCTGGACAGAAAATCAACATTCGATCCACATATAGATGAAATTGTTACAAAGGCAATGCGCATGTTGGGTTTCATTTTGAGGAAAACAAAAGAATTTCGCAACCCCACATCTGTGGTTACAATGTACAGAGCACTCGACAGAGCATTAGTGTGACCATTACTTGAATACTGTAGTACTATTTGGAATCCTTTTTATGAAAAATATGTTTCTAAAACGAGACGAGACTTTTATGATATTTTATTCGTGTACGAAATAATGAATAATCATATAGATTCATCAGAATATATCGAATATTTCTACTTATACTGTAACCCCAAACTTGTTAGAAATAGATTGACTTTTTATCATCCCTCTTATGTTACAAATTATAATAGCAATTCTTCGATAATAAGATGCATGAATGCATATAATATAATCTGTCACTCTGATATCGATATATGTCACTCCACTCTGGCTAATTTTAAGAAAAAACTTAAGCAGTTTCTGTTAACTTTATATGCCTCAATTGATTAATGAAGTAGTATACCTGTTTATGTTATCTTGTAACGTATTTTTATACTCATACCTAGTTAGCTCAACTACTTAGTGCCTAGTGTAACTCTGTATCGCCCTATTAAAGGATGAACCCCAGTGGTTTCATCTGTTTGGGTGATCTACAAATAAATAAATGAATATCCCATTTTGAAAACAATTATTCCGGAAGCGGAAGTGTAATCTAAATGAGCCATAACCTAACAGCTGTCAAATACGTAATGAACGGTAAATAATGGAAGTGAGATAAGATAAAATCCCTCGTCATTCTTCCTGTCCGTTCAATCGATTTGAAAATAGTATATTATGCAACGATCGTCTAATGATGGTTATTAATATATGAGCATAAACCGGGATACGAAACGAGCCGATGGTTTATGCGAGTGTATTAATAACCATTACATGAGAGTTGCATACGCTATTTTATCTACACCCTATAAATAGTGAAGAACTACGACTAGTTTATTTATATTTGTTTTGCACACAATGATACTAATGTAACGAATTTCTTTGAAAAATTTCACAGAATTGTAATTAATACTATTACTTCGAGAAATGAAACGATGAGATATGAAAAGAAGATCAAAAATCAAAAAAAAAGGTTACTCGAGACTGGAATCGAACCAATGTCTCCTCCAGCTAGATTAATCAATGTCAGCGCAACAGACGGCTTGGCTACGGAGAGCCCACAATGTTTGATGAAAAAATAAGTAATAAATCATGCATTTGTCAAATGAAATATGTAATCATTCTAACTGTATTACTGTCGGTGAAGGTATCGATGGTGATTCTTCCATATCGCTGGTATCAGACACTTTGTTATGATTATCGAAGTTTGGCTATATTTTTCAAAAGTTCAATACCTATACCGATTTTGACTTGACAAATGTCAAATGCAGAGCATGCACATCATGCTTGATTGAAAAATAATGGGTTTCGATTGGTTGAATTTCTGTATCGTAATGAAAAATCTGTATCGTAATGGATTTCATTATAAAACGGGTTGTGGGCATATAAGTGTATTATTAGAGTACGGGTGTAGATAAAATTTGTAATCAACGCATGGTTGAAACCTCAACACGATCCAATCAACAACAGAATCAACCCAATTCTGAACATTATCATTCACACCATATTCAGGATTTAGATCACATTTCACCTTACCTGATTCGATACGACGGCCTTTCACATGTTAATTCTGTCTGCATAGAAATACGTGATTACATTATTTTATGCTTCTAGCTTACTCCATGAGGGAATCTAATTATCACAGGGTGTTCGCTTGTTCGCCGTACCAGTTAATTTCAGTATCCAATGAACAAATAGTTAGCGAATGTCTCTGAAATCATTAGATTAGGATTACATTCACTCGATTTATTAATGAACAGTGTTCCACACTTCACTTGAAGATAGATACCAAGGTCGTATAAAATTCGAAGAAAGCATAATTTTTCAATCCTTTCGATGTTTTTTTCCGTGCGACTTCACTAGGCACGAAGGGCTGAGAATCAATTTTTTTACAATACAAAAGGGGTCTCATGACAATTTCTTGAGAAAATTTTTTCAATTTTTCATCCAGCATTGATTTATATTCGAAAATTGAATCGATGTAAGTGTTAATTCATTTCCAAGACTGCCCAAACATAAATCAAGAAAGCTCATTGCCGAGAATTGTAGGATATAAAAGGGACAATTCCAAACTACTACTTTTTTAACAAGAACTGTCATGCTGAAAAGTCACACTATGATCCTGTCAACTCAATTGTTGAATGATTTAATGGTTGTAGTCGATAACACAAATCTTCGTAGTTATTTTGCGTAAAAACGTATCAGTACCTCCGGCAGTATGATGAGAGGATTACTCCTGAGATAGGAGTAATCTTTACAGATGGAGAATTGAAGATTTTTTCCTTTTTTTGCTTTGGTTCTTTGCTTTGCATCCGTGTCCAGGAGATAATTTGCTAATACGTTATGTTGATATACTAGGGCCATTTGTATCGTTCATAAGAAAAAAAAAGTATATCTGAAACTGCTAGTGCCTTCCATTTTTTCATCACTTCTTTCACAAATTAGTTTTTATAAAGATCCGGATGAACTCATGCATAATGTTCTCTTTCATCATATTATTATATCACGAAAAATGTGGTATTTTACCAACTTATTCATTATCCTTAGTCCTTAAGATATAGTACTTTTTCATAGTTAGTTCATCATCAATAGTAACACCCAGTAGTTTTATAATCTTACATTTTTTCTACAGCCATTGAGAAAGCTTCTGAAAGCAATTCTCAAAAATGTTACAAAAAAAATAAGAATCATAAATAATGTTACGATATTCCCTTGGGTTCGTTTATTAAAACTCCAATCAACACTTGACTACTCCTTTTGAAAATCTTTATCACAATACAATGCAATACAGTCACTCAAACTGCTCCGCTAACTATCCAACGCTCTGTACTGAAACTCTCTGATAAACATTTTACTTCGACTTCTGCACTCAGAAATCTAGCAATACCAAAGCTCTCTCCACTAGAAACTCTGAATCAATCTCTGACTCTTCACCAAGCTAGAAAATCTGATAAACTCTCCACTTGGAAACTCTGAAGAACTATCTACCGTAGCGATGAATCGCTCCCGTATATGTACTTGCTTACGCCTATGGAGAATCTTCCAGTCAAATCTCGATGATCGAAGCCAAGATCCCGCAGGTGAACAATCTTCCTTCGACCCCTCATACTATTTTGCGTTTACGAACGACAGGGCCGACGCTAGGAGATTTCGTAACAATAAGAATAACTAATTTATGCATCCCAGTTTACTCAATGTTGTGAATCAACAATTTGCTCATTTGAATATCCTCAATATGGGTAAAGGTTATTTTGAGATTCACTCAAATTGAATCGAAATTCATAGAAGAATAACCAATTCACAGTAATTCTTTCAATCATTTCAGATGGTTTTAGTGAAGTGTCAAAAATTATAACATAAATGTGTACACAATTGTAGTACATTATTTTGATCTATCTCGTATGATTCAGCTAGCGTTTGCAATGTAAGCGCAAAAAATGTGTTTTTGTACAATGTCATTAAGAGTGACATTTCTAATGGTTGTCAAGAGTATTAAAAGATGATGTTTACAAAGTAGCCTGTTGAAAATATTTTTAACACTAGTGTTAAAAGTATTTTCAACACGATTTGTGAAAGAACTTTAAATGTTACTTTGAATAAAAGGCGTGAGCTGTGAACAATACTGTTTGTTGGTAGCCAGGTGATTCGGCGTCACCTGACACGGCC
>JAVJAQ010004860.1:15611-67305 GCA_032362365.1 Zygogramma bicolorata | reverse complement strand
AATAATAATAATCGTCCTTATTGTTTTCAGTGACATTATACAAAATATTCATTGATGAGAACAACAATTGAAAACAAAGGGCGAAGTTCAATTCTTGTGATGAAACATCATAAGACTTGTTCTTCCACTTAACCCTAATAGACCTGCATATAGTTCTATAACGAAAGAAATTTTTTATTTTCATCGGTGTTTTAAACATACATATTTTACGTAATATAATTATAATGATAATTTTTCTTCTTCTTTTGATCGACATATATTAAGCCATCTCAGTTTGGGGGAAAAAATCAAACTGTTTGAGATAACATTAATATATTTTTATAGGAAGCCTTGAATGCCTGAAAACTTGAAAGTTTTTTTATTTCTGAAAAAACCTGATTGTAAAGATGAGAAATTTGATAACTCAATGATCGGCGGAACAATTCTGTTTTGAAAGTAGGTATTGTCAACAGTCCTTTATTTATTTATTGTAGAAGAAATACAAACAGGGCCATAAGGCCCTTATTACAGGATTTCTTTTTCCTAAAGCTAACTATAAACTAAATGCTACTATAAATTGGTACTCTCCTCTATACCTAACATACGGCGATACATGTATAGATCGATATACAAAAATACGTATCCAATATTCCCGAATAGGAGAAAAAGACAAACAAAACGACCTCATTAAGAAATATAAAAAGAAATATGTCTTATGTTTAGGTTATGGATATCTGTTCTGAATCTGACTTTTTTCTGCAAGTAAGAGGGCTTTTTAGTAACTATTATTCTATGAAGAAGCACTACGGAATGAAACACCCTCCTATTATTCATATTCAGCCATTCAATTTCTTGGAGCTCATGAGTTATTCTCCGTCTTCTTCTTACACCAAATAATAATCTTAGACAGCAGTTCTGGACTTTTTGAATTTTTTTTCGGTATTCTATGGTGAGATTAGGTCCATAGAGAACATCTGCATAATTGGATATAGAGAGTATCAAGGAATCACATAAAGTTTTTTCAATATGAAAAGGGAGAAAATGTCTGTTGCCGTAAATGATTTTGAGTGATAAGTAGGCACGTTGTAAGAGTCGATTTATATGACTTTCAAAACGCAACCCATCATCAACCAGGACACCCAGATTTCTTCCCTCTTCGACTATTGGAAGTGTTTCATTTCCGATAGTAATCTTCATAGCATCAGATACTATTTGCCGATTTCTTCGAGACCCAAACAGCATAACCTTTGATTTCCCTGGATTGATAATGAGACAATGATCAGTGGCGGTTTTAATGAAGGCTTCAAGATCTCCATTTATCAGCTCACATGCAGTTTGCCTCTCTTGAATAGAAAAGCTGTAATACAACTGAGTATCATCTCTACAGCTGCGAAGTGAATCTATGAGACGAGCAGTGTATATGGAAAATAAGAGAGGTCCAAGGATGAAATCTTGTGGTTCTCCGGATTTCAGAAGGCGACTTTCAGAGCTCTCTCCATCCATACACACCTTCTGTTTCCTGTTCTTGAGATAAGCGGTCATTATAGGGTATATATAGGGCATATTATAGCCAATATATTTCAACATATTTTTTAGAAGATCATAGTTTATCGTGTCGAAAGCCCGACTGAAATCCAATAAAATCAACAGAGTATACTGCTTATCGTTTGTGGCTTTAAGGATGTCGTCGACAATATGGAGGAGAGCAGTTGTACAGCTATATCCTTCACGAAATCCTGATTGTATAGAGGGTAGAATGAAATATGTTGCCAAGTGATCCTTTATCTGTATTTCCATAGCCCTTTCTATAACTTCAGAAAGAGTTGGTAATATGCTTATCGCGCGTAAATTTTTGTTTCTTCGGGATAACCCGCACAACCGCTTTCCTCCAGGCTATAGGATAAACATTCTCATTAAAACAATAGTTTATCATATTTATGATGAAAGGCACTATGTGGGGGCAACAGAGCTTCAGAAGAGTAATATTTATACCGTCACAACTTTTTGCATTTGTTTTTATTTCGCATATCGTTTCAAACACAAAATAATCATTTATTTCCTCGAATTTAAATTCTGAGTTGACAAGTTTATTGTTATTATAGAAATTCATCAGTTCTGTAGACGGTTGATTTTGTGGAATTGAATCTATGAAAAAATTATTTATGTTATTTGGGTCTTTCAGGTTAATTGGAATATCTATATTCCTTTTTTCGGATAGGAGTTTATTTGATTTGAGTGTTTTCCACATGTCCTTTTGGGAGTTATTATTGTTGAATTGATGGATGAAATAAGCTTTTTTTCCCTTTTGATAGATTTTTTAGTTGAATTTCGCATATGTCGATAGAACTCTAGATGAATTTCGGATTTGTTCTTTTTATATTTCATGAGGGCCTTATCTCTCTCTGACATCATTATCTCTATCGTTCCAGTTAGCCATGGGGCCCTAGCCTTAGTCCCTCGAGATGTTTTCATTGGTAAATGCCTGTCAAAGAGATCATTTAGACAGTTAACCATATATGATAATTTTTCATCGATGCTCTCTTGGTCATATATTCGGAAGAAAGAAATATTGTATAGATCTCTTCGAAAGGCTTCTTCATTAAAAATTTTGAGATGTCTATAGGTACAGTATTTAGGTTTCTGTTTTTCGCTACATATTTTGATTTTACAGTGAACAATTGAATGATCTGCAAAGGTATGTGATATGATACCTGCCTCTATGATAGCTCCTTTTGGTACTATAACATAATCAAGTAATGTTGCTGATGTTGAAGTATTTCTAGTTGGAACATCTATAATTTGGCGCAAATTCAAGGCCTCAATAACTGAATGAAATTTCTTCACGGAACTATTTTCGAAATCAAAAAGATTGATATTAGAATCTCCCATGCAAATTATATCATCTACAGTGGAAAAAATTGAGATTAGACTGTCCCCAAACTCATCTAAAAAAGATATTGCATTTTGCTCGTGAGGTTTGTATATAGCCCCTACGGCAATTTCTTTCTTCCCCATTCTGACTTTTATCCAAATATGATCCTGATCATTCACAATAATCTCGCAGTGTAGTTTATTTTTCATATAAGCACATAGACCCCTACCATTTACATTACGATCTGCCCTATGTAAAATATATCCATCGATTTTCAGCCGATCATCAGTTATCCAATCTCTTAGCCAGGATCCGCATATCAAAATAATATAAAAATCATTTCCACTTATTTGCTGTTTAACTTCATGGAGAGAAGGTAAGAGAGACCTTACATTCAAGCATCCAATTTGAAAAAATACATTCTTTATCGACAAGATAGTGCCGGTATATGTCGATCAGATAAGGAACAAATAAAAAATAAACATAACAGAAAACAAAACAAGAAGAAAAGTAAAAACTAGATGATATTTCTATTGTACGATACTCAAGAAAGCAATCTGAACATTGAAACCTCGATTGGGGCGAGACCAACTGTACCAATGCTGCTCTCCGCAAATAATACAATATAGGAGATTTACACATTTCAGAATTATTAATAGGAATTGAAAATGATTTAAGGCCTTGGTATCTTATGTGTGTAATGATAGATTCAGATTCAAGATTCCACAGAGTGATTAAGTGAAATAATAATAATAAAAAATAATAATTATCATCAAGGCGAATGAATTTAGTGGAAGGGAAGAAAAAAGAGAAAGCAGAGACCTGTGACGTGATGTCCTGATTGAAGTTTCGCAACATCTTCCAATGTGTAGATCTTCTTGGCGTGTTCTTCGTCTTTGAACTCAGTGAAAATTGTTCCAGAGTTTGTCCAGACTTCACCAGAATCCCCTACCCTCTCCAGAGACGCTTTCACCACATTCATCTGCGTTTTGGTCAGGTCTTCTCTCATGACAATTTGACTTTTCACATCCTCTGTTATTGTAAATAAGATTTTCAAAATAATTAGTAGAAAACGTCATCATAATCGGTCTTTTGGTATTCTCCCCCCTCCTTCCCAGTCTGAAACAGGACACGAGGCAACAAGCATCTAGAGTCAAATTCAGCTTTTTCTGACATATTTCCATTATGAGCTCCATTGTATTTCCGTTTTCCTCCTCTAGTATACCATAAAACCTGATATTCCTGCCTCTAGCAATTTGTTCTTGTTTTTCCCGGCGATCTACTAAGAATTTGATTGTTTCCTCTTGTTTCACTAATTGCTCAGTAATCTTTTTATTCTCATCTTTCAACTGCTGAATTTCCTCGTTGAATTTTTTACCAAGAGTTTCTGTGATAGTTTTTGTTAGTTGTGCGATGAATTCCTCCGACGTACATAGTTTCGTTACTAGGGATTTAACCGCTAGTTGCAGTTCGTCTTCGCCCTCGTTCACTCGAGGAGCCATGATGAAAAGTTGTACCTTGCTGACTTACTGCAACTTTGGTTTGCTTCAGATGTTTGATTTCCACACAGATGGTCTTTTACACGGTAACACAACACCAATAAAATTTTCAGCTTTTTCTCTCCGCGTTTTCTAATACTTTTGTTCTCTTTTGAGCAGCACCTTGGCAACACGTCTACTCGAAACGAAACATACGCAGGCTATCTCGTAGGGTTTAGCCAATGCTTGCAATGCGGAAAAATCATTTACGACATCACCTTGGAAACCTCTAGAATTATCAGTGTTTCTCTACTATATTATGCATGTATTATCCATAAGAAAATTTCCTCTCCAATCGCTCTATTAAAAAAATGCATCAAAATCCGTTGCGTATCTAAGCATACATAGGGACAGCGGCAAGCGACTTCGCTTTATACTATGTAGTGATTACAACCTCATAACACTAACCAAAAATGAACGTTACTGGTTCATCAGTCATTTTGCTAAGTGCAGCATCTTTCCTATTATCTTATTGCGTCTCGCCCAAGGCCGGTCCATTTTTTGCGTTTATGTTATTCATTCGTCAGTTCAGTAGTGGGCATATATTTTTCACTTTCATTGTCGGAACTTTTTGTATGTAATCCTAATATTGCATACGAGATATGATTAGCGTGCTAAACCGTTTCATTGAAGCGAGCTGAATAGTTAACATCGACGAGAACAATTGACATTATCGAAAAAACACAAGTTATTTGTTGATTTCGTTCGTATGTTTGCAAAAACATCTTGGAACATATTCATTGGGAAGTAGCCTGCAAATATTCATTTTGTAGGAGATGACGAATGTTCCGATGACGAATCCCTCTGATTACATATGGCTGGGCACGATGTCGAGGGACCGAGTTCAGTTTGGGTTGCACACGTATTGTAGTGAAGTTTACTGGGAATAAATAGTGTATTTTGGGATTCAGTGTTTGTGTTTTCTGACAAAGACAGCGGTGGGATTTTAATCTGAATACGTTCTTCGTAAGGTGTTTTTACAGTTTCGTCACGATAATGGATGGAAAGAAACGATAAGATGAACATAAAAAAGTTTCGCTTCAAGTAGTGAAAGTGATGGTTCCACGAAGAAGGAACTGAAAAAATTGAGAGCTGGATTGTGAGGATTGAAGAAAGAGCCATTCAAGTACGCTCTGCAGACAGGTGACGAGTTTTTGGTTCCTTTCTTTGATCCACCGCGGGATGACTCAGTGGTAGAACAGTGGCTTGAAAAAGTGGGCAACTTGGCAGCAAGATATGGTTGGGATGATGATGCCATAATGAAGTTAATTTCGGGGAGGCTGAGAGGTAATGCACGGTAGTGGTTCGATGAAAATACCAAATATGACGCAGGCTGGGAAGAGGTGAAACATTCGATGAAACTGCAATTTCGTAAGTCTGTTCCATTTTCCAACTTACTGAAGAGTGCTGCTGATTATGAAACGAAACCCGGTCAGAACTTAGGCGATTATTGTTTCCAAAAGTTGTCAATGTTGAAAGCACTCAACTTGAAAATACCTGACGAATATCTGATTGATGCTGTGATAGGTGGTATAACAGATGAAGATTCAGCTCGTACTGTTAGGTCGGCTCAATATACGGATGCTAATTTATTATATGCTAATCTGAATACTATGGGGGAAATGCCACCTCCAAGTTCAGTCCCTAGTACTAGTTACCTAAGCCACGTCATACAATAGTCGACGCTCTACTCAAGATCAAAACAGGACAAAAATTAAAGGGGCCTTTACTTGTTCCAATTGTGGTATTCAGGGGCTAAAAATTGTAGAAAACCTAGTTTGGTGTGTTCAAAATTGTAAGCGAGAAGTTCAAGAGATATGCGATGAAGTTGAATCATTGTATAAAAATATTTTTTTTACAAACTGCGAGGATTAATAACATTAACACGTTAATGAAAATATCTGTTGCCAATGAAATGAATATTGTTTTGATGTTGTCGAGAGAAGTAACATTTGTAGTTTCATGGGTACTACCCTACAAACCAGGAACTATTGCAGGTTGAACAAGGTCATTCAAGGTGTTTAAGCGGAAGTGAGTGTATTTATCATTGATGATGAATTTTTGAAACATGACTTGATAGTGGGCAGAGATTTTCTGAATCAACCACACATTATGTTCATCAAACGTAATAAAAACGTGATTTTACATTATTTGACTGAATTGAACAGACATTCCGTTAATATGGTAGATGATTACGATAGTGAGGGAGCTGTTTGTGAAATAGAATGTGGCAATGTTGATACATATGACAGAAAACGGTGTGAAAGACTGCTTCAAACATTATCAGATCGCATTTTTCGCTCTGTAAAGGAACTGGGTAAAACAAAACAAGCACAGTTGAAATGGTCATCAAATGTATTAATGATATTCCGGTGGTGCATCGACCTTGCCGTGGTCCTGAAACTGAAAAACAGATATTACGTAATATTATTCAAGAACTTTCAGATAACGGTATCATTCGTGAATCTGTCATCTTATGCAAGCCCTGTCATTTTGGTGAAAAATAAAACAAATGACCATCGAATGTGCGTAGATTTTCGGAAACTGAATTCTATTACTATTAAAGATAAATACCCACTTCCTTTGATAGATGAACAAATTGATAAATTGGGTGGTTATAAATATTTGACAACCCTTGATCTTGCTTCTGGATACTAACAAGTACCTATGGCGGAAAATTCGATATCTAAGACAGCGTTTGTTATCCACGATGAGCATCATTAATTTTTGCGAATGCCTTTTGGGCTCACAAATGCCCCATCGGTATTTCAGTCCTTGATCGATACCGTTCTGGGAGATCTTAGAAATAACATAGCTTTTCCATATATTGATGATATAATAATTTTATCGATCACAGCTGATCAAGGTCTTGAACGTTTGCATATGGACTTATCGAAATTGAGAGAACATAACCTCACTCTGAAATTGAGTAAATGGGTTTTTTTTTGGAACGAAAATTGAATATTTAGGAATGGAAATCAGTGAAAAGGGTGTACGACCAGGTAAAGCTGAAATAGAAACAATTTCAAAAATTTTGCCGCCTGGAAATGTCAGGCCGGTAAGAAAATTCATCGGGTTATCAAGCTACTTTTGAAAGTTTGTGAAGGGATTTGCTACTATCATCGAGCCAATTACGAAACTGGCAAGGAATGATGTGGAATTTGAATGGTGTGAATGATTTTGATAAAATAAAAAGTGTTTTAACGTCAGCCACTGTATTGGTCATATTCAACCTGGATTTGCGAACGGAGCTTCACACAGATGCAAGTTCAGCTGGAATGGGTGCTATGCTCATGCAGTTCGATCAGAGAGGGGAATCACACGTAGTTATTTATTTCAGTAAACAAACGATGATGGATCAACGGCAATATCATTCATATGAGCTCGAGACAATGGCTGTCGTTTATGCACTGAGATACTTCAGAGTCTATCTGCTTGGAATAAATTTCAAGGCGATCACTGACTGCAACGCTTTGAAACTAACACTTACAAAAAAGGATCTCATACCACGTATTGGGAGATGGTGGCTCAAAATACAAGAATATGCTTTTGAGATCGAATATAGAGCTGAAAAAAATGACCCATGTCGACGCGTTAAGTAGGATTTTCCCAACCATCGAGATGGATGTTTTCCAAGTAGATATTACAGTGCACAACTCCAAGATGTGAAATCATATTGGAAGAGAAAAAAAAACAGAGAAACGAAACAATGTTTTGTAAATTATGAAGTGAAGAAGGATAAGCTATATAGAAAGTCGGATAATGATGGTGAAGCCTGGGTGGTACCTCGTATGGCTCGCATGTAAATATGTAGGCTATGCCACGATGATTCAGGGCATATGGGCATCGAAAAAACACTGGAACGCATAAAAGCAAACTATTGGTTTGGTGGAATGAAAAAGTTTCTCACGAAATATATCAGAGCATGTTTGAATTGTGCATATTATAAGAAAACAAATACATACAAACAATGTAGGTTGAATCCAATTGAAGAGCCTGCAGTTCCATTCCATACAATACACATAGATCATGTTGGCCCATTCGAGACGAGTAAAAAGAAAAATAAATCCCTATTCGTCATTGTTGATGGATTTACTGAATTCATTGTAATCGATCCAGAACGTAGTCAAAAGAGCAAGCATGCCATTGAAGCATTGACTAGCTTCACATACCTTTTTGGATCGCCAACCAGAATGATCAGCGATAGAGGTTCAGCTTTCACTTCTGGTAGTTTCCGAACTTTCTGCAAGAATTATGGTATTAAACATATTCTAAATGCTGTTGCTACTCCAAGGAGCAATGGTCAATGTGAACGTTACTCTCAACTTCGGTTGCCGGAAAAGATCCTAGGGAGTGGGATCTGTGTATAAAACAGGTTCAGTATGCGATAAATACCAGCCACAATAAAGGTATAAATGCCACACCATTGGAAGTTCTGATCGGATTCAATCCAACCCATGGAATGGAGGCCAAAATATTGAATAGTGTGCGAAGTTCGATTGACCTCCTAGATCTCAACTATATTAGGGATAAAGTTTCGAAACATATTACAGAAGATCAAAAATCATAATAGCAACGATATGATCTACTAAAACGTGATGCGATGAAGTATAACGTGGGTGATTTGCTTATGGTTCAAAGTACGAGTTTCCAAGCTACAGATACGAGTGAAAAACTGAAAGCGAAATATAAAGGTCCTTTCAAAGTCACGAAAGTTTCGATCAATGTAAACGTTCCTTTGGTGAAGGTCACCTTCGAGCAAACGTTGCTCTATCAGTGAATGAAGTAAACGTTACTTCCGGTGAACTTAACATAATATGGCGCAAGTCACCAATTAAATCATGTTTGATTACGATTTGTTGTTTTTAGGTCAGTATAAGGTCTGAGGACAGACCTCTTCGCAGGATGGCCGGATGTAGAAGATGACGAATGTCCCGATGACGAGTCCCTCTGATTACATACGGCTCGGCACGATATCGAGGGACCGAGTTCAGTTTGGGTTGATATAGTTGACTGTTAGGTTGCACACGTACTGTATTGAAGTTAACTGGGAATAAATAGTGTATTATGGGGATTCAGTGTTTGTGTTCTCTGACAATCTCTTTTTCATATTATACTTTTTTTTAGAATGATTGTATATAATGATGATGATGATAGTATAAGAACCTCCACATATCAATCATTTGTCTTTTAAACTCGAAAGAATCCTCGAAAAAATCCCAAAAATGTTCAAATTTCACTGAATACATTAAGCATGAAGAATATTTTAGCAAACTGAATCTAAAGTAATCTACCTCATTCCACGTGGGAGTTGCAGTAGGGAGTATATTGGGCAGACCGACAGACTTCTTAAACAAAGAATATTTCCACATATGAGAGTGATGCATGTTAGCCAAACATAATAACGATCAAGATCATAATTTCAATTTTGCTGATGTTACAATTTTACATTCTTCAAGTAATTCACAGAAAATACTTTTTTAAGAAATGACTCATATTTTCAAACATTCCAATTGCATCAACTCAAGAAGAGACATGGAAAGTATCAAACTCATTCACACAAACCCGCTTCATTTAGATAAAAACGACAGATTTCAAATAATTCACCAATTATAGCACGAATTGCTTTTAACGCACATTGAATTTCAGTTTCGTGAGTCATAAAATTATCATGGTTCATGTACTATTCTCAACTAGATTTTTCTATAGCTATTTCGAAAACGAATAGTTTCATGTCAATATGCCATCCATAATAATTAAAATGTCCCATAATTAATTCATCCGATTTAACGTGTGAGAATTTCGAACTGTTATTTCTATTTTATGTTGATTTATACTAGTTTTATACAACCAAATTTTATGGAACGTTTTTTACATGCGGGGAAATCACTTCAAGGAAATATTTTCAGGTATATCATCTTTGACACCATTCCTCCACTGCCAAGATATGATGGGCAACCCCACGCACCCTATTTACCCTGATATGCTGATGACAGCGTCTGAAAACAACAATTTTATGGACCGGTTGCGGGGCTTCTTGTACAACTTCTGGTACAGAGCTCTCTTCTATTGGTATTTTCTACCGAAAGAAGACAAAGTAGCCAGGAAGTATTTCGGGGACGATTTGCCATATCTGGGAGACATTATCATGAACACTAGCCTACTCCTGGTCAATGCCAACCCCATAATGGGTATACCCAGACCTAATCTGCCGAACGTGATTGAGATCAGCCAAATGCATATTCGAGAGGAAAAGCCATTACCCAAGGTGAGTTGACAATTCAGGCTGCTATACGAGTTCCGTACTGGTGGTAACTCATGCGCTCATTGAACTGATGCAGGAAACAAAAATGAAATGGATATCGATTTTTCAAATATTTCATTTTTATTTTTTCCCAATAGAAAACCCTGTATCTTGATTCAATAATACCTAGTATAACACAATGTTCCAATAATGAAAGTACGTAAAATTCCCATTGTGAAATTACAAATCAAAGAAGAATATGTTATTGTTATTAATAATATATATTATATGGAAAAAATATCACTACTATTGCACATTGACTGGTCGCAACACACGATTTTGAGTTCGCTTGAATGTGGTTGAATTGAATTGAAAAAATTATAATCAATATAAACGAATGTTGTTACCAAGTTTCAAGTTGAGCACACTCACTCATGAAGTTTCGATCTCCTGTATCCGCAATCGTCATCGGGTGATGACTGACATCATTTCGAAGTTCGGTTGGTTATAAAGACCTAAATTCACGATGATGGGAAACGGGGGCGTAATATGGCGCCATTGGTTTCAGTGGGAAATGGATGTTTTAGCGAGAGGTTCCTGTTCGTTGGGCCAAATTTGGTGCATCTTTTGAATTGGTGGTTTTCATACATTCCTGATATCTACGCAGGTCTGACTGCATGTATCGTCGTTGAAAATGTAGGCAGCTACCTCGATTTATTTTTACCAATGCTCTCTCCTGTGTATGAGCTCCACACCATTTGATGCTGGTTGGTTTGTGCAAACGTGCTCCATTATTGGAATTACAGGTGAGGGTTCATTAATGGGTAGTTAATGATCTCTTAAAAACTATGGTGCAATCGGCTGTTGGTATTTTGAACATCAAGGCAACAAGTGCTTCATTTTTCTTGATAGTGTATCTGTTGAAGAATTATATATTATTATATTTGGAATATGGATTTTCTATCAAGAGATCGAACAAAAATCGGTAATTTGCTGATCAACGAGATCTCACATTTCTGTCTCCATTTTTCTCACGCTATCTGTATCTCCATTATTCTCAATTCCAAATGCTTTTTCCATTTTCAGGATCTTCAAGAATTTTTAGACTCATCAGAACACGGAGCTGTTTACTTCAGTCTGGGTACAAATATTCATAACACATATTTGAATAAAAAAAACATAGAGATCATCATCCAAGCTTTCTCAGAACTACCTTACAATATTCTTTGGAAAAGTAACATGGATAATTTTTCCAGTAAACCAGATAACGTTCTCATTAGCAAATGGTTCCCGCAACAAGACGTTTTAGGTGAGTGGAGTAAGGGAAATTGAAGTTTTATTTGACCGGTCTTGGAAAACCAAGTTGATTACACTTAAAAAAAATATTTTTCACTTTTCATTGAAAAATGACTCCGAGAAGTTATGCGGCACTTATTTTTACATATCATTCACATTCACTACTGATCCATTACCACGATATATAGAGTAATTTCTGTTGAAATAAGTTTTGTATTCGTCTCATCAGACAGCATATGCAGCTTCATTTGAGCAAATATTTCTTATAGCTATTGCAGCATGACCCCTTTTTCAAGAGATAGTTGATTTAGAATTTATTTCAAAATTATTTCCAGTGCATTTCTGCTGATCGATGATGATATTATGAAGGAGACACACATATATGATATTAATTATATTTTATCTGATTAACATTTTTGAAGGGTGGGATTCCCCTTCAGGAGCTAAGTCTACCAAAAGCACATTCAACTAATCCTCCTTGCTCGAAATATCACCTCTAGCCCATTGTACTCGTTAAAAGACTATACATTTATGTCTATGGAAGATGATCGATGACAAATTGGTTAATTCTCCAGTATCAGAAGTTGAATATGGATGCGAATAACACTCAGAGAGTGACTTAATATTAGTTCTTGAAAAGAAAACCATCGATATGATGGAATTATCTGAGGAATACTGTTTTAGCTTTCTTTTTCTCCGTTCAAAAAATAGGAGTTATAACTTCTATGGAATAATCTGGCATAGGTACTATTTTCTGAATTGAAGACAGATATCACAATTTTGCTAGGCTCATCCTCCCTCCCTCAGAAGCCAAACTTGGGTGCAACCCTGAACATAACTGAAGCTTCTGATATCACCAAAAAAAAAAGTCATCTCTCCTTGTGTTTGAATTAATATTCGACATCACAAATATATTCGTGAATGAACATATGAGGAATTATTTCTTGAGTTTGTCTCTTTCCGAATCAAAAAAATTGTAATCACCACTTTTGTGAAAGGAGTGAACTAAAAAATAGAAACACTCTCTATTGTACGTGTATATCATTTGACGTATGATTCATTCACAGAAAGGAAGAGATTCGGTCTGAAACAGCTACTTCCCTGTCTAAATGGCAACGACGGGCACTGGGTGACATAGAAATCACTCTTTCTTTCTCAATTTGTATACGAATCATATGAAACTTGAATCAAATAGAAGGCATATTTGTACAGAGAAATACCACTCAGCAGGATGTTATTTCATTCCAGCCCGAAAAACATCTAGTTTTGCTCAGAAAAAATTATCTCCTGAGCTCTCCAGTCGGAAAATGGAAAATTTACTGAACACTTTCACTAGAGACTCCAGTCGATTCCAAAATAATCAACTTGTGACAAGTCCGTCATCAGTTTCAATTGACATTTTGGTGACATTTATTCCTTTGATAACCATACCATCCATCGTCATAATGATAGTTAGGAATTCGGGTATCATTGTGAAGAGAATAGACTTTTTTGGCGATCTGCTTCTCCCAATTGAAAAAAATAAGAAACATAACTTCTACGAAATTAATGAAATCAAAATAGGTAACTCTCTCTGTTGGTAGGTACGTGTATATCATTCAAATACGTTCAATTCATTCATAAAAAAAAGAAAGGGTCCATCTTAAACAGCTATTTTTATGCCTTTGTGGCACGACGGGTTTTGGGTCACATAGAAATCATTTTTTTGCTCAACTCGTATAATACCAAGCATTTGAAAATTGAATCAAATGGATAGCATAATAGGAAATATCTACACAAAACAAAATAGAGAGCTATTTGTGGAAAAAATCTCACTCACCAGGATAATATTTCATTCCAGCCAAGAAAAGATCTATTCTCGAAAAAATTATCTCTTGAGCTCTTCAGTGGGAAAATGGATGCATTACAAAACACTTCCACCAGAGACTCCAGACGATTCTGAAATATTCAACTTATGACAAGTCTGTCATCAATTTTGCATAACATTTGTGACATGCGTTCTTCTGAAAACGAAACCAGCCATCGTTAAAATGACAGTCAGGAACTGAATGATATACACGTACCTATGAGCAAAGAGTTTCCTTTTTTTTCATTCGGAGAAGAAGAAAGCCAAGAAATAATTTCTCAAACTCCATTCTCTCTACAAAAATATTCAAGTCCTTAACTATCATTATAACGATGGCTGGTTTGATTATAAAAAAAAATTAATGTCACCAGAATGTCAATTAAAACTGATGACCGACTTGTAAAGTGTTGAATATTTTTTCGATTCGTCTGGTTTGTCTATTGAAATTGTTCCGCGATTCATCAATTTGCTCTGAGCGGAAAGAAATCTTGTAAGGCTAGAATTTTATATTATCCTGGTGGATGAGATTTTTTTCACAAATAGCTCTTTATTTTCATTTGTATAGATGTTTCCTGCATACGCTATTAATTTGAATCAGTTATCATATGCTTGGTACAGAAATTGAGCAAGAAAAAGTTATGTAACCCAGTGCCCTTCATGCCACATAGGCAGGGAAATGTGAATGTGAATGAATCAAGGATATACAGGGAATATTTGTAATTTTTATCGATTCAACTCCTTTCAATCCTTGAAATGTACGCGCTGCGTAATACTTTTCGTGAAACCTAGAATCTCTGTTCGATGAGCTCATCAATGATTTCAGTAGAGCGTTTAATTCGTTACATCCAATTCAGCTTGTCGAATAAATTGCAAATGAGGTAATGAAAAACAAGTTTTAGCAGTATGCTCATCGATTTGTTTGTTAATTCACACGAAAGCAAAATTAACTGAAAGGTATGAAGCATACTGTTTATTAGCCTTGTGTGCGAGCCTAATGGGCGCGTTGCGGCATTTTACCGCATTTCATCAAATTTTGAATGTATCATTCATATTTGGGAGTGGCACGAATACCACTCAGAAACATGATTTTCTACTCCTACCTGTGAATATGCTCAATTCTTTTACTAAACAGATAAGAAGTAGTTTCGCGGTATTTAAATGGATATGATTTCATATCCACACAAGTTAGGAAATGAATTCTACCAATCGCAGAGAACAAAATGCCTACGGCAACCACTATTATTATACATTGTGTTATCACAGATTGATCTTTCAATCTCCATTGGTTCATCGTCGTTACGTCGTTACTATAATATAAATATAATAATAAACATATATCATATTAGCATTCTTCATACATATTCTCACCACATTCAATCAAATAAGTTTTATCTTATGAATCTCATGCTTTCCACAAATATAAAATATACCAGGTGTTGCTTCCTCTGAGGATATTTGAAGATGATGAATTCATGTATTCCAGCAAGATCTAGATATCTATGGAATATGGCCAGAGGCCATCGTTTAATGATTATGGAAGTGCCGTAGGATGCGCCCATTTATCCACAGTTTGCTTGAATGTGGTTGACAACGTTCCTTGCTAAATGGTATTGATTCGGACTTCCATTGTCTACATTACTAACTCTAGTTGAACCAGTTGCTAAGAACGAAAGGATACTAATATAAAGATGCAAATCAAATAATGTAAACGAATCCATACAAATAGATTGAATTGGATTTTTTGGTCGATAGTTCAGGAGATGAAGCATTTTGGCTCGCAAGTTTTTCGTCCAACATGGATTTACCTGAAATTTCCACAGAAGCTAGGGAATAGCTCAAGGATCATTTTCTATATCATGACGCTGTACGCTAGAGCCTTGGGGTGGAAATTTTTCATAACATTTCAACTGAAGTAATCGACGGAAAAAGTAATTCTGAGAAAAACATGTTCCATACATCTTTTTTCTTAAAAGTAATATTTTTTGAGTTATTCGAAGTCGAAAGTAACAGTTTTTTGACGAAAAAATCGACTTTTTCAAATGTTTTTTTTGCAAATAACTCTAAAACTATGCATTTTATCAAAAAAGTGTTGGAAGGCAAATTGTAGCTTTCGAGAAAATGAAAACAATGCTTCCTTTATAATTTTCCTACGACACATACGAACTGAGATGCAGCAAATTGATGCTTAGGTTTTTCGGTCAAATGTATAAATTGGAAGATTTAAAGCGAAATAACGAAAAAAATTTGCATTTTTCGAAGAAAGCTCATGAAAACTTTTTCAAAGTATTCAGTTAGAGCTTTCAAACGAATGGAAAAATGTCTTCCTAGCATGAAAATTGACCGACTTATGATCAAAAGAAGATCGGTACCCGCTTTTTTCTACGAAAAAAATCTGTGATAACAACCTCCAAAGTACCTCCTAACTAAAATTCATCGCCACCCTTCTCTGATTCTCTTCATATATGTACAAATAATACACCCACCAAGTTTAACCAATTTAATATGCCTAATTTTAGAAAAATTGGAGTTTAAAGAAAAAACGATTTCTTTCAATTCCGTGTTTTTCAACCATTTTCCTATGAGTATCTCTCAAAATACTAAAGATACGAAAAAATCGATACAATGCTAAATTGTAGCTTTTTTAATGACAAAAACTTCCCTGTGCGTATATTTTTGTCAAGTGAATATTCGGCGAGATAAAGCCGCTTTAACCTCTCCCCATTAAAAAATTGGGGGGTCTCAAGTAATTTTATTCACATCGTTTCATAGCTCTTGAAAAGTTCTACAAAATCGTTCCTGGAAAAAATTTCTATCACCTATAATGAAGGAGCTATGCTTGAAAAAATTGAATTACTGCTTCGGAGGGTAGTAATCTACATAACCGGTATATTCGGCCGTTATACGTTTCCATTCATATTGGAAGGCAGAGAAGAAGAAAAATCTGCTCGCATGTGTGAGTGTATATTTCGTTGATTTCTCACCAGTGTATTCTAGAGTTCGAAGACATATTATGAAAATTTAAATGTTTTCAAGGGTAGTTTGGAAGGGTAGGTTGGAAGATTATGAAATTGTATCCTAAAGCATGAAACAATCATTATTTAACTATTTTTACCCATATTTAGGTTTTTAATGTTATTTTATAATTTTTGACAATAAGGGGTAGCTTTCGCCCCTATGAAACAGTAAGCGTTCAACGACACAATACAAAAAATGAACTAGAGGGTGTACCAAGCCTAATCCCAAATTTTAATACAAATCGGTGCAGGACGAAAAAAATTTGAGGTTTTACCATTTCTTTAGCTTCATTTTCTGAACTACGAATTAGAATTGAAGTTTTGATTGATCAAAGAAAATATTGTTGTGACAAGAAAATTGAGATATCAAATATGAAATATTAGTGAAATAATTGAGATATCGAATATGAAATATTGGTATTGGAAATAATATGAAACCAAGTTTCAGGTTGAGTGTACTCACGACGTTTCGATTGCTGGTATCCAAAGTATGGCCGGTTATGAAGACCCGATTTTTCTATGGCGGGGAAAAGGGGCCATGCTAAAAATGAGGCGCACAGGAGCTACTAGACTGATCGCCAATATTTTTTGGTAATGGTTGAAATCAACCAAAAGTCGTATTGAAAACTGGAGAGAACTCATTTCTCTGTTGTGGTTTGGTGAGAATTCTGATGCTATTTCCTTCCTGTTTTTTCCATAGCTCAAAGGAAACTGAGCTTTTTCTTCAACAGATATTCTACCGAAGAATAGCTGTTGTAATAATCATTTGTGGTCAGGTCTCTTTTCGTCTTCTCAATGGGCGCAATCAATCTCTTCACAACGTTAACACGTTTCTAGGATGTACGAAAACTTGCTTTCCGCAATATATTTCAAAGATCAGAGAGTAGGTTTTTTCACAAAGTAAATGTAACTTGATGCGATATTTTGCTGGCTTAGTGGGAATATATTGTACGAATCCACTCTATCAAAATCTGTCACTAAGCAAAAATGTCATGAAACTTATGAAAACACAAATCGAACAAGCCAAATCCGAACAAAACAGGGTGGAATGGATCCGTTGGTCAAAAAAAATATTGTGATGAAAAAAATGCGATATCGAATATGAAAAAGCAAAGACAACAAATTTCGAATGGAGAAATATATGAAGTAATACGAACGAATTTAGAAACCAAGTTTCAAGTTGAGTATACTCACGACATTTCGATCACAGGTATCTGCAATCGTCTTCGGGTGCTCTGGCAGCTAGGCTGCAGTTAGGGCTCTGAACGCAACCAGCACAAATTCAAGACCGGATCAGGAGTGCAGATTCGCCCTAGAGAGTCTCGCGACCAGCTAGCCAAACAAGGAGACGGGCAACCCTTCTACAGGTCCGATCCCGCACTCGGCATGACAAGGAGACTAGTAACAACGGCACTGAATGAGTGGACCGTTGAAACGTGAGGAATAGATGGCTGCAAGCAGTCAAAGCGTATGATATCCAGTCCCGACAGGGCAAGGACGGCCAAGATACTGAAGCTATGCAAGGAACTCCCACCGGACACTGCTGTATCAGGAGGCATCTGACTCTTGTTAGAGTTGAGGCAGACCCACTATGTCGGGAATGGAGAGAGGAGGAATATTCCTTTCACTTTCTTTGCCAATGGCATGGAATGGAATATATAGCAATCTCAGAAAAAACGTCTTCGAAACCACCACTATCAAGGAAGAGGAATTGCACTCTGCAACCTTTATCAAATCCAACCTTCTTCAAATGTCAACATAACTATGCTTGGTTCTCAACAATAAAAATGAGAGCGGCACATTGCAAATAAATCAGTACTGACTGTGATTGAACTGACATCCCAACGAATTGGTGACGACTTGAAAAATGGTGAATTTTTTGAAACAATAATGTTTTTCCCGTTAAAAAATGAAACAAGTGAATAAGGTGGTGTTTTGATAAAAAGAAGGAACCATTTCGTGTTTTTTCCAGGACGGAAATTTGATCTGAACAATGGATCATCTTCATTCAAAGAAGTTTGGACTCATTGAATTTGATTTGAAACTCGTTACACACAATCCAACAAGGATTATTTTTATGACAAAACCATGACAGGGCCAAAACAATATCAATTGTTTACATACAATGCATACGTTTACAATATGAATGTAAGATATGGACTAATTGAAATTTCAATAAAAAATTCACTCTACTACTTAACTTGATTCCTTCAGTTTCGAAAAGCTAAAAATGTTCGAATCATTCAAAATTACCATTCTTTACAATGGTACTACCCCCTATTTATAGTTTGCGGCAAAAAATTTACCACAGATATCACTAAGTCACTGCAACTCATCGCACAAAAAAAGATTCATTCAACTCGAAAAACTTGCATGAATATATGTAATTTTTTGAAGTTGCAGCGACAAATTGTATCGTGGAAATAGGGTTTAACTTTCTTCTCCTAAAGATGCTTGTCAGCGAATCGTACGTCGACTTATAGTAATATCTGTTTGGTGTTAGGGTAACTGATTTCTAGAAAGGTTTCAATCTCGTCGTTTGTTAATACAAGAGAAGTGAAACATACTCCATTCATCTTGGCTTCAGAATAGATTAGTCCAGGGTATTGGTCAAAGCGCTGTAAGACTTATCACCATATCAAAATGCTTATGGAAAAAATTATGCAACGTATCAAGCAACTTTGTGATGAGATAAATTAGATCTGGAGAGGTGGTTTCCTAGAGCAGGATGAAATCACGATTCGCTGATTGGGATTAATATTCCAAATGATTTTGTATTGGTGTTGAAGATGCAATCATTTTTTGAAAACTTTTCATTTTCACCTTCACCTCAGAATCGCTTACATCACTTTCCACCCCAGATCAGATGAGGGATTCGTTCGTTAGCACTCGCCTCATACATTTCCATTCAAGTTTTAAGTGTTAGATGAGAAATGAGATTTCCAACACCCATTAGCGATAGTTGAGTCAAATACAACGGGGTCGATTGATCATACGGTCATCGCATGGGCCCATGAAATATATGTAGATATTAAATTTCAAAAATGTCGAAATATTCAACTGATGCTGAATAAATTTGTCTTCAAAATATATTACCAAGGAGGTTTTTCATCGAAGAACTCATATTTTGTTTTTGTTATCAATAAAAATCTTCAATATTTATCTGAAAATGTTTCACTTGGCAGATTATGTGTTTAGTTATATTAAATTCTATGCATATGTTCCGATTTTAATAGAGATATGTTCTGTATAGCCTCATAATGGATCTCGAACAGATTTTTGAAACCACAAACAAACCTAAAATAAGCTTATTATGTGTATTTCTATCATAACTATAAAATATCTGATGAGACTTTCATAGATTATTTATAGACTGCTGTGATTCGTTAGTGAAAAACTTTCTGGATAGTCGAGAAGAATAACGAATCATTTGTTACTTGAAAATTATTGAAAGATGGGATGTGTATCCACCAGTCGTCAGAATCTGCCCCTCGTGTATTTTATTTTCCGTTATATTCCAACCTCCCCTGGTGTTATGACTAAACAGCCCCGTTACTGGGGTCGGTTGGCATCAATGTTTTTGAAAAATTATGTGCAAATAACAACTGTAGAGATTTTCTTCAAAGAAATGCAAAATGAAGCACTCAGATTATGGTGGAAAACACTCATTTTAAAAAACAAATTTTCCATGTTCCTTCTAGCCCCTCCTTACATAACTCAGTTTTGCATACAAAAAATGCATTCTTTTAATATTCAGTAACCTCAAAACAATATTGATGAATCAGAGAAACTGATAAAAATTTGTAATAATCAATATTTGCTCTTCTTCGTTGACCACATTGAAAGCATTTCTTGAAAATGTGCCTTCGCCCTAATTCACACGTGTGTACTTTTCAGGGCACCCGAAAGTGAAGGTTTTCGTTACCCAAGGCGGAGCACAATCCATTGAAGAAGCCATCTACAAAGAGGTACCAATGGTCGGTTTACCTTTCTTTGCTGATCAACCTCTCAATATCAAAACGCTCTCACGTAAAGGTATGGCTTTAGGTCTGAATTTCGATACAATGACGAAGGATGATCTGAAGGAGGCAATTATAGAAGTTGCCGAAAATGGAAGGTGAGCAAAAAATATTGATTCCTCGATATCTGTTCGTCAAAGCGTAATACAAAGAGTGTTGAATGTGGAAAACCTCACGCGTAGAGCAGATAATAAAATTAAATAACTCAGAAGAGTAAATGTTGTTTGATTGTTGTTTGAGGAGGTAGATAAGTATGGAAATTCATTCTTTTGTTTTCTATCTCCTGAAAATTGCAAATCTCTAAATTCTAATAATTTCTGGGAAGTACAATAAATTTCAAGTATGTTTATTCTCCGAGCAAAATAATCCAAGAATATCCAATGCCATCATGGTCAAAAGTACAATACCAACAGAGTTTTTCATTGCAGTACTTGATATCCGCATCCAGATATTATTTTAAGATGATAATGGCAAATTATTCCCGATAAAAAAACAGGGTATATGCATTTCTGTACAAAAATATTCTTCAATTTATATATAAAAAGATTTAGTTATTCCGAAAATTATTGAGAATCTGTAGTCCTAAGATATAAGGAGATCTACTCTCCAATCATATTCACTACAATAATAATAGTAGATCATACCACGAGTCAATTATGATAGCTAGCGAGGAAGTAATATTTCGAGAGAATAGTAGTCATTATTGCGAGAAATTTTGTGATAGGACTACAAGAGGGAATAAAAACTATTTCTATTAATCCCTCGCCATTATTACCTAAGGGAATAATAAATGGCATTATACTGCAGAAACCATAAGTATAATACTCACATTATGTATTATTTGTAAATGAAGATTTTATTATCTCGTCTCGTATTTACATAATGTTAATTTTCAACGAACTCAGACAAACAACTATTTGAATATACATATACGCACATTTCGTATATAAATATACCTGGTATTTTTGAGAGTTCGTATCTTTTTAGAAAGAACTACATAAGAATGAGTACTAGGAATATTGTGAATTGTTCTAATGAGCTTTTTCCGTGCTGAAAATACTTTTCGAGCAAAAACTAACCAACCCCACAAAATTACACCATATCACAGACGTGATTTTACTTGCGCATAATGAACATCGATTAGCGGTAATCGTCCAAAGCAGTGCGTACGTATATTTTCAAATTGTACAGGATGCTCCTCGATTATATACGAATAGTGTTATGAGAACCATGGTACAAAAATGTTCCGTTATGAAAATACGAGTTGTTGAAGTTTTGAGAGATGCCACTGCTGAAATTGAAAACATTTTTTTTATTGAAAAATGTGAAATGTCACTGCCTAACAAATATCCATCAGATATTTCAAATTGTGTCAGGAATATTGAATTAATTCCACTTCCTTCTCAAAATTTTAACATATCGTGTTATCGTTACGGAATATTTTTGACCCATCTAAATTTACACTCTTTGATATTTGCATATCATTGAAGAACACCCTGTATTCAACTTTTCGAAAATATACTAACAATATGTTCAATAGGGTTAACTTGAAAAGATATTTCCAGCTGGGAACACTTTCTCTGATCATTGTTTTACAACTAATGCGAAATGGAAATATTGACTTGCGTCATTCACTATATCTTGATTCTGAATTCAAAGAGACTACTTATAGAACAAAAAAGATGTATCGTCCGCATATACATTCATTTCATCGGCAGGAAAGCATCCAATCTCATAAATGATTTACATAATAAAAAAGATTGGGCTCAGTATAGACATAACGTTTTGGTATGAGTTGTATATAAAATGTTAATGTCATCAGTGTCTGAGTAAACAACTCTTAGAATTGCCGTGCTTTCGATGTTTATTCTCAAATATGCAATAAGAAGCGTATTATGCCTTTGTCTATCGCAGTAAATCCCAAACCGCTCAAATCAATTAATAGGAAAGTTGTTGACATTTTATCGCATGTCTTACTGATGCAACACCTGCTCCACTGCGGGGAGCTATGGTTCCTTCATTCCGTTTTCATAGAAGGTTTCACAACGGAAGTCCTGATAGATACCGGCAACAATATCAGTTTCATCAATGAAGAATTCGCAAGTTCTGCTAATCTGATGAAAAGACCTTGTAGCCTTATGGTTCCTACGCCTTCATCGATCCGCAGTTCTCAACTTGCTGGGGTACTAATCAGTCATTGAATTGGGCAAGGATTCGTACAATAACGTTGAGTTCTCAATCGTCAGAGATTTGTGTGCTGTTCAATAATAGGACATACTCTGCATAGTTTGCATTCCACCTCGGAGTTTTCATTTGGCGGACCTCTCACTGCTGTATCCTTGTTTGCGAAGTTACTTCAGAGTGCAAACCAATTGCTTTTCGTTTTATGAGATCATAGCATGGGAGATCAGGAGTTTATTATCATCAAAACTAACAGATAACTCGCATGATCGAGAAAAGTGACTAACCTTGGCGAATTCAACTGTTAATAACAGATAATTCAAATCACAAAAATCGACTCGTTGTACCTTTCGACTTGAAACCACATACGGCTTTGAAGTTGCTGAAAAACTCTACCAATCCTCCGAGATTCCGTTCGGTTTCACTAATAGAGCTTTCTATTCCCAGATAGCTGCTGATTGGTTGATCAGAAATGGTCCAAGAAACGGAATAGAGCTCGACCTTGACCCATCTGTTTCCCGCATGAAACATACTTTTTATAGGGTATCATAAGTAGACGAATACGCCTATATAATCCAATCAAATTAACTGTTCAAGAGCCCAAAATGACGATTTTCGCTTACCCGAAAAGTAGCTGTGGATTCCGGCAGACACATGTGTCCTTATTATCCCCTAGAGTTTGCGCCAGATTCTGTCCGTCCATTTAGCAACAATTAGCGGTTGAATGCCGGAAATCATTATTTTTTTGCTTTTTGCTTATGTAATGAAAACTATCGGTCGGATCGAAAAAAAAGATTGAAAGTCGATATTCTGATTTGTTGCCCAACTATTGTGCTCGGAATTTGAAAAAAGGAGTTTTTTCCATTATTCTATTAAAAAATGTTGAAATGCATTTGGGGGTTGCAACTGTGAATTTGGAAAGCTTTGAACTAGTAGAAACCACAGTTTCAATTTGGTTGAAAAACAATTGAAAGGTTAGCAACAATCTAATTTGTTACAAAAAAAAAATGTCCCACTAGATTGTTATTTCTTGCCCTACGGATAATCGTAGAGCAATGAACAGAACGGTGTTGGATAGTCAAAGAGTTGAATTACAAATTATCGTTTTTGGAAAATCGATTTTTTCAATGTGATACCTTCAAAAATGGCGTCAAAAAAACAACGTTTTTCAAACTAAAAAACAATAAGGAAAAAATGGTCGTATCAAAATGCAAGAAAATGCTTGGGAAAGCTGCTATTTTTCTACGAATTTCGACAACCTTACTTTTGTTCCACGATAATTAGGAGCCAAGATAACACTTTTTATCATTCAGTTTCCCCTCCATTTGTTTATTCATATGAAGCAACGAGACCTCGACGACTGCAGATGCCGCCGTCCAGTAGTTCCTGAGATACAGACAGCGAGGTCATTTTGGGCTTTGATTAGTTTATTTCACGCGATGCACTCGACGGCCGCTTGGCGGTAGATCGTTCTCTGCGGCTTTCCCCTTCCACACGGTACGTCGAACGGTCCCGGAAGAACCTCCACTGCTCCTATCAATAAATATGATTAATAATTGTGGAAAACAAATTCTGAGGTTCCTATGGATAATATGACTCTTGCTATGTGCAGTCGTCGAGGTCTCGTTGCTTCATATAAATAAACAAATGGAGGGGAAACTTAATGATAAAAAGTGTTATCTGCGCTCTTCTTTATCGTGGAACAAAAGTAAGGTTGTCAAAATTCGCAGGAAAATAGCAGCTTTGCCATGCATTTTGTCGCATTTTGATACGACCATGTTTTCCAATTGTTTTTCAGTTTGAAAAACGTTAATTTTTTTTATGCAATTTTTGGCGAAAACCCATAGAATTTGGGGAGTTGTTTTAGTTTTTCGCTCGAAACTCCGAAAGGTTGCACCCTAGAGCAGAATTATTCATTTTGAAAAAGAAGCTGATAACATTTAAAAAATAATAGGCTGAATCCAGCTCTCTAGCTTCCTTTGTCTAGCCGCTAGAGGACGCTAAAGATTGGCCATAGTTTCCAGATAATTGAAAATCTTCGTAATTTGAAAAATCTTTCTTTAGGGTGCGTCGTCACGGAGTTACATGCTGAAAACTAAAACAACTCTCTAAATTCCATGGGTTTTCGCTATTTTCGTGGTGAAGCCATATCCGAATTTAGTCGAAACTAGATTTCGAATTCAGAAACCCAAAAATCATATGGAACCTTCATAAAAACTCAGCTGGAAATGTTATCCAGTCCAACTACTTCTGTTCAATCACAATAAAATATCGCCCATATCACTCCTGAAAAGTGTAGCTGTAGCTTTCTGTTAGTGAAAGAATTTTCATGTTCGGTTCAGTATCTCTGAAGTTTAGCCCGTACAAGCAAACAAACAAAGTTAGAAACTTCACCTCCTTATAATAGTAGTATATATTGAACGTTTATTCATTCTTGATCGCGGGAAAGATTCTAAGTTGAATGAAATTCAAAGGGACGCCACTTGCCTACGGCACCAAAATTGCTCGAGTTGTGAATACTCATGCTACTTGCTACTCCTAAGTAAAGGGCGTCATAAGAAATAAGATTTTTTACTGTTATTCTGTTGAATAAAGATATAAATATAATATTCATAGATACTCATCATTCATTATGTGAAGAAGAGATACCATATGCAACTCTCATGAAATGGTTTTCACACGATCGTTGCATAATATAGCATTTTAATACCGGCGGCGTCAAAAGTATTACGTAACCATAATAACGATGATTTGAATTTGATTGATGAAGTTAATCAACTTCAATGTTGAATGTCAGTCACAAAACATCATATATTTTTAGCCTTGGGGGAAAAAATTTTTTATTGTTTCCTCGTATCTAACAACTCGCTTGTGGAAATCTCACGTAGGGTATTGTTAAAACTGTTTTCTTGAGTGAACAAATATTAGTTTTGAAAAAAGTGTTGGCTTTCCTGAATCTTTATTTTCAGCTACAAGCGAAAAATCCAAGAAGCTGCTGCAATTCTCAAAGACCAACCGATAAAGGGGGTGGAAAAAGCAATCTATTGGATCGAATACGTCCTGAGACATGAAGGGGCCAAACATCTTCGAAGTCCTGCAGCTGATATGCCCTTTCACAAATATTTCATGGTGGATGTGATTGTTTTTTTCCTGGTCGTCTACTTGGTATGCATATTGATTTCGCTTAAATTTTACAGACTCATCCGAAGCGGGGATCGACACAATAAAATTAAGAAAAATTGATATTTGTATTTGAATAAAACGTGAAGAGATATTTTTCATTCTTTTATTGTGTACCTATATTGCAATTCCAAGATCGATACGGTTGAATGAAGTTTTTCTGCTTCGTAGTTGCTTTTCCAAGAAAAAAATTCAACCAATTAGGTAGTGAATAATGTCAAAACTGATTCTAATAACTGAAACCCAGTCATGTCATGTCTTTTGTTGAAGTTTATGAAACATTTGGTCATGTTCCAGTAATGAAACTGTTTATATTCGCATAGCTAATGGGTTTTTTAGTAACCTCTGACCACGATACAAAATTAAACTACCAGTTTCCATAACATTTCCAAATTAATTTTGTGGGAATCAAGTTGACTATTCCAGATCGGTTCGAATTTCCGATGTTTTGCTTCGTTGATTGCTTTCCGAAATTAACATTGATTCTTTTCATTTTAATTATTCAGTGGCGTAATATATACGCGGCTGTATTCAACATCGAAAATTTTACACTTACAAACAAAACTCATGTAGATTCTTGATAGTGCAAATATTTCCTTATGCTTTCATAACATTATTTGATTCAGAACTTACCTGTCTCACCATTCTCACTCAATTTCCTATAAAATCCCTTTATACAGGATCATTTTAAAATGTTTTCATTTGGAAAAAAAATGGAGATCGAGGCCGAAAAAGTACCTAATTGTTCATTCCCTAATAATTGTTTGCTTATATTCACTATATCTGTACTATAGTGAAAAATACTAATGAATCACCCTTCACATCACGTGCTGATTCAGCTGTTTCGTGGAAACAGGGAAATAAATCAGTAGGTACGTGACATACTGGTTCAGATGAAAATTTGTGGTGGCAAAATTCCAAATTATATGAATAGCGGAGCAACTTATATTGAAATAGGGGTAAATTGATGCGCTGAATCCTTCGAAGTTATTTTGCTCTCGCGGTCAATATTTATCGTCCTAGGGGGGAGGGGGCAATTGGGGATATTTTTGAAATTTTCGAGTAGGGTGTCAAAACTAATGTATTTTAACCTCCAAATTGAATTCTCACATTATTTTGGCTGACAAGTGAACTGGCCACCAAGCAAAAAATAATCCTGAACTTACGAGTAAGGTTTCAAAATATATGTATTTTGACCGTCTAAGGGCGGGTAGTTTAGGACCTGATTAACAATCGGTTAAAATAATCGGCGCTTAGGCTGTGCCTTCACTCTCGCAATTGAGAGTATGATGTGACTATTCTCATCATCGATTATTTTAACGGACTGTAAAGTACCCGCCCTGAATCAAATTTTGATACCATTGAAAGTATAAATAATATAAAAAGAATTTCATCCATATATATTATGGAAAAAGTGAAACTAATGAATACCCTTCTCTGAAGAAATAAAACGATCACAACATTTGAAAGATATAAACTCAGAAATAAAACACTTTCTGGAGAAATGAAACGAGTACCTAGGTAATATACTACCATATCCCGAAAAATGTTACGAAAATGAGCAAGAGAGTCAACCTTTTTCATCTTCGCCTACACTATCGCTGTAATCGTCTTTTCCATCGGAATTCTCAGTAAACTCAAAATTTCCTCAGGCATGTTCATCATTTCTTTCTTGGGTGAATTTACTCCCGAAATAAATGGGTCTAAGCCCATGAAAAAATCTTCTGTGATATGAATAATGGAATCAAGTCTCGAATGCTGGTATTTCACTTTTATGTACTCTTCGTTACATGATTCGGCTTCGGCCGTTTCAGCACCATGGATTAAAAATTTTGGTCCCCCCTTTCCCCTTCAAAATCGATCCAGATTTCGAAAAATACCCCATAAAAGTTCTTAAGAAATATTTCAGAGTCGAATTCCTCACTCATGTCAATTTTGTCCCTTGATGGTAATCACATGAACAGGAATAACGGCCAAGGGTGGACCAGGTGGGATACCATTCATGATTGTGTGGAACCTTGCATAGTTTTTCCGATTCCGAAGAGTATCGGAAAATGGAAAAATATTTTCCAAGCATTTTTTGGTTTTTTTTGCTACAAACGCCATACCTATTAGAGATTCGATCACAAGACGGTTTACTTGCTTTTTATGAAATATCCACTCCTTCTGCTCCGAAAACACCGTCTGCGTTTTTCAAAAAAAAATTCGTGTTGGTCTCAAGATATTCTACAACTTTTTCGTTCAAGCAGTAAGAAAGTGAAAATATTCGGGAAAACTCAAAAATTACTTTTCCGCCTACTTCTATCCAAAGTATAAATTTCCTGGCCTCATTGCAGGAAACAAAGCCGTACTTTTACTCTCCAGGGAGGAAAAGTAAGTGACGTTATGGTAGGTCATCAATGAAATAGCTTGTACTTAAGATGTCTAGAAGGATGGTGTACTGACTTATACCTGGGCATGTTTGGGGTATACTTGCCTACTATGATATTAAGTAAGATGCCCAGGAAACCCTGGTGTATCTACTTATACCTGAATAATTTTGGGATAAACTTGGCGAAAACCGATTGCTTGATTTCTGAGATCGCAAATGCTTCAGATCGCTATTGTAGATGGCGATCAGTCATATACCATATGAAGCTCGATTTTCAGTAGATAGGAATGTGCAACCGAATATTCTACCACTGTTTATCATTTGCCTACTGAGATTTTGACAGCCCTGACAGCCAATCAAAAGCGTTTCAGAAAACGTGCATGTAACGTGGAAATCTACCGTTAACAACCTATCAATACTGTCACCTGCAACCACTACATGTTTTTAGTGTTTTTGTTTTTATATCAGTTTGTAAGACTAGTCTTTGATTCCGAGAAAATTTACTTTGCCCATTCACCTGAGAATATACGACAAAGTTCATGCTAGTGTATTGAAAGTGATAGACTGTCATGGAATTGGGGATACACACATCAGTTATGCAACGGTTCAAAATCCGTATCACATCGATATTTCCTTTATTTAAACAAAACTTTGTTTTCAATATTTCATTGATAAGAGCTGCAGATGTTTCCTCCTCGATATGAGACTTTCGCTCAAGCTGAAACTAATAAAATTCACCATGTTATTATTTTGGGGCGATTTGTTTTGTACTTACCTTAGGTACTGAATGAAGAAGATTATTTGGATCCCCAGATTTTGACTGACCACACAAAATACGAAATCTTCTACACATCGCGAAAAAGTACTTGTAATAACTTCAAAACTTATTCTACTTATATAGACTTTCAAACACTGTTGGGTGAGAAGAAATAATTTCAGTTTTCATTGACAACAATAAACCTCAAAGTTACGTCAATCTGACAAAACCGACATTTGACAGATTTTCGAAAATGCTCATACAACGCCCCCTATACAAAAATTGGAAAGCTTTTGTAATCGTCGATTGTTTTTTGCCAAGAAATTCTAAACAATATCGAATCACAAGATACACCAGGGTTTCCTAGGCATCTTAATATTAAGCATCATGGCTTTTCGACATCAAATCAGTTCAGATGGCGTTTGCAACGAAAAGAGTTACAAATTTCCTAGGAAATGTATAAACGGCCGACCTGACGGCTGGCTATACTTTTACTTTTGGACGCTGAATGAACAACTACCTATATTATTTGTTCAGAATACTGGCCAAATTCCCCATAATTGTGTTCCTTTCATTCGATTTTGTTTTTTATGAGTATGACATTAGATTTTGCTCATTTTGTTGACTGCTCGAATCAAAGAATATAGTTTGTCGATCGATCGGTTGACTATGCACTTCCAATTAGCGTCAACTAGCGATGAAATTGAGAAACACCACGATACGTAAAAATGAAACTAATGACAGAAAAGTGTCGCCATAAAATTGTAAACAATATCGCATCGGTCCCAGCACCATCCTTCTAGACATCTTACTTATACTTCGTTGATGACCTAACCTATATTCTATTACATAAGTGTGAATTCTACCGTTTATTAATAGAACACCCTTTATTTTACAGAATAGTAGAAAGCAGTGAAGAATATTAGATATTTTCGAGAAGTAATTATTCTATGAATATAAATTCCAGACGGAAAATATTATAATATAGCCGGAGAGCTGCCAATGTACGTTCCATGAAGTGTTTTTGGCACCCTAATCATAATCATTAATCATAAGATGAAGTTAGCGATCTAATTAAATGATTCTGCAAAATGATTATAATTCAAGGATGTATTATTGTGAATCACACATCATCTGCAAAATATTCTTATATGATTTAAATAAAGGAAGAAAACCTGTGATATCGGTACATGTTGATAATGGGTTGAAAATTTATCAATACAAGTCGGAAATATTGTTCTTAAAATCATCTCTCTAACTCCTGATCACTTCTACATCAAACTATGCATGTAGTATCAGTACATTTAGTACGATGAAAACACTGAAATATGGATAGTATATTTCTCCGAATTATTATTACCATTATTCATTATTATTTTTATCATTTCTTTTTTGTATCTTCAAAGTGATCGGCCACTTTGTACGGTGATTCAGTTGAATTAAATGAGATCAGAGTATACCGCTCTCCTTAGACTTGCATAAATACTATCTATCCACAAAACCACAGTCTTCACTTCGTCAAGATGAGAGCTGGGGGTTAGGGAGACTCAGAGACTGAATTTTATGGGTTGTTTTCCAAAATTCCTAACATGAGAATTTCTTATAAAAATCAAATTGTACTTAATAACATTTTTTCGAAATTGGAAGATAAAGATCCTGTGTTAGATCATTCCAATGTTGTTTATTGTATCCCTTGCACTCACTGTGGAAAAAATATATTGGCCAAACCAAAAGGGAGTTGAAAGGTAGAATTTGTTTCATAAAAGTAATATTGGAAATCTTAAAAAAAACTTGTTCATCAGCTCAACATTCAATCACTCTTGATCACAATCCCGATTATGATAATGTGAAGATATTGGAACATGAATCCAATCTTAAAAAAAGAACTCTTCTTGAAATGACTCAAATTTTCAAAAAACCAAATTCAATTAATTCCAGAAAAGATATTGATAATCTCAGCATTATCTACTCAACATTACACTTGGTAACCCTGAGTAATTGGTGATTTTACTTTCATTTCATTGTGCGTTGGCAACAAGATCACAGGAAACTGTAATCATTGGTCACTTGTCAACTCCATTCCCTGTTCAGTCATTCACATCATTTTTGTTTAAATTCACAACTATGGAGGTTCTGAAATCTATAAAAAAATATCAGATTTCAATAATGTTAATTTTTATTATTTGAAAATAATTTAAATTGTTTGGATTGAAGTTGAATTTCAAAGTCCCCTCTCGACTTTCGTTATTAGGTAAGTCTGGTTCAAAGTATACATAGGGTTCAAACCGAGACTATTGTTATGCCATTCACACTATTCCTATGCCCCGTCTACTCGAGTCCTCAAAGCGACAAACGAATAATCTCGGAAATGAAATTTCACAAAGTTAGTCTTCATTTCTTCCATTACTTTAATAGGAATTCCTCTCGTTCAATATGTTCCCTTTTAGATGTCACATCAACCCCTTTTCTACGAAGCATCTAATTTGAAAATTTATATGCGCATTCCTGTTCATTTATTCTCCATCCGGCAATCCCGTATCGCTCTGTTTATGTCCTTTCGGAACAAATGTTTCGGGAAGAGTCACGAACGATTTTTATTGGACAATTTTGTCCTTAAATTCTCTTTAATCGATGCATAGTGCGATTTGCTAACGATAATAGCCAATCACTTCGAAATTAATGAATGCCTGACTGCTTTACTTTTGGGAGCGTTTTTTTTTGGAGAGAATGATTGGGTGGTAGCCTATTCGATAACAAGTATAAATTTGTTTATATATATATATATATATATATATATATATATATATATATATATATATATCGAATGTTATTCATGTATATTTGTCTATCATGGAAAGAGCCAACGAAGTAGTTTTCAAGATGTTCATTCATCATTCGATATTATTGGATTTCTTGATGGAGTGGATTCATTTATTTTCATCCATCTCCCTTCTTAAACCCTCCTATGAGTGTGGCCTGAGGTCGAGCTCTTTCCGCTCGAACAAAAAAATTGCTGTCAATTTTGCTTGATCAAGAAATGAAATTTCTGTGGTCCCAACGGGAAAGTAACTGTCGAATGCGGAATGTAAAATAATAAAAAATTTGTGAAAGGAAGTTGCGACCCCTTCCTTTTTGAGTAAATGGGATTCACCTACATTTACCGCTTGCCGATATCGTCGGTTACACCAGACGGCAGAGACAAATTTTTTGGATCAATATTTTACAGTCTGCCTTCGGAAAGGGAAGTAATTGAAGATCAAAAGAATCGTAATCCGCAAAAGAATTCACACGCTGCGTGTAAAACCCATAATTTGCGTTAATTAAGTTCAACAAGAATTTGGATGGAAGCCCTTCTACAGACTGCTTTGCATTCGTTACACAAAAACATCGATCAAAGTACAAAAATCATGAAGATATACCATTTTTAATGATACAGGGTGATAATAGCCTGAATGTATAGCGAAAAAATCTAATGGAAATCAACTTTTCGCAGTACGCCTTTCACAACTGAAACTATTCTCATCGTGAAAATAACAAAAATTTATGAGGCGTACTCTTTATAAGTATATAGTGTGTTCCATCAAGAACAAATTCTGGGTTTGCCATGAAGTACCACGCAGCGCGTATTTTTTTCAGATTATGATTCGGTTCAGAATCAAGTGTTTCCTATTCCAAAGGTTGACCGTCAAAAATTGTAAAGGGGGTTATTACCCCCCCCATGGTCAGTCACATAACATATTTTATATATATATATATATATATATATATATATATATATATATATATATATATATATTATATAAAATTTCCATGTCACAATGTTAGTTACCGTACTCCTCCGAAACGGCTTCACCGATTTCTACCAAATTTTATATGCGTATTCAGTAGGTCTGAGAATCGGCTACTATCTATTTTCCATACCCCTAAGTGATAAGGGTTGTTCACCCTTGAAAATTTTGTTTTAATTTTTTTGACGAAATTTTTTGTTTTCATTTTTTTATAATGCGGCATTGAAAAATACATAAAACCCAAATTTTTTCTTCTTTTATCACAACCCCTATTTTTGTATGGCCATTTTAGTAATTTAATTATTTTTCATCCCGCTCGATAACCGATCAATTATAGTGTTTTCAACTGTACTTCGATTAAAAATCTGAAATGTTTTTTGAGAAAATGAACATTTATTTTCATTATTAAAGTTTAATCCTGATATATGCTCAGTTTTACCAATCTTAGATTCTCAAAATTTGCCGCGCCTGTACTGGTGAGCAACGTGATGCCTTGGTCTAATCTACTTCAAATTTTACATTGAAATTCTGTCACAGAATTGATGGAAGACATGTTTCGTATTTCATTGGAATTCATCGTCTAACGGAGTTGAAAAGTAGTAGGAAATTATTGTAGGGGTCAATCAAGGCACATCCCAAACCACTGATTGTATAGTTCTGAAACTTGAAGGGTGTCTCCTTTGTGTGACGTAGGTATCCGATAAGAAATATTCTCCAGAAATTCCACTTCCAAGAGGGTGCAATACGGGTTCAAAGTTTATATGGGACAACGTGATTCATAGGTCCAATCTATTTCAAATTTTGCATTAAAACTCTTCAACAGAAAAGATGGAAGTCGTGTTTCGTATTTTATGGAAATAAATCGCCTAACGGGGTGAAAAGTTATTTTAGGGTCAATCAACGCACAGCCTATACCACTGATCGTAGAGGTCTGAAACTTAGAGGGTGTATCCTTTATATGATGCAGGCATCCGATATGGAGAGTTTGTGCAAAATCCAAGCCTAAGGGGTGAAAAACGGGATCATAGTTTGTATGGGACAACGTACTTCAATTTACTTCAGAGTTTGCAAAAATATTCTTCAACAGATTTGATGGAAGATATGTTTCATATTCTATTGAAAGCCATTGTCTATCGAATAAAAAAGGATTCTACATTTTCGACTTCTTACAAAAGCTCTTTCGAGTGCGCCTAGAACTCAGAGCTTTTATGAACCCAATAAAAATAAAACTAAGTACTAAGAACTACATAATATAATAGCATCACAAAAATGATTAACCCCCAACGAAGTGGGCACGGGTCAGCTAGTATATATATATACATATACAAATATATTGAAAAATATAGGGAGATATCAAAAAATATAATGAATGAGTGAAAAATCAATCACAATTTTATTTCACGTTTACTCCCTGTAACCCTGTTAGATCGCAGTATCCAGTTATTAAATTCAAAATTATTATCGATATCATAGAATATCTCTCTTGAAGAACCTTATTGACGATTCCACTTCGATAGATACCGCTTTCAAAAAATGCGATTCTAACATTTCGCCTCTCATTGAAAAATGCTTACAATATCTCAGGATCGGTTAGCTGGTCTAGCATTATAACACATTGATTCCTGGGACTTATTCATAGAAGCTGATGCATTAATAGATCGTAATGTTGATGAGAAAAACCGAAATTTAATATTCATTTTTCCGTTGAATTATGTGATCAATTAGTATTTACTTTTCATTCTACTGATATTGATATGTAGTATGATAATACATGAAAGAATATCATTCCACGGTTTATCTTCACTTAGTTGACAAAGGCAAATGTTAGTTATCTCTAAAATCTGAAGTTTATTTTCATCAAAAATGATTGTTTTCCATACTTTCTTATTTTATTCATGACAAAAATGAATATTAAACGAATCTGACGTTTTTATTCCACAGTTTCCCAATAATTCAAGTCTTTGTGAAAGGTAAGTTTTTAAAATGGCCAATATGCATTTGTGTTTCGATAAAATGGTGGAGACACATTATTTTCTCAGTGATTACACCCCCCCCTATAAACTTGAGCTGTATACGCGCCTGGACTCCGGACGATTACTGAGGCAATGGACGATGTGCATCGTACAAACGGCTTTTGCACGAATATGTTGCTTCGCAGTTGGTAGCTTTTTGCTCCCAATAGACGAGAGGTCTTATACTTTTCCTTTATCAAACACCAGAAGGCAGAGCCTTGTGCGGGCAAGGGTCGGCTGATTTTCTTGGATGCCGAAGTGCTCTGGGCGTCTTACCGATCTCCACGGCTGGTGTATTTAATCCAAATATTCCACCAACTAGGATTGGTATCTCGGCAAACAACAAATGTCTACCGCACCAAGCCAGTCAAAAAAATTCTACCCCGACCAGGACTTAAACCAGCAGTGAATGAGCCAAATTGAATATACGGACTGCGTCGTAGACCCCTTGGCCACACCGACCGACCTGTATTAGAATATCCATCATGAAACCAATAAACAATTTTTATTATTAGGAGATCATCGTATTTTCACTAGAGGAAAATCTGCTTCTGAGCAATGGAATTAATCAAATTGGTCAAATTTTACATTCAGTTCGTTTATCGCTGAATCGTACCGAATCGAGTGATACATTTATATCTCTTGTATTTTCTGTAAATGGGCTAGTCCTTCTAGATGTCATTCGATATAAGAAAAAATATCGAAACAGATGGGATTTCAAATAAAGTTGCTAACGCCATGCCATAGAGGCGATTTTGGTACTAAAGTTGTCTATTCAGGGTCACTCGTGGTTTGTTTCTTTTTTCGGATTTATTTCCTATGAAAGTCGGAGTTGAATGGATGAAGATGGAAGTATCGTTTGTTGAGGGGTGAGAAAAAGAGAAACCAAAAAACGATTTCCTTGGTTGGCAGTTACTATTAGAGAATAAGCAATAAGGGATAGAGCTCTCAGAAGCTCTTCAGTTATACAAGGATATGCGCAACACCACTAACCGAGCGATCAAACTAGGAAACATTTTTGGAAAACTAATAAATTCAATGAACTTATCCCAAATAAAGGGCATCAAATTCCAGATGAATTGAAAAATCCTGGGAAGGTAAATAACTTCCCCTATCGATTTCATTCCTCTCAATGAGCCACCAATGGAAGTCATGGATTTTTTTAGGCAGAATAAACTCATAGAATCTGATTATAAGTTTCACGAGGTTCATGATATATTTGTACGTGAAACCATTGCTAAGATGAAGACAAGTGCTATGGGTTGTGTTTTTTGAATTCTGAACTCATCAAAATGTGTTGTCCACATATAATACCCTATATTACTAATAATAATGAATGTTTGAATAATAATGTATTTCCACAGCATGGAAAGAAGCAGTAGTGGAAGTGATGCCAAAGGAAAATAATCCATCAGAATATAAAGATCCGCTTATTGCCACCTTTATCAAACGTTCTTGAGAGATCAATTGAAGTACTTTCAGTTACTCAATCTGGATTTCTTGAAGGGCACTGTTGTTTGTACAACTGCTTTGTTACATATAGTGGACGATATCATCAAAGCACGTGACGATAACAAAAATTCTGCCTTAGTCTTTCTTGACTTCAGTAGAGCATTTGATACTATCAACTTCAGATCTATAATCTAGAGACTTGGACATATATAAAAATGCTATCTCCTTGATTGAATTGTATCTCACAGATCGTCAGCAGAAAGTTATCATTGACTTAATTGAGTCACAATATTTGAAATGTAGGGTACCTTAGGATTTGATTTTGGGACTCCTCTTGTTTGCATTGTATGCATCAAACCTTATGAAATGCCTAGAGTTTTGTTATAAACATCTGTACGCAGATGATACTCAGCTGTACTATAGTTTCCATACAGATATGGTCAATGATGCATGTGCTCGAATCAATCGGGATCTTGAGCTATTCGTGAAAGTAGCTTCTGAGCACTATCTGAATATTTACTCCGATTAATCCAAATTTATCGTCTTCGGATCCGAAGATAGTTTGAACCTGATATGCAATGCCTTGAATTTAATGATGAAGAGCTTGGGATAGTGAAGGAAGCAAAAACTTCAGGAGTGATTTTGGATGAGGACTTGAGATTTGAAGAGCATATTAATGAACTCAAACATTATATGCAAATAAAGATTATATGCCATCCAAAGTAAGAACGACTTGAACTTGAACTCAAACATTATATGCAAATAAAGATTATATGCCATCCAAAGTAAGAACGACTCTGTTTCATAAATTGGTCATCAATAGAGTTACATCATACACAGAAAAATCACGTTTCGAACCGATGTACAAAATGTGAACATAAGGACCAAAGGACGATTAACTCCGCCATCCTTTCATAAAGAAATCTTTTGACGAAGTTTCATTTATCATCTCTGTGCATTTTGCAATGATATTCCTGAATCAATGAAACGATTTTATACCGTTTCAAAATGAACGTTGAAAGCTTTTCAATATCCTCGAATTATTAGTGACATCAATCATGCCTGTCTGCAACAAATCAATGTTGAACCTTTTACCATGATTATATTTATGTATATCTTCTAGTGTATTATGCGATCCAATGAGGGTTAATTGGAAGAGCAACTTGTTGATGACATGTCATCACTCAAATTGAAATTCGTCTTTTATTTCCATATGGACTGAGTAGTTTATACTTGAACCATTCAATGGCCACGTAATTGAAAATAATAAAGACATTATTATTATTATTATTGTCGTCTAAACAAACATAGTCGGGTCCGTACTCCCCACTGATCCGACCCAGTGGGCAAACGCGCTACTATCATCAACCAGTGACCACTCCCCGCACCGTAGGTTGAGTGATCACTTGCCCTAAGAATCATGAGTCCTGGGCAGACGCAACGAATCGAGAATAACGGTCTTCTGCATGCGGCCGGTCAAGATCTCTGACGGATTACGGCATGCCGGTATAGTCTTGAGTTCCAAGAGTATTTTTTATCTGAAACCACCGAGAACACCTATGATCAGAACCACCAATTCAACAGAATAGCTCAGATGGAATGATGGAATCGTAGGGTGAATTCTTATATTTTGCAGGCCGTGCATATAGTATCAGGGACCTCTATATACACGGCTCCGGTAGACGAGGGTGTGGAAGACACCGTCTTGGCACGCCATGATGAGTCCTTCAGTCCCTGATTTCAGCTCACTTGATCTGAGGGAGGCAAATGTCAACTCAACAGACAAGCCATGGTCTTCGATGTTCTTAAAGAAGACTCCATGCATGGGCTTGTATCTTTGCAGCTGCAGCATTTCAGCTTTCTTTGCAGCCTTGATATGAGCTTTTCTCCGTACGGTCTCCAACTCGGTGACAGAGAGTTGGTTTATCCGCTCGGTGTCGAAGACTATACCAAGTTCATCAGCAGCGCGCCTTGCTACCTTTTAACAAAAAGGCTTCGATTCCTGTACGTAGGGTATCCGAACTCCTGATGACTCTACAGGCTCCATTCAGTACCATTCTGTTATGAAGAAACTCCAAACTCAAAAGTTTTCTCGCTTCGTCCTGTTTCAAGATGAACCAGTGCACATTTGTCAATCCCGAATTCCATACCGAAGCATTCGTGAAGTCCTGCACCACCCTGAGGGATTGCTCTGATTCCCTTTCTCCAAAGGCATATAGCTTGATGTCATTCATATAAAAAAAATGGGATAGAATGCAAAAACAGACTGAAGTTGAATGAAATCAAAGTAATATTTCAATCACCCTGTATAAATATAAATATTTCCCGGACCATTATATACTATTTTGGCTATCTCTGAACTGCCTGATCAGATCACTTACAGTTATTTGATAAAAAAAATCGATATCAGCTGTTTCATTGGGAGCCTTATACACTTCCAAATTTTACTTGAAAAATGTAACTTGACAAAGGCGCATTGCGGCAGGAAAAAAACAGCGCTCAGTAGGGAACTATGGAACCATTGTAATCATAAAAGAAGACGATAGTAGCAATGCGACAATTGGCAACTTGTAGCATGCGATGTCATCTATGCAAGGGATATTGCAACTTTGAAGAGAAAATAAAGAACCTTTCCAAACCTTTTCTTCCAGAGCATGAAGCACTCCTAAAAACTACAGGTAGAGAGTCCCTTGAGAGCCAATATAGGGGAAAAAAACAGTGAGAATATGTTATATTCATTCGTGACTATATTCCGTTGAGCAAACAACTGTCTGTTCCACCACCTCCGTTTTTTTCGCTTTTTTCTCGTTGAGCCAAAACGAAATGAACTTCAGCTGTGATCACTTTTTCCAACAAAGTATAATAATTTAAGTTATGGGTGTACTGTATCTCAGGAAATTGGCCGCGTCTAACAGCTTACAGCGCTTGAAGCCGCTGCACAGAATTTGACAGTTTTCCATGGTGAAATGTTAAATTTCGTGAAGCGGGTTTGAGCGCTGTAAGCTGTTAGACGCGGCCATTGTTTACTGTCATTAGAGTTTAGTTTGTCTCCAGCTCAACTATATTACAAAATCAGCTTTTTACAATGTAATACAAAAATATGATTTTGAATTTACAACCTCACAATTGACATTTGTGACTATAATACCGGGTAATTCACATAACAGTAATCAGGAGTGTAGAAGTCCTATTGAAAGAAAACACATTACTTAAACCTGTAATGAAGTCCAAAACCATTCACAATATACGCTTTTTAGAATATGACGGGGAGTATTATCCATTCGCAAGCACAACAATTTGTTTTCAATTTGTTCGCGTATTTTGAAAGAGAGACTTCATGGAGGCCCTTTTTTACCACTTTCATCAGTTCAAGAGGTTACCATTAAAACCGCAAACGGAATGTCATTACTTTACGTAACTGTATTACAGAAAGTTGCAACAACCTCAAAAAAGAAACGACACTGAACCCAAACCATCTACTCCAGGAAAAGGGAAACGCCGCGGCGTCGTCTCAAAAAGAATATTTCCCTCATATATAAAATGTCCCATAAGAGCAATGCAATTATCGAAAACTTACAGCGGTAATTGCATTGTATCGAGTCACAATAACAACACATTTGAAACCGTATCGCTAGACGTCAGTAATCAACACAAATAAATGTCAGATAGACTTCAAAAATAGAAAAACAATTCGCGTTTAGGTGAGTACTCCATACAATCTATAGAGGAAAGTATAAATGAACAAAACATTTCCTTGAGAATTTCCTTATTCGTGAAATATTCCAATGAATTACATTCGTGCATAAAAATGACCAGATAATTCTGCAGTCAAGCGTGATATCTCATACAAATTGCATTCGTTTATTTTCATATTTTGTCTCGGGCACTTTCGCCAAAATATGAAAATAAACTTGTAATTTTTAGATATCATGCTTTCTTGCAAAATTATCGGTAATTTTTATGCACTCGTGCAATTATAACCGAAAATAGCTGATTTATCTGAAGGACAGAAAATGGCAGTTCCGAATACGATATGTATACTGAAAGTGAGTACACAAAAGTCAAACTATACTGTCATACCTACTTTCTTTCGAAAAATAAGGAGATTGTTTCAATTTGCAAATCATCGTCAAATATTCTACTGCAAAAGCTGGAATTCAAATTTAAAATTATGATAATCGAAAAGCTTTGATTGAAAGAATCCATATTGTTTCACAAAGAGCATATTTTTTACGTAAATAACAGACAAATCGAAAAAGTTTATATTCATGAGAAGTCTTGGCAGGATGATAATGTCAAAAGTGTACGCAAACCCGAAGGATATGATGGTAAACGATTTATTGTTGTGCATGCTGGTTCTACTGAGGGTTTCGTTTCAGGAGCCAGTTTATTGTTCTGTTCGAAATTTTTGACTCTAGATCATCATGGAGAAATGAATACTGCAATATTTACGAAGTGGATCACTCCACAGTTACTTCCCAGTTTGGAGAAGCCTTCGCTAATAATAATGGACAATGCACACAATGAAATTTCAAATAAACAGCCTACTACTCTGTCAAGAAAATCGAAAATTGTTAGTTGCCTACAGGAAAATGATATTGGTTTCGATGAAAAAATCAACAACACCAGAATTATTGCAATAGGCGAACAAGAGCTGAAACGACAACACATATTATTATATAGATGAACATGAAGTATTGAGATTACTACCGTATCACCTAGACTTCGATGCTATTGAATTAATTTGGCAGAGATGGATACAGTGACGAAAAAGTATTGAGTTTGTGAAATGAAGTATCAGAGAAGTGCAACGCGGAATGCTGGGCAAAATGTGTTAAACACACGGAATCACTTATAGAACAATGATATGTACGAGAAAAGCGTTGTTGCAAATATCATACCTAACCTGTGTTGATAAATCGTCAGTAAAGCAGACTGGGAAAAAAATACTATATTGCGAGTTTTGATTCAAACTTAACAGTAGCTGAACATCCCCTTGATGGCAAATCTGCAGGGTTCAAAGATCCGGGCACGTGAAACCAACTGTTTTGTTTTTTATTTCCTAATTTATTGGATTCCATACGAATGGCTTCCATGTCTCCTTTCTTGGTATCCACGATGATACAACAGTAGAATCAGTCCAAAAGAATGTATCGAATTCACCTTCTATATTTTCTGAATTTGATTTCGTCAACCTCACTCCTATTGTAGCAGCTAGTAATTCAAGTCGTGGAATAGATTTTTTTTGATTGGTGAAACCCTTGAACTCGCTTGTACGAGTTGAATTTACTTTGAAGATTTACTTGAATCGCACAATGTGTGAAGACTCAGTTTCTCATGTGATTCATTTCCTGTCTTGAGTTATTGGAGGTTTCCAGCTCCAATTGAAAAAGTGAATTCAGCTCTTTCAACCATACCAAGAAAGTATATTTGATATTTTCTGGCACGTCACCATTCCAACCCAATTTCATTATCCACATTCCTTGCAGGAGTAGTTTTGGACAGAGCAATACAGTAGAAATAATACCTAGAGGATCAAAAATTTTGTTTGTGACTGAAACAATGATTTTTTTTGTTATTCTCTCGGTACTGAAGTCCTCAAATCCATCAGGGCAAATCTTAAGCGTATCAGAGCATATATGACATGACACGTATGACATTTCTATATTCTGTGTTTCAGTTTCAAAAATACTATGTTCCCATCCGCAATGATCAAACTGGGCTGGATCATCAACTCCTGTGACTCTCTCATGGATTCATATAGCTCTTCCTCCGAGTCAACACTGGTGACACAGTTATCGGCATAAAAACTTTTCTGTGGTTTTGAAGTAGTTTTTGTCTAAGTATGAGGATAATTCAAATTGTTTTCGATAAGGATGCTTTGTATATGGTGATTGATAACCGCTCCAAATGAAAAAGGAACACATGTTACTCTAAAAACTACACGTGTATGTCGGAAATATTTTAGTTGACCTTTTTTGTCATACCAGAGGAATCTCAAAAAGTGTTTTTCATTCTTATGAAGCTTCATTCGAAGAAAAGCTTTTCTTATATCGGAAATTACTCCAATTCTTGATATTCGGATCCAAAAGTTCTAAAGTGCAAGCGGTTCTATCTCCATTTCTAAAGTAGTGTGCTTATTAGTGTAGGATCGTTGGGAACCTGTGTCGATGATAGCTCTGACGTAGGGTTTTGTTTTTCCTTTCAGTCAACCGATTAATTTGCAGATATACTTCGTTATAACTGTTGTTGGAAAGGGTTTCGGTTGGAACATAGGAGATTCGTTCGTTTGGATCACATCAGAGTTTGATGCTTGCCGTAGCAGTTTTTGCATTTGAGGGAATTTGAAAATCTACATCTTTTACCTATATTAACAGATTTCATGCAATTATGACAACAGCCTTTTTGTGGAAAAATTTTTCTGCGTTCAGAATATGTGAGTCTGGAAGCTTTGTCACAGTCCATACTTTTGCAGAAAACACATCTCACCGATTTTGTGTGGACTAGTCTGGATGCGGTAGTAATTGAGAAACCGTTATCAGAATTTTTTTTCTTTCTACATATTTGGACGTCAGAATCTGAAGATGCGAGGGCAATTCTTTATTCGTTTTCAATTTCTTTTCTTAAGAATTGCATAAGTTGCTCTAACTTTTTCTTCAGACTGTCTTCGACACAAAAATTCAAACTTCTCTGCCAAACTCGTAGAATTTCTTCCGGAAGACATGATTCAGTAAATGGGTAAAACATGGCAACACATTTTCAGAAGTGATTTCTAGAATTTCTAGAGCTCGCGAATGCGACTCTATTTTATCATAAAGGTAGTTGAGCTTAGACTTTCCATTCAAATTATGTAGCACTAGTTTCAGTAGCTCACGAACGTGAACTTCTACAAGCAAATCGTCCCGTCCAAATCGTGATTTCAGGCTCTCAACAGCTTTGGCATAATTTTATAACTTTCGATTACTTGCCTTGCTCGAGACTTCTGGAATTCGATTACTGGTGACTTCAGTTATAGATTTGGCTGACTGATTTGTTTATGGGTACTCGTAAGATCTTGTCCATCTGTTGTGGCCACCATATCTTTTGTGTTGATTCGATTTTCAATTTCAAATTTGAGGCTGTTGAATTTAGAAACATATTGGTCAGCTCTCTCCACTTCAACGTCAATATCTATATCAATAGAATCGGAATCCAGCATTAAATCGAGGAATTTTCCATCCAACTCAACTATAGCTTGAATTTTTTGCTTCAGCATCCTCAGATCACCTTGTATTGAATACATTTCGGGCTCTGATGAATCTAATGCATCCAATGTAGCATTATATATTCTCGTGAAAAATGTTTTGTGGATATCAAGGTTTTTTATCAGCTTCTCCATACTTGGATTCTCCAGTCCTGTCATGGTCGCCAAATGTTGCGAATATCACACCTAACCAGTGATGATAAGTCGTCAGTAGAGCAGACTGGATGAAAAAGTACTATATTGCGAGTTTTGAAACGAACTGATAACTGATAAAAATATCAAAAATTATGACAACCCTTCGAAAAATCATTTTTCACCACAAAAAAATGAACAGTGATATGTTAAACAAGCATCACGTCTAACAATTTCAACAGCGTCCTTGTGATATAGATATTAGACCTATTATTATAAACATTGTGTCAGTTCCGAATCTGAAAGTGAATAATACATTTTTATATCAATAATGTGTTGAGTACACTACATCGAGATTTTGTTTTGACTGATATTCATCGACATTTTTCATATCATACTCAAAATTGATGACGCACGAGTAAAGTTAAAATAATCGAACGTAAGTCGCAATACACTGGTTTGCGCGACTAGCGACTATAACAAAGATTGTAGCATGCTTCATGTTGCCATCCATTGCCTGGGTGTGGGAACGCCCTCAATTCATACCTACAGTGCTCTCTCTCGGCGAAAAACGATGATTTTGGCCTCTCTCGATTCTTCGGAAGAAGTCAGGCTTGCAAGCTATTTATCGTATGAGATAAATCCTTTACGACAATATGGCGGACAACAAGCGAGCATGAACTTGATTCAATAATCAGTTTTCGTCATGTCTCTCAGACTAGCGCGTCGAAGGCCCTACTTCAGGAAGATGATGCATTTATAGACTTTTTTCTGAAGAACAAAATTAAATTCGATGTCCATAAATACAATACAATAAATACAGAAAAGCACTCGAGAAGTTCATCACTTGTATAAACAGCTGAAAAAAACTCATACAGGTTTGTCCAGTACCTTAAAAAGAGAATACACACGTTTAATTTACTACTAAAAAAATTGAACAAATATTATAAAAACAAAGGAAGATATCGCGTCGACCTTCCATGTACACCATTCAGTTTCCAAGCAAAAATGCAACAAAAGTAGCCTAAAAACTCAATTCGAATCGACAACTGAGTTACAAGCTTAGCCACTAAGTGATTTATCACTTGAATATATAATCATTGAATATATTCCACTTCAAGATTCATCGCACTGAAACAATGTCAGAGCATGATCGCCTCGTGGCTTGCCCAAATCTGCAATGGTATTGGTCAGACGGCCATGAGCTGCTAAAGTACATGGCAATTATATTATGTCCTCATTGCGGCCCTGGTAAAAAATATATTCGAGCGATTTTTTTCAGTGCTCTGAATCTTGGATTGGAATAAACTATAAGCAACTTATCGCAAGACGAATTTTTTGGTGTGCCATCCAATGATCTTCAGTAACTTCGAACACTTTGCTCGCAATTCGGTCGTCCAAGATTTCGCGGTCTTCATAAATCGCTCGCAAGCCTGATCCCTATCCTATATTGAACGAAGATTCATCCCTAAGAATTTGGACAATGTCAAAACTGTTTTCGATACCCCTCATCATGAGTCATCGAAATGCAGACCCCTGGAATAAAAGAGGTTGCTGATTAGGTGGTTGCAACCTCTGCAACTGGCTAGAGGAATCAGGGCCAGTTGCACCGCTTCAACTCAGCAGAGATTCAACTGAGCTGGGCCCAATCGTTGAGGAACAAGGAATCTGAATGGCAAATCCATAGCAACAGAGCCTGGCTCAGATAAATCACAACTTAAGAAAAGCGGTGCAACTGGCAATGCTAATAACCTAATAACATCTTGACCGATGATAGTGAAAACTATCATACTCAATCTAATTCTGAATAGATTGCGAGTGAATGTTGAGGTATAAAACTACCTCGGTTTGTATAAAAAAAATTGTGTAGTATCAATTTGGTAATGTCTGTATTGAACGAATCTGTAATTAGTTAACTGCTCAAACATAGGAAGTTCAATTTCACATTTTTCATGATGACCTCCTACCATATAGTAACGGCTAGTTTTCTCAAATCATTGAAGGTGAGTTCACAAGTTGATTTTTATTGAAATCATAATATTCAATGTGAGCCGCTGCTGGTAGAGCGTTACACGAAATTATCCTCATTTACTGACCGTCTTCATTTTAGTAATGGCCTTACCTGTTTCTCAGTCAACAGGGTGTGCTTTTCATCATCAGAATACAGCGTATTGTGAGAGTTTCAAACTTCCCCAATAATCATCAATATATACCGCTGAAATAATTGCCATTTTCCAAGCAATACACTATCAATATCTCCACTCTACCACATGGAGAATTTGTTATATTTTTCAAATAGTAAAAGTGCACAGAAGTTGAAAAGTATTCATTCAAGTCAACATCTTACGCATCTGGAGGTTGTTCTATTGAAAGCTCACCAGGATATCAGAGTGTTAAAAAAGAATTAACTCTGGTGTGGATACGAGGACACAGTGGAATAAGAGGTATTGAGATAGCAGATTCACTCGTGCCTCATACAGACCTTAAAACAATTGTGGAGGATAATCTTGAAGAAGGTTGGCAACAAAGCTACACATCGTGTACGGGTACCAACTTCAAGCTCTGTCTACCACACATACCTTCGAAGTAGTGGTTCAAATCAATATCAAATCGATATTTTATTATTACCATCAATGGGATTAGATTCAACCACGCTGTGTTCTCCCTTTAAAAATACCTAATCGGACTTGCGGATGATCCATATTGTCTTTGTGGGGAGGAAGGTGACCTCCAACACATCCTGTTGGAATGCCCTCTTAACGGGGATATCACCCAATTATTGTATGAAAATTTGTCCAAACTCAAACTACAGATGCCTTGTAATTTGAGTAATATTGTGTTTTCTGAAGATTCAAATGTTCCGTTTGTTTCATATAATCATATTTAAGATGAAAATGTAGACTGCTGGTCTCTTTATGCTTGTGTTAACACGATGAACCAAAAAGGCCAGGACATATAGGTTCAGGATAAAAAATAATATTAAAAAAATATGTATGGAGAGAACAAAAAAAATAATGTCAGAAATATATTTGAGGAAAAAAAAACTGAAACAATATAAAAGAAAATTTTAGTGGTGTAATGTTTTCGCAGTTACATAGTACTACGTACTATGTATCCACTATGTGAATTTTTAAACATGAATTTATGGTTATCCAATGCTAATTTGTCTCCCATCTGCAGTGCCCCATTGGAAGCTAAGCAATTGGATTTTCAAATTGTTTTGGTCTGACACCATAAAAAAGACTGGCTAATGAGTTCATCTCAAGCCATTTACTGAAGGAAAAAATGCTTATTTGGGAATTAAACATTTTTTATTTTGTCAGGAAAAGTACTATCATTCTTTATAGAGAGTCAACCATATGGAAATATCATTCGAAGGAATTCCTACCACGGGTAGATTGCACTAGTGATTTCGTTTCAAAGTCATGTCTCTTCTTTCATTTATTTACGAACGTCATAGCTTATTCAGAAACAGGAGTGGATTTTTAAGTCGATGTCTTGTTTTTTTTTATAGGCAGATTCTCACGAAAGAAAGCTCTGTAATGTTCAGAAAATACCACGTGACTCAAGGGACAGGAGATACGAATAAACCTCTCCTGGCAAGGAGTTCCAAAGCTCAGCTGTTCTATTGAAGGAAGATCCCTGAACAAGAGAGTTTCGACAGGTCTCCAAATTCACAACAAAGGGGTGGGATTTCTGTACTCGTCGAGTCATCCGTGTAGATATTGCCAAAGGTGGAACAATTGATAACAATTCAGAAGAGCGCCGACCGTGAAAACATCTATAGAAGAGAGACAAGTCTACGACCCTTCTACGATGTTCCAATGAATTGAGCGAGTATGTGAGCGAATAATCGCAAATAATACGGATTGCCTTTTTCTGAATAGAATCGAGAAACCTCGATGAATGTGTTGGTGCCGAACTCCACACATGAGAACTATATTACAAGACAGGTCGTATCTGAGCCTTGTAGATCATTAGAAGCTGACGAGAAGTGAAGTATTTCTTTGTATGAAATCGAAATCCAAGTTTCTGGGAATGAAGCACCTTTACCAATCGATCTCACATGGTTTTGCCATGAGAGATTGTCACTGATCGTAATTCCTAGCACCTAGATCCTTGGCTTTGTAGGAAAAGTTACTGCTGACATCTGAATACTAGATGATGATAGATCGGCTTTCCTTGAGAAGATACATGCCCGGGCCTAGCATTGAATTCCACCAAGTTCATGTTACGCCATTCTATTATTTTGACCAAGTCATCGTTAATTTTGTTGACGTGAATGTTTCTTTGAATTTTTGTTCCTCGAGCTGGTATGGGGACTCTGAAAGAAAAACTAGTTTGAAGAATACTGTCGCCCGCAAAACTATGTACTGAACAAGATGTCTTCTCAAGCAAATCATTGATATGAATCAGAAACAAAGTGGGCGAGAGCTGAACCCTGTGGAACATCTGCATTTATTGGGAGAATATCAGATGACATTCCATCGACAACCACATACAGAGACCTATCAGACAAAACACCCTTCAACAAAGCACACAACTGAGGAGGCAAACCATAGGACGTCAGTTTAGAAAGGAGACCCCGATGCCAAACTCGATCAAACGCTTTTGGAATATCGAGTGCAATAGCTATCGTTTCTTCGGATTTTTTCATTGAATGCTGCCAAATATAAGAAACATAAGCCAATAAGTCACTGGTTGATCGTTGATGGCGAAACCCGTATTGTAGATCATTAATTATCCCTAATTTCTCTAGATATTTGATAAGCTTCATGTCGATTGCTCTTTCCATGACCTCGTAAATGATAGAAAGCAATGCAATTGGTCTGTAATTACAATGTGAAGTTTTCTTTTTTTTTTCTATAGGAACTGGCTGAACTCTTGCTGTCCTCTAGGACTTAGGAGAATCCCCCAAGTTATGTGAATAGTTGAATAATTCGCGAAGTACCGGTGTCAATTTGGGGGCATATGCTTTCAGAACAATTGCTGGAATCCCATTAGATCCGCAAGCCTTATTCGTCTTCAGGTCCATCGTAACATTTTTTATATTTGTTTGGTGAAAAATTATCTCAGGCATATGACTGTCGACAAGCTTGACATACGGGGGATCTTTTCCCGATGAGCCCAGAGTAGGATTTCCAGCAAACATATTTGCAAATATATTTGCTTTCTGTTGGGCAGTGGTGGCTTTTTATCCATCTTCTTTGGTTAAAGGGGAAGATGAACTAAAAGTGAAATTTTTGGCCACAGCTTAGCAAATGACCAATACGAACGAGAATCGTTTGGACTTTCGATGAGTTTTGAACGAATTTTATGATTATGTGCTTTTTTAGCAGCTTTTAGCAATTGTTGCACTACACCTATTTCTTACGTTCACATACTCAGATCTCTTCTCCAAACTGGGGTCTTGGTGCCAGCGATTGAATGCCGCTTGTTTGGATGTGACAGCTTAGAGCAGCTTTTATTGAACCATGGTTTCTCAGGCTGTGGTCTCTTTGTACTACTTGGAATGAATGTTTCCATTCCCAGAATAATGGTAACAGAGATTTCTTGGACACATAGAGTGGGATCACCAGATGGAAAACAGACCCTTCTTCAAGGAAAATCAGAGAAAAACATTCGGAGACCGTATCAGTCTGCTGACTTGTAATGCAGACACGACGTGCGAGAAACTTACCACTCATTGGAGCCAAATACGAACAAGTTGTTGAAATCAAATTGTGATCAGAATTACCCAAGGGGTAGTGAATTTTGATCTGATCAATATCAGGAAAAGTAGTAAGAAACAAGTCCAGTGTATTGGCAAATTGGTTATTGGTATCAGGATACGAGTGGGTTGATCTGTGATTTGTTTCAGATCATAAGTAATAGCAAATGCCTCTGCCTGTCGTCCTCTTTCATCTGTTCTATTGAAGAATTTAGCCATGAAGAATTATGTAAATTAAAATCACCCAATATGGTGACCTCAGCAGTTGGATGGTTTTCTTTGATGGAGTCGATTTTCAGAAATTCGAATAGTCTGTCAAAAGAGTCATTGTTAGGTGATGAATGAAGACAACAGACAAAGTTAGTTTGTTGATGATTGACTTAAACCACATCACGTCAAAACCTTTCGGTTCCAGTACTTCTTCGCGTTCGCACGATAAATCATTCCTAGAGTATAGACAAACATCACTCTCAAAACGAAAGCGAGAATAGAATTCATAACCTCGACAAAGCAAATGTACATTATTCATATATGAATTGACCTGAGTTTCAGTCAGAATAAAAATGTCAGGTTTTTCGACTTGCAGATGGTGATACACATCATTGTTAGTTTTATTGTTTCATTTTTATTCTGAAGAATATTTTATTACCTAAACTTTTATTTCCTGTATAAACTTTTACCGTCAACACTATTCTTTATTTCTCCTTTCAGAAAAAAACTTCCTCGTCCATTGTCAAGTGAACGGAAATATTGACATTATAGTGTAGATGGCGTAACACAAACGCTGCAAATCCCTTTCTTCAAGATGGTGGCCACGGGACAAGGGTGGCGACCCCACATACTTGGATTTGAGCTCACCCTCAACGCCATCCCCCACACGTCGAAAAATCAAATTGCGTCCTCTGAGGAAGGCACGCTCGGGCCTCAAGAATGTAACATTTCAATGACCTACTACGTTCATCTCTGAATTGAACTTAAAAATATTTGTGGTGGTATTCCAAAAACTGAAGTTTCAAGGGGAAAATATTCTCCTCTTTGAGAAAGCCCTTACATATTTCAGATTTGTCGAAACATTTCGGGATATTTACAAAAAACTCAATAATTTTTTTCACTGATTCATTTGAAATCAATTTCAATTTTAAGTTTACGGGAAAATTCAAATTCTTCAAATAATATCTAGATGCCATTAAGAATCGAAGTCCTCTTAATCCTAATGAGGTGGAAGGAAAGTCGTTGAAAACAATTTTTTTTTGCTCACACAGTGGTAGACAATCGAAGAACCATTCAATTAGTCCAAGACTACTCTCTTCCTTGAAAGTTCAAGATGACAATGCCCTCAAGTTACGTCATACAAGTAATTTTTTCCTCAAAGTACTAACGTACTCTTTATTTCAATTCTGTATGAGCTTCAGACCATATTCAGTACAAGGACTTTCGAAGACCGCACTGTATATTGCTAATTATGCGTTTGTAAACTTGGGAAATTACAACCGTTGCGTTGAGGAGACATTATGTGTGAGTCTCCCCATAAAACCGGTGCTAAGGAGATATCCCCGCTCGTGGAAAAACCAAAACTATCGAACTTCACTCTCATGTAGTAAAATCGAACATTTATCACCTTTTAAAATCGAGGTGGATTAGCCGAAGAGTCGGCCGCGTTCATAAGATACTTATTTTATCTATTCGTTGATGAAATGATTCTCACCAGGTGTCGGTCCCCATCAATAACTGGAAACGTCAAAATAAACCATACGTTTTCTCGATAACTGACTCACCGCAACTTGAATGATCCTGAAACAAAAACAAGTGTTAATATTATCGGACAAATTCAAAAGCAGATATATGTTATATATTATATATATGCAGGAGCGCATCGAGGATTCATGGATAGAGGAAATGGATTCCATAACTTGTGTTTCTCGTCCCAGCCGATGGGATTTTGATTTATTTGGGCGAGCTACCTTTCAACGAAATGTAACAGGAATACAGGAAGTTTGTAACAGAATCGTTTTTGCGAATCAACGGTTACAGGGGTGGTAAATGACGTAAGATAAGTCGTC
>JAVJAQ010004860.1:0-11686 GCA_032362365.1 Zygogramma bicolorata | reverse complement strand
AAACAAAAAAAATAATGATTTCCGGCATTCATCCGCTAATTGTTGCTAAACGCACGGACAGAATCTGGCGCAAACTTTAGGGGATAATAAGGACACATATGTCTGTCGGAATCCACAGCTACTTTTCGGGTAGGCGAAAATCGTCATTTTGGGCTCTTGAACAGTTAATTTGATTGGATTAATAATTGATTCATCAATAACGAAGAACGGAGGTGCAACCACTTTGCAATGTCACCATTGCAAACTGTCACATCGGATTTCGAAACATAAATTGGGCCATGCGGATATGCTCTAGTTTAGTACCTAGTCTACGGGCAGGTGGAGTAGCAACGGCTATTTTGCTTGTTGTTTGTATAATCCTAGGTCTATAGAAGATACTCTGTTCGAATATTATGATTTTTGATTATGAGAAGTCATCGACTTATTTTCAATAATTGAAAATTAATTATTGCAGTTGTATCGCCAAGAGCATATGCAGGAATTTCTTCTGTGAAGAATCCTGCGCTAACACCTGTTGGATGTTATCCAATGTCCTTCGTGGTATTGGCCAGGGGAGTAGTTGTTTTCTGATAGGTGTTAGTCCGTAAACCTACAGTGTAGGTGAGTTGAGGCTGGCCTGAACAAATTGTTCATTCAGAATACACATTTGGAAGCTAAGAACCAACCCTAAGTGAACCCTAAAATTTCAATCAATTTCGACAAAATAATTTTCTGTGATTTACGAGCTATATTTTATTTTAATAATAGATGACGACTATGTTCCCCTGGAAATTCGCGGGAAAGTTATCGTTTTTTCCGAGATTATTACCCTCAATGCGGGTAACCAATGGTAAAAGTTGAAGGCTACACTGCTTTCACATAGTATAACAGTGATTTATTGCACTAGACCTGTTTAACCAATTAACATGATCAAAATAAACACAGATTATGGGTCACTTTCAGGTACTGTGTTGTTCCTGTAGGTATTCAATTTCGAAGTTTTCTGAGTTTACATTTTTTCTGTGAATAATCCTATATATCCCTCCTCAACAGAGCTAAATCGACCAAATTGCCTGTCATTTCCATATTTTTCCGATTTTTGCTTTCAAGCAAATATATTCGTGTATAATAATTTAAGATGAAATCCCCCGACATGCGGTTCGAGCTTTTCATCGAATTATTATACACTCAAGTCATTTGCTAAGCGAAAATCACGGATGTGCACACATTAACACCAATAAACATACCTGCATGTTTTGTTTATATAAGAGTAGACGTGTTTCGAGGTGCTGCTATAAAATTGGTCAAATTGCAGGTTTAGTGTGCACTGGAAATCCTCACAATTTTGTATACAAACTATAATATTGCGTTATTCAATTTCGTTATGATTATGTGAAAGTAAACCTACAAAGTGAGATTTTATCAAATTCTCCACTATGGGTAGAGTTGGTACATGTAGCCAAAATCAGGGCATTAAGGGCGAGAACGAACTGCACGTGGCTGTGTAAAACTTCGTCATTGAACTGTGCACTGCGGATGACTTCATAAACCAGCTGACAACAAAGATTACAGCCATCGTTGGGAAAAAATTTAATAGGAAAATTGAAGATCTGATGGAGGAAAATCGAAGGATGAATGAGAAACCGTAGAGCTAAGAAGAGCTCCCAATTAGGTTAGTCGACAATCAAATGGAGCAGGAGCAGATAGGTAGGAGCCTAAATGTCAGACTATATAGCATTCCTGAATCAGGAGGCAAAGAGAATACATTTTTGGACATCTACAGGAGAAAAATGGAACTCTCTATTGTAATAAGGGGAGTGTCTGGACTAATTTCGAAAAAATATATGTCAAATTAATTAATGAGGCAAATATCTATATAATATCTTGTATTGAAGATATCACAAAATTTAGAATGTGATTCAATGTGTTCGTTATCCCCCCATTTCTCAACCACGTACTCACTTATCTCGATATTGACTTGTATTATTGTCTCATTCACTGAAAAATGTATAGTTATCAATTGAGTGAATTCATTTTTTCTTATTTTTCTTCTCTCTTCAAATTCGGTAATTTTTTATATGATTTTCATATCATGTTATACTGAAGCGTTCCATTAGAAGAAATACCAAGTGTTTATTGAATTCTCAACACGAGCAGGAAATATTTCACTACAGTGTAAATGTTGAATATAGGTATCTGTTATGCAAGATCGTTATTACCTCCTTCAAATGAGACCAAACAGGTTATTTGTAATGATTCATTAGCCCATTACTAGTGTGTGAAACACGGCTAAAAAATTCAATAACAAATGATCAACTCAGTCTGAATATATATCGAGAGAATCGAAATTGTACATGAAGATCAAATTTCGACAGGAGATAATTCAAAGCAATCAACATAGCGTTTGAAAACAATATTGGGTGAGGTCGACCATTCGGAAAAGAACATTCGCAGTTGGGGTAGTCTATAAAACACATGGAGAGAATACTAGTCATATCAGGAAAAATAAGCCACTCAAGTATTCGTAGTCCAATTGATGAGTGGATCAAATCCTATCTTAAAAATAGATATATTATTGTTTATATTGCTGTGATTGAATCAAAGGAGTATGACCTTGAAATTGGAACCCCACAGGGAAGTGTTTTAGGCCATTTGATTCCTCTACTTTATGGAAATGATTTACCTAACAAACCTTCATAAATGTTGCTTATACTATTGTGGTAATAACACTCAAAACAAAAAACCATCCAATTATGTACTCGATTTCCATGATAATATCATCAGTAGTCCTTCTCATCCAAATTGTTGGGGACCATTATGAATAGTAACCTATCATGGGAAGAACAGATCGACTTTGTATTAAGAAACTAAATAAAAGCTATTACGTGCTAGTCACGTTGAAAATGCATTGCATATACACTCTTCATTGGACGTTTACCACGCTTTTGGCCACTCTGCGATTTCATAAAATATTATAGTAAGGGGGTCATGCAACCAAAATCACAAGAAGATTCTTTACATAAAAACGCATCGGTTAGCTTTTCAATGTAAACTGTCGAAATTCATGCATACATCTATTCGAAAAGAACAGAATTTCACTGTATAAAAATCTCAACGCATATTTTTGATAACACTCCCATATCCAATAAGCAGCGAATCACATTTCTACAATATCAAAAACAAAATTAACATCAAACACTTGTTATAAAAAGTCAACTTTCGCTGCAATTTTCGAAAACTTTTTGAAGGATAACAAGCAAGTGACAAGGTGAATACCAAAGCTCAGGAGGCTTCTCTGTAACATTTTGTAATATCAATATTTTTAGGATGTAATGATTTTCCGGAGTGTTTGTACGAAGGCAGAAATGATACTTCTTCTTTATCATAGAGAAAGGAATATATTATGAAGGTAATATGCCAAATGCTTTTAAATGAAGGAAATACGTATGTTTACACTCACACTTACACTCACAACATTTTTCAACAATTTAAGAAAAATTTTGCAGTTATCAGGCTTTCACCATAGGGGTTTACAATTACCCGTTGCTCTTTTTTCTTTTATATTTTTGTTTTCTATATCAATTCGTTTCATTACCGATCGTATTACTTCCAGTCATTGGCTGTGAAAATCTGAGATTAGTCTTGTTGTGTTGTTTCTCCTCGTTCCATTTGATCGTCAGGCGATCGTGACACCCTTGCAAACCCAAGAGTAGCCCTATTTCATCGTTTGATGATCTCTAATAGAATGAGCCGAGTAATCCCGGTAAAGTGCCGATTCGTGCAGAACCAGTAACACGAACTGGTGACGACGAGCCAACTTAATTCATCATGAAGGCCAGTCGCAAACCGCAGAGAATCGATCTGTCAAGATGATGATAATAAATTACTGATAGTTATATACATTTTTTCCAAGTGCAGTCACCTTATCGATTCATCACTTTTGATGATATCAAGTGAAAATTATCTATTAAGATTCATCTGAAGACAAAGTAATAACGAAGTGATAAGGATTTCTAGTCACTACGATAAAAATATGGAGGAAGGGCTGCAAGGACTGTGACGAAAATAACATTGAAAACCAATGTGAAAACACTCACTCACTCACTCGATTCCCGTTTGACTCACAGAGTTAGTATTTTGGGAGGAAATTAATATCTCCTCGTGAATTGCTGGGTTGCTGTATTATTAGTTTTTACTTTTAGGGGCCGTTCATAAAATACGTTCGCATACAAGGGGGGGGGAGGGGTCTGGCTGAGTGTGACAAGATGTGACAAAGGGGGACGGGGGGTATACGGCAACGTGACGTTCGCCGTTTATTATTTTCTGACATGAGTGCTAGAAGCCAGCGTGACCACTTTTGGTAGAAATCTACTTTTTCAGTAAGTGGATTTCTGACGAAAATTGAAAAATTATGGTATAAAAGATATCTTCAGTAGATTTTGGTAGAAATCTACATGTGCGACATCTTCCAACGAATTCCTGAACTCGTCAGATTTTTTTAATCAAATCTTTAGTGACTCCATCTTTGCCTATACAACTGAAACAAAATAAAGCGATTTTTTACTATTTCATTGTGTTATTGACTCGGTTATTGAGCATTGAATCATCTGATTATATAAAATATGTATATTATTTGTGACCATCTATATTGAAATTGTTTATGAATATCTTGAAACCAAAGGCCAACCAACATATAATATTATTTATTATTTACATGTCAGTTATGAAAGATATTTATTAATTTATTCAAATTTTATTATAATAATTAAATAAATATTTTTAATTTTTAGAATTTGTGTACTATCATTTAGAATTTATCATACTCAGCAGAGGGGGGGTCTCAGTTTGTGTGACGTAATATTTCTAGGGGGGTCAGAGAAAGTGTGACACAGCGTGACAATGGGGGGTCAAAAAAAGCTGATTTTAGTGTGACGTATTTTATGAACGGCCCCTTACACCTAAGAGGGCGCCGTGGAATATGTTTGAAATAGATGGCGACTCTGTCGTTTTACTTTCGGTCTATTTAACGTGAAAAATACTTCAATTTATCTGTTGGAAAAAATGTGGTTATTTTCTTTATATTATAACATTATCATTCTCTTTGCCATTACAACGTTAACTCTCGTTTTGGTTCGGGATGAAAGGTTTGAATTTATTCATCGTTTGTAGCAGTTCTGCTATGAATGTTTATATTTCAATTACACTGATCATGATCCTGAATGTATTCCTGATCGAGTATCGTCATACTCATTACTGAAAAACAGCCTGTTTCCACAAATAGTAGTTCCGAAATAACAATGATTTTGCCGCCGCTTCCAAAATTACATCTCATCAGCGTTTGAAACCAAAGTGGTTGATGAATACATCAGCAGTAGTTTGGACACTCGGCAACAGATGACGCTCTGCATATACGCCTTTTCAAACCTTTTTTGTCGTCTTTCATTTTTTAATGTTACAGGAAAACAATAAGACATTCATGAATGATAAATTTGATGTCTTTAGCATTATTAATCATTGAGTACGTTTTGATTAGACTAATAGACGAATCCGCTCCTTGAGGATGAATTTAAAAATACACTAAAATATTCCCGTAATATTTTCGAAAGAAATAGAGGTATCAGTTAGAAGTGCGGTATCTTTGTAGTCACCCTCACCGCCTCACCCTTGAGGAACCCGTGCGGTCATAAGCCGCGGCGGAATCTTTCTTTGACCTGCCTACTGTTCTATTTTTAATTCCAGTGTATTCTCGCCGCACAGTATGTAGAATTTGTTGTGGTAAGCATACAGGGCGCTTCGAATTGTATACAAGTTGAATGTATAGCTTTCTGGGTGATGGTCTGAAATTGATCATGAGATTATCATTCCACCTAACCACCTGAATGTTTGTGGAAGAATTGCTTTCATGTGATTCATAAGCTCTTATTCATTTCGGTTATGAGACAAGTTATGATTCTTTTTTTGATTAATTAAAAAGCAGTCTTCAATTATACTTATATATATATTTTTGATGTTCCAAATTACGCTCTCTCATGGGAAGACCATGTGAGATGATAATTGGATTATTCTCAAAAACGTTGTTTTTCACAAGAATAAACGAAATAATGTTGAGAACACAATTCATTTGTAGTACTTACTCATGTCACTTTTCAACATATGAATATTATTGGAAGTGTCACATAAAAAAATCCCAATGATAAAAGGATTCGTTGATAACTATAATGAAATAATTGATCAATTCGTCTTCATCTCGTACATAGCTGAGTTATGATTACAAACATAACAATTTTTGTGGAGAACAGAACTTTTGAAGAAGTGATTTTCGAATAAACAATGAGATTGGAACCTTTGGTATAAAAGTTAAAACTTTTTCCAGAAATCAATAACCCTAACACCAAACTGATATTTTTGCACTCGATGCGCGTTTCGCTAACAGGGATACAGTATCAATTTTCAAAAGAAGGTCTAAAGAATGCCCCTACCACAGAACACCCTATCTACACAGAAGCGCAACTTAAAGGCGGTCCCTTTGATCTTTTGGGTCAATTTTTCGTAACCTTGATTAAAAGCTTGGCTTGTATAATGTCATTTCTTGGCGGTAAATTCAAACTGTCGATTGATATACAGTTCAAGTGATACACCTTTGTAAACTTTCTAGACTGAGCATTTCTGCTTCTGAACTGAAATTGGGGCAGTTTCAATTCCATTTGAAGATACGACCCTAGGAAGGTCTTAATAATTCAGAACTTACATTTCCCCCATCAAATTCGTCTAAATGCTTCGTTGATCAGCAATCTACATTCCCTTATTCTTAACAAATATAAACGGAGAATTTGGATGATTACCAAAATAATTTCAGTAAATAGGCTTACTGTTTTTTGCATCTTTAAATAAAAGTAGATATGAAAGAGTGGTGTAGGCAGCTATTTGATGTTCAAATAGTTTCAGAGTAATCAACTGAATTTTGCAGGAACGAACGTTTAAAACTACTCTGATCTTGCTTTCATCCGATATTAATAAAATGTATCAGTAGTAATAACCCAAGGACATTGATAATTGTTCGAAAATTTTATAACACCCTAACAACACAAATGTGAGGTTGACAATATACAAGCCAAGCTTTCGATTCGGTCGGAACGCTTCAGTTGCGCTTCTGTGTAGATAGGGTGTTCTGTGCCCCTACTCCCCGATACGGTGAGTTTATTAGCGCAATGACATTGACCTTTCCTGTGATGATTTACCGCGGTTCCAGAGAATGGTTTGTTTTATGGAGGGGGAGATGCGCCATCTACTTGAGAATAGCAAGAACTATTCTGTATAGAAATCATTCTTCATTTGGAATGTAACTCCGCTAAAAATAAGATTTGTGGAAGATTGACGACGGCAGCGCCAGAAATTTACAACTATCTGGCCACGTCGTGCTCTTAAAATTTTAGTCATCAGCTGAAACTCATTTCAAATATTCAGTTTTACGCCCGTCCGATGAATCAGGAAACTCCTAACCAACAAGCCCACGATTATATGAATATCGGAGACAATTCAAAATCAAGTAGATTTCATTCATTCCGATTCCTTCACACAAAGGATTTCAGTCATGCCTATGAATTCTGTGATTCAGCACGAAGTGTGATATTTATGAACATTCAATTTTGTATGCATATAGTAACCGATATGATTATTCTTTGGAAAAAACGTGTTTTAAGCTGGATTTATAAACATGCAGTTCGTCGTTGGCTTTGGCGTTCGCGCCGGCGTCCGTCGTCAGCAATTCTTGGCAACGAAATTCACCATTTATAAACTTGTCGTTGGCCGTTACGAAAATTATCATAACCTCAATATAATGTGTCATGTGAATCGACAGTGAGTTGTCACTGCGCGTTTTGTTTGTTTACACCTCTTTATGGATTTTTTATTTCTATTGAAGGTGGTCTGTAATCCCGAAAAGACGAGCAGCACCTTTTGTTTTTGAGCTTTCTAGAAAATTTTACATATGACGTGAACCACTTGACAGCTGAAAGTCGTTTTGATTGGCTCTTCAGACTTGCTACGAACTGTGCTACGAGCCACCGACGGCAAAAGTTAAAGTTTATCCAAGTCGAACGACAGCCCAACAGCGAACGGCAACACCGACGGTAGATATAAATGATCTTACGGGTTTCTGTGCTTTTAATTGGGAACGCCAACGCGAACGCCAGAGCCAACGATGAACTGCAAGTTTATAAATCCAGCTTTACTGTTTCTGATATAGTCATATAGTAGAATCAGTGGATTTGAAGTCATTTCATGTGAGAACAGTAGTTTGTTCAACAAGAGTGGATATGGTGGCCATAAGGCCATATAGCACGAAGACGAAGTTTGAGCACGATGCTGTGTAAGTGAGTGCTCAAACGTTAGAGGGAGATATAGTCATTATCCATTCGAGTTGTACAGTTGATTTTTTCTGCGACCAGGTAAATATTGCAGAGCTCTGTTTCAAATATCATACCGAGAATCAATTTAAGATATAGAGTATTCCTTCGATATTTATGAAAAACTCATAGGAAATAAACTTCATCAAATTCAATATTGAGCGATACAAAATCAAATTAGTTATGTCAAATTGAAAAAAGACAAAAAATGGCGGTTTTGGTAAGACTCAAACCCACGACTATAAAGTGGATCGTCTCAGAGGGCTAACGCTCCAACCACCATAGGCCATTTGGACTGTATGATTTCTATTAATTATTGATGTGAAAAGTATATGTGAGTTCCTCAATTCCACAAAACAATTCAAACTTGACTCGATGAATTTGAAAATATTTCGGATGAAAGTACATTTATTTGTGCTGGAATGAAACAACTTGGATTTCCTGTTTGTAGGTAGACAGATCAGAATTGTTACGTTTCTACAAAGTTGTCCGTGGTAACCAAGTATTTTGTTCTCTGTGATTGGTGGAATTCATATCCTTCCTTGTGTGGATATGAAATGATATCCATTCAGTTGACTGGAATCGCCAAATAATCCGTTTAGTAAACTATAAAGAAATCAGCATATTTACGGGTGGGAGTAGGAGAATATGTTTTTGTTTTCGTGCTTCTGTTTTTTGTTACTTGAAACAGTACCTAACGAAGTACTTAATAAAATCAAAAAGAACAGCTTGAGTAATCTCAGACGATATTGAAATATTACGTTACGTCGTTAATTTCCAATTGAAGCCAATGAGCATGTTATCATTGTAACAATAACATATTGAATGGGAAGACCTAGTTAATCCTGTGCTCGTACAAGTTTTGACTTTGGTGGATTACCTTAAGTGGAAAGTGACAACTGTTCAACCTAAAACTCTAATTCAGCAACCTAACCTAGACTGAAATTCAAATTCATCAACCTCACATTTATTATCTGATCTATATTACTTTCTTCCAGACTTATGTCCTGTTAGTGGCCAAAAATAGAATAAAAAAAATGTCCCAGGATGGTTTTATTTGAAATCATGCCGAAGTAGCATAAAAATGTTGGAGTTTTTTTATACACGAAATGGAAGCCGTGTAATGTTCGAAGAACACCGCGTGAATTAAGGGACAGGAGATACGAATCAATTCACTTTGAATTTTTGAATTTTGTGAGCCTCAGGAAAAACTTCTCTCGACAAGGAGTTCCAAAGTTCAGCTGTTCTATTGAAAAAAGATCCCTGAGCAAGAGAGGTTCGACAGGTTTTCAAATTCACAACAAAGGGGTGGGAATTCTGTACTCGTCGAGTCATCCGTGTAGATATTAACAAGGGGGGAACGATTGGTAACAATTCGGAAGAGCATCGACCGTGAATATATCTATAGAAGAGAGACAAGTCTCCGACCCTTCTACGATGTTCCAATGAAGTGAGCGAGTCTGTGAGCGAAGAATCACCAACAAGACTAATTACCTTTCTCTGAATAGAATCGAAAAGCTTCAATGAATATTTTGGAGCCGAGCTCCATACAAGAGAACTGAAGAGAGGTCGTATCTGAGCCTCGTAGATCATTTGAAGCTGACGAGAAGTGAAGTATTTCTTCGCACGAGATAGAAATCTAAGCAAATCATCTTTCGAACAATTCGTTCAGACGAGGCAGTCTCAAATCTACCTACACAGTTGGTTTTGACTGCCACCTGTCAGAAAACAGCTACTCTCCTGGCTCATATCACGAAGGGCATTGCATTAAATCCGACCAGTGCCAGTGCAGGTTCCTTCACACAAGAAAATCCTGCATTCGCTTTTGGCGATACAAATGAAGGAATTGATTTTCAATTAAAGGGACGGACACACTTGCAGACCGGTTTCGGGCTATTTGGCCATTCGTCAGTACAAGGCAGTGCCATCATCAACATTAGGTCGATGACTTCCCATAAATAAAAATCAAAAACCTTCATAGTATCAAGGCCGACCAAAGCTGGTGCGAACAACGAAGTTATTGCGTCATCTACCCATGGACCAGGTTTTCTAAAATTGTTCGTTTCCGTTAACAAGCTGACGAACGTCAACCCTCAGAAGTCGAAACTTGTGCGAGCAATGGATCAACGAGGCCTTACCTTTTAACGTGCGATTACCCAGCACGGTGGCCCGGTGGGGAATCGAACCGCGGCCTTCCGCTTAAAAAGCGAATGGGCTTACCATTGCACTACCGAGACCAATTCAATAACCTTCGTGGTATTAGCCAGGGGAGTAGTTGTTTTCTGACAGGTGCCAGCCAGAACCTACTGTGTAGGTAGATTTAAGACTGGCCTGAACGAATTGTTCGAAAGATGATTCAATTTAACGCCAGTCTTCAAGTGAGCCCATCGACTGAGTCGAATGTTTTTATGAATCTAAGCTTCTGAGAAGCACCTTTTGCGATCGATCGCACATGGTTTTCCACAAGGGATTATTACTGATCGTAATTCCTAGTATCGAGATACTTCTCGAAACGAGTGTTTTAACACTCATCGAGTATAAGTTTATTTTACTTGTCATTTATTATATTTGTTATGAAACTTATTGCGTAGAATGAACATTATTATTATTATTACTTGAGTTCGTAGAAATAGTTCTTCTGACATCTGAATACTAGATGATTATAGACCGGCTTTCTTTCAATCAATCAATCAATCAAATATGCTTTATTGTCTAAGGAATCCTTATTGACAAAGCTACAGCAACTTTATAAAGTCTAAGTGTTAAAATATAATATTAAAATCATGAAATAAAATGAACCATCACTATATAGTTAAAAACATATGTACATAGACGAATACACATAAATAAGACAAATATTTGAACCATTGTAGATAATCACTAAATAAATAAACAATCACAGATAAGTGAGCATCGAAAATACTAAGTTAAAATGTATCATGGTAATATTCCCTTATGTCATAATAGGCTTTTTGCAGAAGTACTTCTTTAACTGATTTTCTGAATTTTTTTAAATTTGTTATTGCCCTATAGCACATTGGAAGGTGGTTGTAGTAGTGATACAACCAGAATTCTGGCTCATTTCAAGGTCACATCTAGCGATTGGAGTTGGAAGATGACATCGGTACATGTGGCGGTACATGGGAACGTGTCATGTTCTGGGTACGGCGATTGGAGTTGGAATATGACATCGGTACATGTGACGGTACATGGGTACGTGTCATGTTCTCTCCTGCAGCAGGCAAAACTTTTTTATTTGAAGAGATATCGAAAAATTTCATTTGGAAAAAATGATCAGCGTC
>JAVJAQ010004859.1:8170-255019 GCA_032362365.1 Zygogramma bicolorata | reverse complement strand
CAGGGTGTCAACATTTTTTGTAATGTTGTTTTTCATCGATGACAGTTAATCTAAAAATTCGAAAGATGTCTATCCTGTTATGTTATTTGTTCAGTAATGAATAAAAAGCTTGTTACTGCATGTCCATGCAAGTGAATCCTGGATGTTGATAGTTTCATAGTTATTTTGTTTACAAAGGACATGCAATAAAGTTTCAATATTTTTTCTCTCAAAAACAGAGCAACTTCAAAAAAAAAATGGAAATGGACATTCCAGGGACGTCTCTAATTCACCAGGGAGACAGCCCCTTTGGAGACCCCGGACATACTAGGGATGCTCCATTGACATTTCTTGGCTTCCAAAAAGGACATACCCAGCACGACCCTTCTATATCCTAGGGATATACCAGGTATTGCCTACAACATCCCAAAGATATCCCATGAGTATATCATTATCAAAATTGTGAATACCAGGGATATATATTCATTGTAAGTGCCAGAGGCGTTTTCCATTGCTATAAAAACATCCCTGGGATGGCCTTATCGGGTCATACTACCAAACGACCCAAACGTCATATACGACCCAAATGGGATACAAAATCTTTACAACTAAAAATAAAATCAACATCATCATCATAATTCATTTCACACGCTCTCATTTTAAGTCGTGAAGATTTTGGATAAAAATGGGTCAAAGAAAAAATATTTTCTACTTTTTTTTCATGATATAAACCGATCACCCTACTAACAATATAGTTAGTTATGATAATTTACATGAAATTGGATAAAACTGACTCCCAGAACTTTTTCATAGTAACAATCCATCAATATTAATACAAACCTTTTATTTTGTTTTCAGAAATACACATTTACGAAATTTGGGTAACTCAATAAGACAGTCTTTGAATCCAAAGTGATAATATTTTCCTAGTTCAACTTTATGAATAATCAATTATATTGGAGTATGTAACAGAGTTCCAGCATTTCTATATAGATTGGGAAATTTAGATTTCACTATATTTTATAAATCTATTATTGCTGAATGTGTAACGTTATAAATCAGAGCAAATTCAGTTAATTTTGAGTTTATCATCTTTTTGATTTTCGAAAACTATTCTGAATGGGGCCCCCGAAATACAGTATCTTCAGACATCTCTGAACTTGAAATATAATGATCAACTAATAAGGCATATTCTACGTTTGTGGCTAACATTTTGCTTCCAGTACTTGTTCGAGGACTAGTTGAAGGTAGAATTATCAGAGAATCAATAACCACAACTGGTGATTGATTTCTAGAAGGCTCACTACTATGTGGTAATGCTAGAGTATCATTTTCATGTCTTGTTTTTTTATAGAATTCATTCGATAATTGTTTCCTCTCTAACCTAGGCAACACCTTCCTTTTACGATCCATGAGGATTAAAATACTTTTTAAAAATTATAATTAACTTAATTCTCCAGCAGTCCCTGGAAGTAGAACTCACCAAATGTTTGCACACTTTCTACGATACAAATGATGCGATATGCAATGCGGTCTTTCTTCTTCTTTTGTTCTTGAGGTATTCGATTATCGAGTAGCTCGAACTGTGACGTTAATAGCGTGGTTACGCATTATATAAGCTACTCGATAATGGGACTCCTTAGCCGTGGTCACAGTCACATAGAAGTGAAAATTGCTCTGCCATGTCCCTTCATCTTACATGAATGATATATCTCCTTTTCACTTTCGAATCGGTTTTTCTGCTTCTTGAAATTCCAGAAAGATACCCTGGTTGACTATATTCAGTGAATATCTGTCCTTATTTTTGATGCATGTAGCGAAGAGAGAAATATGTACGCAGAGCGAAAGATTTTGCTCAATGGAATTCGCACCTTTGGAAGTTTTTTTCCACTAAAAATATTGAATTTTCACAATTTTTATTGATTTCAGCGATATATAATTCGCCATGCAACAGTTGTTATTGTGTATCTCTGGACACAATGGTAAAGCAGAAAAGAACCAATCACAATAAACTATCAAAATAATTCGGCCAGAGCCAAAATCAAAGAAGCTGTCTGTCGGTGAAATATTGGGCTACACTAGAAGGGATAAAGAAAGACTGGAAACTATTCTGCCAGAAAATAAGATGATAATACAATGGAATCAATTTGGGGGTTTCGAGACGTCTAGTAAATCAAATATTATCAGAAATCCAATTGGACATAACGTATTCAAATACAAATTAATGGATATCCATCGAACATCTGATGAATCCATTGGATGTACTTAAGTGTCTCAAATAGACAGGACCAATGGACTTCCTTGTACTGGTGGGTTGAATTGAGTCATTATTATTATAACGACTATGAATTTAATATGTTTAGTGGGGAGCTTTTCAACTACTGCTGAATATCCATGCACATCATGATATAATGAATGAGAGTTGCATACGCTTTTTTTCTCCACCCGATAAATGATGAACATCTTTACATTTTAATATTTGATTGAACACAGTACCTAAAGGTGTACTTGTACCCACTCGTATTTCTTCTGAAAATTCAACAGAATTTTAATTGATGATATCACCCCAGGTATTACGACCATGGATATAGGAAAATTAGAAACATTCTGTTTATATTTTTATTCAACGTAATGATTGTAATTATTTATTCATTGTGCAGTTTGAAAAGTTCATTCCAGGTCCCACCCATCTGGAAATGGAAGGAATGTTTACCTTCGTTTTATTGTAACTAGTCTCAAAAGAGTTCAATATTATACTGAAAATGCTGATTTTATTCTGAACCTAATTTTCAATGTAGCCTTCCGTCATTGAATTGGATTTCCAATTGATTAAAAATCTGTCTCGTTATGAAAAAACGTGTATAATAATGAATCTCATTGTGAATCGGATTATAGGCATACAGGTGTATTATTATAGAACGTGTGCAGAAAAAAACATAATACTAACCCTTTCACTACCTCTGTGCCGCATTTCAAATACTTCTATAAATTTTCATGATAATTTTTGATCTGTCTCAATACCGAGGTGCTTCATATGGGATTGAACAGCGGATAAACGAACCTGTTTTGCCATCTATAGACCAGTAGAGGAATTATAACCATAGCTGTCATTGAAAACAGGAATAACATACCAACATTATTTCCGTTGTTTTTGCATTCCACAAATATTATTTTCTGCAGATTCGAATCAAAAACGACCTGAAGATATTTTCGAAAATCCGGGAGATGAGACCTATTCGGATTTTTCTGATTTATTACATGATAGGGAGATAAAAAGAATGAACAGCTATCAAGCAGTTTTGAACAAATTGGATCCTCAATAGACGAGAATGCAGAGATGTACAAGGATGTGCCAAATTCATTATCAGAGTTCGGATACAGATGAATCGCAGGAAAATACTCTGCAAGATTCTCAACAGAAAAAAAAACATTAGATGGAAACGCCGCCCAATTGTTCCATATGGCTCTGGAGATCCTGAGGAGAAAAGTCCAATGGGATACTTTTTGAATTATATATTCGAATCATTTATCTAAAAAAAAGTCACGATCACAAATATTCATGCTCTTCAATAAGGCTCCACATTCGAACCCACAAATTCTCCTTAAATCAAACAAATCTTTGGGCTTCATTTGATAATGTACGAAGGCGTAGAGTGGACATGCAATATTTTATTTCTTGAGTCCGAGTTAAAATTCGACTCACTACTCGAAATTAGCTCAACTCCGAGTTGCAACTCGAAATTTGCACTAATTTCGGCTTACATCTCGAAATAAGTGCAATTTCTAACTACTACTCGAAATTAAGGAAATTCTCGTGTCCGCTCTACACTTTCGAAGAAATGGTTTTTCTAAACTATTTTTTGGGACAAAACTCTTAATTTTTCTTTATTTTACCAACATATTGGAAATAATCGATTTTTCAAATTACTGACCCATCTACGTATTCAGTGAATAACATTCCTTCAGAAAATAATAGTCGATTGGTTAAAGTTCAGCCTATCTTTTATTCAGTAGGAAATCGCTGTAAAAGTCTTACCATGGAGAGACCTTTCCACTGATTGAAAAAATAGTGCCTTTCAAGGGCAATCTGAACATAAAAAAATACATCAACAACTTGTTTTGTTCGTATGGTTTATTGGAGTATATGAAATTGAAAGGTATCTTTGCTACAGGTACCTACTGCACGCATTTATGGATTTGCAAAGCCACTTGAAACTTGGATTTTCAGAGTCAGTTGTTAGCGAAAATGGTGATGGGATAGTGAAGATAGTGAAGAAATATAATGAAGGCATTGGTGGCATCGAAAAACTAGTTCTGTTGCTCGCGTATTACCGAATACGAGTGAAGTTAACAAAGTGGACCCTTCGTATGATTTTTTTTTTTTTGGGAGGAAAATATATCTTGGTTTGAGTATGAATGTGACTGCGATCAGTGCGATCATCTAGACTTCGCAAAAAACAAACTGATGGATCTTTTCCATTTCAAAATGAGACTTTGCCGAGTCTTTGATCAAAGTAGGAGTGCTACCATAAGGGATATCTAGAAAACGTAGTAGGCCATCTCGAGATGACTCTTCACCAAACTCTAATTCTTCTAAAAAATGGCAGACCGTCGACCACTTCGTGAAGTCGCTCTCGAAGGATTTGCTCTCTACCCCGAATATTGCTCTTCTGGGAAAAAGGGTGGATCGAGTGTCATTGTAAATAGATTGGATGCAAATCAAAATTCTTCATACGATGTACAAAATGTAATATTCACTTATGAATGAACGAAGATAGAAACTGTTTTTTCAATTACCATGAATAAAAACTGAACTAATGCTATTCACTACTTAATAATATTTTTTTCTTTGTTGTCGAAAACAATTCAAATTTTTTCCACGAAAGAACTTATTAAGGTTATAAGACTAACATACTCCTAGTGTGCAACTTATTTCGGTAGTGAAAGGGCTCTAACTTAGTATTTTGATCAACCATTAAAATTACTGCTGTGTGTTTTCATTTCTACCCATGCATTATTTGCTGAATCAAATTCATTTCATTTAAGGAAACTCCTCTCTCACGGTGATACTGTTTACTTTGTCAATATTCATATAAAATATGGGTTTGAAATTGCAATTTGTCTCCAATTGACTGAAGGCATATTTGCCTCCTAATTCAAGCAACTTTGTTGCGAAGGTCTTCGTCAAAGGCTCTAGGTCGATCAATTCATTGTCAATACAGAATATGATTTGCCAAACTTCAAGTTCAGAATACCTACGCCCCCGATTACTCATGCTCGATGTGTATTGAATACTAGCAATTAGCAACTACGGAAACTTGAATATGCTACCGATTCCTATAAATCTGTTGGTGGGAGTGTGCATATGCAAATTATAAATTGAGAAGGCGGTCGATGAAATACATGAGGTTCTTCGCCTTCAAGACAATGTATTTCAACAACGACAATTTTAATGCATTATTTGCACTACTTTGAATTGAGTGTACACTGATCCCCAAATGATTGTAATTTCAAATGGTTTTTGTACACCCCATGTGCATCGCGACTATCGCGACTTTCATCTGACGAATGCAAAGAGCTTATTTATATTGCTGTTGCTACCGAAACAGAGATGGCGAGGCATACATATGGCAATATTTTTAATCAATATAGCTCTCCCATCCTCCCACTCTCAGCGAGTGTGGATCATGTGCGGCTCGTCATTCGTTCAATCGCACAAAATTTGATCTCGAAGTTATTACTATCATATAAGTAGATTACCTGTTTCCGAATCTTTCTGTATTTGTTTCACGATCCACATCTTTGATTCTTGTCTGAATGTTAGTTTTTCCGCTTGAGTCTTTGTTAGCATTGATGAATTGGTAATGCCTGAATGTGAGACGCCCCTGAATCGAACAAAGTCACCAGTCTTCATCACGTGTGCTTTAACAGCCAGTTGGTAGAGTTGTAGGAATCGAGCATTTTGAGGCTTCTGTCGCTAGAAGGTGGAAGCGTTAAGTCGGTCACGAATACCTGCTCATTTAGTTCTGTGTTCGTGTAAGTGTTCTGTTATATCTGAAAATAACAATTGAATCGTCAGTGAGGTTGGTAGAAGCTTTATAATGATTGATACACCACCTTACTGATTAACACGAAATAATTCGAGTAACCTAGTGTGCTGTCATTTGATGTTATTAGATTGAAAGAAAAAATCAATATTGGGTTATATACCTACCTATAATTCTCATGCAGAAGATATTAATCATTACTGAAAATGGGTGACAGGAATCGATACATGTGTTATCGTCTGTTGTTATCAAATATTCAATTATATGCGAAGTTTTTCGAATGTTATAGTTGTTAATCATTTAAATTACACGTTTCCTTCTGCCATTAGTACCTACGTCTTGTTCCGCTTTAATCAGATGATGGCATTAGGTTAATAAAGTCCGTATAATTATTCAACAAACATGCTGCATGAAGCTAAGGATGGCTTATTTTGTTTCCTTGTGTAATATACCTACCTCAAAAATGCATGGTTCAGTCGGATCTAATATTTGATTGCGTCCAACACCTCATTCGGTATTTATTTATTTATTAGCGGTGGACAAGTCAACAATTAACGAAAACTTGTGTGAACTCAGTAGCTAGAACAATATTTTGTAGGCGTTCCTCAGCAATTTTAAATGATTTCACCTGATTATGTCCCATATTTTCACTTCTACTTGAAGATACTGAGAACGATAAATCGACACCATAGCATAGCTGTAGGTATATTCATGAAAAATATATTCACCTTATTTCTTTACATGAAAAGCAAGTACCCTATAACTGTTTATTTTAGGGTAGAGAGTACCTAAATGAAACTCCTGCACATGCTTGGCCCACAAAAGCGACTGCTCTAGTTCTGATTGATTTTTTCTAATCGTTTGCATTCGCTGCGAATACAAGTAGTTAGTGATACTCTTAGGGCCAGTTTTTCAATACAAGAATAAATGAGTTATCTGTCAGTTAGATGAAAGAAATGAGAGGGTGCGTGTGAGTGATGTTTGGCAATGAAAGTTTTTGGTTATTTTTATCTGATAGATATCTCGCATTGAAAAACCGGTCCTGAGGGCCAGTTTTTCAATACAAGGATAAATGAGTTATCTGTCAGATATATGGAAGGAGAGAGGAGGTGCGCGTGGATAATATTTGGCAGTGACAAGGAAAAAAACTGATGGTTATTTTAATCTGACAGATATCTTGCATTGAAAAACCGGCCCTAAGTTCAATATAAAATAGACTCGTGACCAGGTTGGGAGTACAGGAAAACATGCGGTCTATATTTCCAGATACAGATAGGTAGAACCTAGTTTCCTAAAAACAAAATTCGCCTTGTATTTTTCAGTGAAAGACACATGCTTTTTCATGTTCATGAATTTCAATTCGAGAATTCGGAATCACTCAGTAGGCATATTCTACTAAAATTTTGTTAGACTCTGCGGATTTCACACGAGCGTTTCTGTTGAATTGGTAGTTCCGATTATATAGGTGTTCTCGCTGGTTTCAGATCAACGCCTCTGTCGAAACTCAATATAAGGTATAATATCAGATAAAGCGGACCTGAAAATCATTGCGGGATGCCAGAATGTGGAAAATAGAGAAAAAAATCTATAAGAAACTTTTTGTGGGTATCAATTACCGTAACATCAAAATGATATTATTTGCACTAATAATAGTGTGCAGTTTGGTGTAAGGGTAATTGATTTCTACAAAATGTTTCCACTTCCACACCAGAGGTTCCAATGTCATCGGTTAATAATAATCTGTACGTATAAGAACTTCGGAAATAGTAAGTCAGAATACCGTTCTGAAACAAATAAACGAGAGTCAAGGCCGTAATGTCGTCGAATAAATATTCAAGTTCGTATCTGTGCAACAGACCAGTAACTGGAGAGCGAACGGGAACAAAAAACTGTTCAGGTATGTGATATTAAAGGTAAGCGTCCATAGGTACGCATCGTACGTATCGTACGGATCGTACGAAACGGATTTTAGAATTATTAGTATAGTAAGTTATACATATGCGTCCACTGACCGGCAGCGGACGGATCGCACGTATCGGCCCGTCGGTAATGCCGATGAAATTTATCGAAGAGGCAACTTTTCCGACTGGTGCGGATGACAACATGCGGATTGCCGATAAGTGGACGCATGTCACAATAGGTAGTCACTGGTCGCTTCACAGATCATTTGAATTTTGTTACATTTCGACACTAAGTACACACACGTGCTTTAATTATATTTGTTATTACGCATATCATGGAGCAAATCATTGAATAGCGTATGATATTCTCCAAATTGTGATCTTTTTCTGAATATGTCATGTATCCACAATCTATGTCTTCTCTTATTTCCCCTCCTGTCTTCTTCATCTAATAACAAAGCAATAATGACAAGTTTTTCATCACTGTCCATGATCGGAAACATTACACACTGTAATGTTTCCGATCGTCAACTCACAACGAAAATGCGAATGTTACTCAAAAGCCGACCGTCGCATCGGCAATCCGATCGCTACGGATACAGTGGACGCACTACCACAAATCGATCCGTTTTATACGATCCGTACGATGCGTACCTATGGACGCTTACCTTAAGACGGAACGTCCAAAAGACGAGTCACGGTGAACGAGATGAAAAACCTCCGGGTGTAGGCTATCCTCAAGCCCGTCGTCTGACACAGGCTATCATCGGGAACCAATACAGAAAATTATCGAAAATAAAAAATTGAACCCTGTATTTAATTCTGAAACTATTGCATTGTATGTTTGTGGCACACCCATTGAAATCCCCGCATAATCGGAGTGATGTCTAAGAGTTTTATTTCCATTATCATGTTTTATACTCGCGTCTACTCTTTGAAAACAATTGAATCCAATCATATGCTATCCCTCTTATACCATATGAATACAATTTTGATGATAGATTCATTTGGTTGTTCTAATCGAAGGCCCTACTCAGGTCGCAAAAAATGCCTGCAGGACATTCTATGTAATCTACCAAACGCTAAAAAAAATCACTCCTGTGTTCGTAGATTTATCTAACCGAAAACCATGTTGCTGGTCAGTAAGAATCTTATGTTCACTTAAAAACTTAATGAGCCTATCCAAGTGAGAATATTTTCGAATAATTTCGATGAACCAGACGTTATTGTTACTGGTCTATAATTTTCCAGTTTTTCTCGTTCCTCCTTTTTATGTCTTTTAACTACCTTCTCAATTTGTTATTCTTCCGGGAATGATTCTGTTACAAATGACAGATGGATCAAGTAAGTTAAAGGCTGTATTATAATGGGAAGACATTTTCTTATGAGGAAAGAAGGATCCTCATCATGCCCAGAAGAATGTTTTTTCTTCAGTTTGTTTCTCAATAGAGACGGTAGTTCTGGAATGAATGGTTCAAGAAATATAGAATGATGATGAATATTTATGAGACTCCCTTCGCTTATATTTTCTCGAGTGAAAAAATTATTCACTATTTCCTGCGGTGTGTTAATGAAAAAATTATTGAATATATCTGAAACAGGCGCAGAATCATAATACACAATTTCATTTTGTTCAATCTGAATATTTCCTGAATTTCATTTTCTGTTTTACAAGCTGCCTTGTTCGGATTTGATAAATCCGTCATTCTGTTTGGATTATAAATTCCCTCGGAATTCATGACTTCATGACTTCTTTGTGCATGTATCTCTCAGTTTCATACTGGACTTCATCTGTTACCCAATTTTTATTTGAATTCTTTTCAACATCCCAATATTTCTTCGATGGAAAATATAGATTCAAATAATATATGAACGTAATGAACGTATTATGGAACGATTCAAAACGGTTATTCATGTTATTAGCCTCAAAACATCATTCCACGATCCTCGCTGCGTTGCTTCCACCCAATGTTGAATATTCAATGCAATGGGACGCTACGATCGATTATTTCCCTCATGCGAATAAACGATGAAAATGTTGAGGGCTAGACTGCTCCTACAGAGTTTTACAGTGATTAAATGCACTAGACCTTTTAACCGATTAAGGGCGGGTACTTTACGTTAAAATAATCGGTGCTAAGGCTGTGCTTCCACCCAACCAGATGACAGGATGTGGTGTCCATTCTCATCACCGATTATTTTAACGGATCTTAATCAGGTCGTAAAGTACCTACCCTCAACTAATCGAAATAAATCGGGTGTTTGGCTCACTTTTCAGGTCCTATCTCGGGTACTATATTGTTCCTGTGTTCGATTTTGATGTTTCCGTAATTTACATGTTTTCTGGAAATAATCTCAACATATATCCTTCCTTCACCAAGCTCAATCGACCAAAATGCGTGCATTTCCATGATTTTCAAAATTTTGGAAGTGTATAATAATTTGAGATGAAATCGAACTGTGGTCTCGGGATTTCATCAAATTATCATACACTCAAGTCATTTGCTAAGCAAGATTTCGAAAATCATCAAGTATCCTGAAAAACTATTCACGAAGAACTCAGAGCCGCACAGAAACAATGGGATCGGAATCCACACCTACTTTTTTTTCACTTTTCGAAACAATATATTTAATAATGGCGGCCGGTACCATTATTTTCGTACAGTACTTCATGATCACTTATTCAGGATCCACTTTCTTGAATTCAATTGCATTAGAATATTTCTGCTTATTTTTTTCCTGTACACAGTCAATTGTACCGCATAAATGTGACGGCATAGTGATGGAAGTTGTTATTTCATATGACAGAATCCGAACATGATATATGCTGGGCCATTCGACCTCTAAAGTGTTATGGGCTTGTAGTCTATCAGAAATTATTAGAGAATACTCGCCATGAAAAGTGCAGTCGAGTAGGATCATTCGATTGTACTGGTATACCATTGTTCATAGTGACGTAGGAAATCATGAAAATTGAGAAATGTAACTTCCTAATATTCTATACTATCCTTATTTGTAACTAACGTTACTCCAGTTTCATCCTATACGGACATTATTAAAGTTTTAAAATGCCCAGGAAGTTTCATTTCTCAATTTTCATGATGATCTACCATATAGTAACGGCTACTTCCAACAATTCATTGTAGTAGGACTGTTAGCCGACTATATGTTATTATTATTGATGAACAGAAATTTACATTTTCTGAAAAAGTAAACTGCCGTCATTTGAACTGGCATCGGCTATCTTATTTCTGTATAAACGATGCTAGTAGTTATTTTATTTACACCCTTACTATAATAATTCACTTATATGCCCATAATTTGTTTCATAATAATCCATTACGATACAGATTTTTTATTAGGAAACAGATTTTCAACCAATAGAAACCAATTAGTTTTCAATCGAATATGCTGTGCATTTGACCTTTGTCAAACTCAGAAAGTATGGAATTTTCAAACAATATAGCTAAACTTTGATAATTGTATTATCAAAATGTCTGATATCAGCGATATGAAAAAAAAACCATAGACCCTTTCACTCATATCAGAGAGAGCAAAAACTGCAGTACAGAATATTTCACCCCAAAAATCTAAGAAAGTGTATGAAAAAGTACATCAACGATATCTCTTTATTTGTGAAAAAATTCAATAAGGTAGACCGTGGTGAAGGCAACTAAAGTGCTTGAATCGAAATAGACCACAGTTTGAGATTCGGGTTCGAAACTAGTCTCTCATCCCATATTTTTTTTTTTTTTATTTCTTATTGTTGTATTTTTTTAATTACAATTTTGTAGATTTTTTCGAAGAAAAACGATTTAAAAGTACTGTCTTTGTGTCCAATACAAATATAAATGAAATATCAATAGCTCTTCATTACTTATCGGTTGTGAAAAAAATAGCGTGTGCAACTATCAATTACATAAATCATACGAATTGCATAAATCATACGAAAGTTACCCTCGGCTTGTTTCGTATCCTGGTTAATGCAGGTGTATTGATAACCATCATTACATAATCGTTGAATATACTAGATTTATTGCGTTATAATCAGTTTGTTGTTGATATACTTCCCAAGTAACACATCATATTGGCTGAACCCCGAGTTCAGATTGGTCCAATATAGATACATCGTAAATGAAAAATTGATGTTGAACTTATATTAATCAATATTGAGAAAACGATATCTCATTATGAATATCGGCTCAATATTGACAATAAATTTCAACTGCATTTTGTGAGGTTCAATATTAATGAAATATGGGTTTGATAACTTGTTACCAATATCTGAATCACCATATCAGGTGATGATGAAAAATATCAGTTTAACAACATAGATATTTCAATATGGTCTGCATATTTTGTATATACTCAATTTTCAACATCGATATCTAATGTATATTCGACATTGTTTGGGAGCGTAGAATGAAATATTGTATTATCACATTAGGTGGCATATCGGCATGATACTGCATTATAGATATGCGAATTCTGATATTGCTTGAATATTGTTTCAACAGTAAAATGAAAATATTCAAATAGTCATTTCAGAATTACAGCCTGAAAAGGGGTATCGGGATTTTGAAAGTGATCACTTGATGTATTCAAACATATATCAATATCGGTAAAGCAATATTCGTCACGAATTACAAATTCGGACAAATTGAAGTATCGTCATTTGGTGGATTTCAATACCAGAAAATTACGCCCAGAACATTTGGCACAGCTAGTTTTATATTCCAAATCGCCATCACATAAGACAGTTATCCTTCAATGCTTTTTCGAATATATTTCATTGTTACTTAAGTTTCTAACATTTTAATGTTGTCTCAAACATAACTAACTTGAAGTCACCACATCTATACCACCCAACTCCTTCTTAGAAACAAGTCTCTCCGTGCCGTGAGTGTAGAGTGGTCGACAATAATATTTCTCTTCTGAAGGTCGTGAGTTCAAGCCCCGCAACAGCCAGAGTTTTTTCCAGTTTAGTATTCGGTTAGTTAATGTGGATGAGTGAAATTTTCAAGTTGACTATTCGATAAAATAAATGTGAAATCTCGAATATTATAAATAGAAAATAATTAGTAACATCAAACGAATATTCCTTTTTCGTCGATATATTATTAACAATATTGTACCAATATAGTTGAAACGATATATCCTTACATTGCTTTCGAATGTTGATCTAATATCGCCGAATGTTCACATTTTTTTTGTGGCCAATATGATATCTACAATAAAAGGCTAATATTTCCGTAATATTGAACCAATATTGGTCTAATATGTTTGTGCTACTTGGGTTACCTTGATTTTGACATGTTGGATGTGGAAGTCTCGCCAAATCACCCAATGTTTTCCAGAAGACCATTACTTTTCACTCATTTTTGAGATATTTGAAGGTTGAGTTGGATCGCATCTTAATTCACACTTCGTCGACGTTTCGTATCCCACTTCGGAGCCATTTTCCAAGATTTTGAGGTAGCTTAACGACCAATTCTAGATCTCCTCACGTCCCAGCTCCAATCACTACTGATTATAGACTAAACGTCGGATCTTCAAACTTCTAACTGCCGAAATCTATCTGATTTCACAGGGTGTATCAATGATGCGTAGGTGGACGATAACTGATTTCCTACTTGAGATAGGTGAAACTCTCTCACATCAAAGTTGTACGCAGCTATGAAAGCTATATTCCAAAAATACTTACCGATATACAGGACGTTCAATGAACGTGCGACTGATCGAACCAATGTTTGTTTGAATGGAACACCCAATATATTGTCATCGATTTGGATTCCATCGAAAGAGTTCTACTCAAAGATGTAATGTTGTTCGGGTTTATACTGGGTGGTTCAAAAATTATTGTTTGATTTATGTCACACAATTGGTCCATTCGAGGTCTATACGATTAAGTTCCAGGAAGGTAAAAATAAATATTTGAAAAATCCTGCAATGTCAAGTCAAAGAAATGGTATCTGAATCGAATTGCAGCAAATACAGTGAATTGACGGTGATGCTATCAGCACTTGAGAAGAACTTCTATATAAGTAAAAACGGAAACAGAATATTGAAAAAAAAAGATTAACCATACCAAATTGAATCATACAAAAACTCTGTCTGGAAGATTCAGAGACTTATTTGGGTTGCAGTCTGGGGATGACAATCAAGCTGTTCTCTTTGTTTTTGTTGAGCTATATATATATATATATATATATATATATATATATATATGTATATATATATAATAAACATTTCCGAAAGCTTGACGCAATACCAAAGAGTTTTTCTCACTCCCTGGCATCCTCAAGATTGACTGCAACCCCACCAACAGAAATCACCAAGTGGTTTCGAAGTTCTTTTATATATATATATATATATATATATATATATATATATATATATATATATATATACAAACTAGTGAATATTGGGGAGTGCAGCACGTCAAAAGAAAACTCTTTTAAGTATGTTTGACGTGCTGCACTCCCCAATATTCACTAGTTTGTACCTAATATATATGTATGTATATATGTATATATATATATATATATATATATATATATATATATATATATATTTATATATATATATGTATATGAGTCATATACAGACTTATTTTAATTATCTACCGCTATTATTATTGTAGATCAAGGAGGATTATATTCAATGAGGATGAGAATTAGCATTCGTATTCAGATTTTATTGTAGAATATATGTATATATAGTGCTAATATCTGTTCTTTCATTCAAAACAATATCTTTTTTATTAGAGATGTGGACCATTTCCAGAAATAGTCTCTTGGTCAAATTTGTCTCCATATCTAAAATTTTTACATTTCCATAACTCTACCTATGATCTGAACCAATTGAATGTTCTGTCAATACCGACGTTGAATTTGGATGTTAGAAGAATAGTAGATTTCAATTCAGAATGTAAGTCAGATATTGTTTTAATATTAGTTTGAGCGATTTTTATGTTATGTTCACTGAATATATTAATTAATTTAGGAGTCAATTGATGAATGTTAGGTAATGTTTTGTAATAGAAGCGATCTTCAGTAACTGGAATTATAGGTGATGTAATATTATCTAAAGATGGGGTGCTGAAGAGAATTTTATTGACTAGAGAATTCGGATATGAATTTTCTAATAGTATAATTTCGAGTTCTTTCAAACATTCAATCCTTAAAGAGGGATGGGATAACTTTTCTACTCTATTCTTGAAATTCTTTATTACATCGATTTTTGTTTTCATAGGTTTTCGGTACCATCTAGTTATGATTTCATTTCTTTCTTTTCTTCCTTTTTGATTGGGGAACATAAATAATGAGATCATAGACATACCTCTTCAGAAAGGGAAAATCGAAATCAATTCTTTTTGAACATCAAGAAGGTCATCAAGAACATAACTCGATATTATAGGCGAAATAGTTGATTCCATAGGTGTACCAAAACATTGTTTGTAGAACAAAAAGCATATATGTCGAATCGAAAATGAAATCAATAACGTTCATGAGAGTATTTTCGTCGAACTGACAGTATTCTGATATAATGTTCCACTTTTTTTCAATACTCATTTTGACCAAACTCGCCAAAATTTTTCAAAAATCCAAAAAATTTCTCAAGGATAACCCAGAAGTCTGTTTGGTTAATAGTGATAATGTAATGTTACTGTTGTGATGAATATTGAAGATTATAATCGAAGGAATAATTATGACTTGATGAAAAATACTATGAAAAACTGAATCGTGATACAACCTCAACTCTTCAACAAAGAGCTGACCAAGTTGCTCGAAGTTTTTGGGTAAAAAAATTGAACCACATCCGCTGAACCCTCCCAGGTAGAAAAATATTGAAAAAGTAATGATACCAGCTGCTCTAGGTTTTTTACGGAAAATGGTTACCTACCGAATGCGCTCTACAGGGTAATAATTGATGAACCAATAACTACTCCTCAACAACTCTCCGAAATACAAGAAAATCTTGAAACACCCGTTGCTCGAGTTTTTTTTGGCGGAAATAAATCACCTCACATCCGGTGGATACGCTCTATAGAGTGGAATAATTTGTGTACCGAAAACCCCTGCTCAACAACCCTCCGAAGTAGAAATATTTTCAAACAATGAAGATACCCGTTTCTCGATGTTTTTCCACATGCTGGAAACGATCTATAGGGTGAAATGATTTGTGAATCAAAAACCTCTCCTCAACAATCCTCCGGAGTATGAAAACAGTATAAATAAGTTGTAAACCAAAAACGACCCCTCAACAACCTTCCGAAGTAGAAAAATCTTGGAGTAAAGATACCCGTTGCCACGGCAGTGGTTATTTTCCGCCTGCTGAATAATGAGTGGATCAAAAACTAACCGTCAACAACTCTCCGATGAAAACGAATGTTGGAAAAGTAAAATACCAGTGGTTCGAAGTTTTCTAACGGAAATGGGTTATTTTCTACCTAGTCAATACGCTTTATATTGAGTGAAATAATTTGGGAACCAAAAACTACCCCTCAACAACCCTCTGAATTAAAAAATGTTGAGAAAGTAAAAATACCCATTGCTCGAGTTTTTTGTTATCCGGGATTGGTTATCTAACACCTGCCTAATACGCTCTATAAAGTGAAATGATTTTTGGACCAAAAACTACCACTCAACATCCCTCCGCAGTAGAAAAATCTCTAAACACTCAAATGAATACTCTCTATATGGTGAAATGAGTCTAGAACCAAAAACTACCCCTCAACATTCCTCTGAAGTAAAAATAGGAGATAGGAAATAATTTTCTTCTCATATGTGGAGACGCAATAACTGAATTTCAGCGCAAAGCTTGTTCGAGAAATTTTCACAGTGATTGTATCACCTTGGAAAATATTTTTCAAAATATCAGTGATGCTTGATCATCTTTATTGTCATTCTCAATTTAAGCCTAACCCTTGTGAACTTTCGGCATATACAGATTGAAACACCGCTATGTACACCTGATTGCTGGTTCTTTCCTAGGTATTTCACGGAAAAAAAAATCCTTATTTCGAATAGGAGCTGGAATATAACTTTTTTTGAAAACTTGAAAATTCGTTTGTGCACGAGTAAGTGTGGAGAAAATCGTGTCTGAAATCGCGCGATTGAATCGATCCCAGAGAGAAGAGTTGCCGCCAAGAGAAAAGAAAACTTGTACCGGCGTACAGTTTTTCAAGATGGAAAATCTAATACCTACATTGAAGTTAAATGGTGATGGCTGGGTAGTATTGAAGTTTCAAAAAACAATACTGATGAAAAGTGGAATGGTTTGTGAAATAGTGACTGGAACATCTATAAAACCCACTACTAAGAGAGAAAACTTGACAAAATGACATAAAGAGAATGTCCAAGCACAGGAGCTCATTGTTACCAGAATGAAACATACTACTCTCACACACATTCAGTCTTGTGAGATATCTCACGAATTGTGGACACAATCAATATCAGTATATGATAATCTGTAGTAAGTGTTTATCTTCTAAAACAAATATGTTTTGTGCTTGATTTCGAAAATAGTTCAGTCTAAACCTTTTGGTCACAGGTGAAAGAGATCAAAACTAAACTGAAACAAGCTGAAGAGGAACTGTCTGATACAATGGTCATGAGAAAAAAAAACGGATGTTAGAGCAATACAAGCGTTCTAGATCAGCCTGGGAATATGTGCCAGCTGATACACAAACTTTGGAGAAGTTGACATCAATACTACTTATTGAGAAGGAAAGAACGTCAGCAGAAGGTAGCACAGCACTAGCACCAAAAAAAATTATAGCAATGTAAATGAAGGCAGATTAAAGTGCCATATATTCCAGAAATCCGGCCACTTTGCATAGTACTGTTTTGAAAATACATATTTTAATTTATGGTATCACCTCAAATAGAAAATGAAATGACTGGTATCTCGATACAAGAGCAAGTCAACTCATGTTTTTGATTCAACAACTTTGGTGGGAATTGGAATAACTCAATGGAGTCGAACAATAATTGTAATTGACTGATGCGAATTACACCTCGAAATATGCCTTCCAGAGCCGAACATATCCCGAGTGTATTGGATGAAAATAGTTCAAGCAGTAACATTAATATCAATTCCGAAATAATATCAGACTGCAAGACAGTTAAAACTATCGTGGACAGAAATATATTCTGAAAGATGCTCTTGATAACGAAAACGTACAATTAATTAGAGAAGAAATGAGACAGACTCCCATACATATTTTGTAAATTTGACCTGGATTTAGAAACGAGTCCAATAACTTCGTGAAAAAAAACGACTACCTTCGATGAGGCGGTGGCTAGTAGCGAAGCAAGGGAATGGAAAGAACCAGTGGGAGCTGAGATGAATGTATTGGAAGGAAATGAAACATATTAAGAGCATGGATGAAGGTAATAATATAATTGATTTCAAGTGGATGTTCAAGAAGAGTATTGATAATTGGTATCCATTCATCATCAGACGAAATACATGAATGCTTAGAATATGCGAGGTTTCATTTAGGGAGCTGTCTTGAACTCGACCTAAACTGAAGAGATAAACAATGCTGAGGTACGAAGAGACCCTAGTTTGTATGGATTCACACATAAAATGGAAAAGTATACGTTAGTACAACCGTAACACAAACGACGACAGTATTACATTGGAATAAAAATTAAGGGAGTATTCGAAGATATCAATAGTAAATATAAATTGTAGAATAAGATATAAAAAATCCATGTATATATTTCAATTCATTTTTTCGTAATACCAGAGAAAAACCTAGTCAACAGATTATAGTATTCCTTTTTGCCTTCAATCGTTTCTTGAAATTTTTCAAAGTTAACTTTCAGAATTCAATGGGAACACGTTTATATAATTCAGCCGCCTTAGGGAGAAACTGCATGTATGAAGGAAAGTTTTTCACGTAGATACGGGGGAGATCCAGAGAGTAGAATTTTATGGGTGAAAGTGACTAGTCAGAATCATTGAAGCATGAACCAATATGTTCGTACGGATCCCGTAAGAGAATCTGATGCAACTACTTTGTATTCTGTGAAGACCTGTAAAAACGGTATGTGGTGAAGCAGGTCCCTAGATGGAGTCACCCTAGGACAATCCGGTTTTTTGGATATATCTGCCGTATTACAGCGAAAGACGCCTTGCAAACGTGACTAACTTGCTTTGTGGACCGCATGTTGATGTCCAACAACAAATCTAAGTTTTTATTGTCGTTCACGAACGTTGTTGTCGTTAATTCGTATGGAAATAGAATTCCCATTGACTATGTCGAATGAAATAGAATTTCACACATTATTTGTAGTGAGTACTTATTATAGTGTGGACGAAAACTTGAGTGAACATTACCTAATAATTTTTTATTGTTGATAAAGGTAGTAACCTGTTCTTTGAGAATAATCCTCCGAGGCTCTAGAAAGAGAAAAAAGGATACTTGTTGGTGTGATGTCAGATAATTGTTTGGGATTGTTTAATTTTGCTGATGGTATTACTCTAACGTGCTTCTACTTATTGCTCGATTGAAAATGAAGGTGATAAGTTATCAAAAATGAAACTACAAGATGAAGCATACGCATGGAGAATTCATCACAGCCCGAGGCATTACTTTCAATTTTATTCAAGAATTTCATGACTGTGCCTGAATCAACAGTTTCGAAAGTATTGTATTGTATCCCTCGATCAAAGCGAGTATTAGGCAAAATTTGATCAGATTAGAAGGAATAGATGAAGATTATTTACTCGAAGGCTCCCAGAAATCTGAGAGTGTTCCAACGCCCTGGAGGTTCTTCAACGCAATACGTAGTTGAGATTGCAGGTTTTCTCTTTCAACATAGTTACGTAGGTCCTTATATCACATATACGATCCAGGAGTTGTTAATTTTTCATATCGAGCCAAAGCTTCAAGTTTCAAATCGATCATTTTTTCTTTTTTGAAAGTGACCCTTGGTTTAGGAAGTTTACAAGCACTAGAAGAACAAACAAATGCATGATTACTGGAAATCCCGATTAAGTTGAAGTTGAAAAAAGAGACCATATCATCAACACGGTCATGAAGATATACAGCATCCCAGTTGACTTTTGTAAGGTGTTGGTTGGAAAAATCGATCTTTATCACGATGGGTTGAATATTTATCATGAATATGCTTGGGTGAATCAATTTTACACACAAGAGCGAAGTGATCTGAAATACAATGAATATCCATGATATCAATAGGAGGAAAAAATTGGGGTGTTAGGGAGATGAAATACAAAACGAGGTTAGTTGCGAAATATTTCCAGCAGACTTGTACATCACTTAGTGACATACATGGTCCAGTAGGGGAATTACCTCCAGTGAGGGTTTTCTTGTGTGCAATCATCGTAATGATAATTCACCAACTGGATGTTTGTAATGACTTTCTGAAAGGCAATATTCAAAATAATGTGTTAAATTCATTTTCTGGAGGACCATGAGATTATGCAAAAACCCTGAATTCCACAAAAGGCTGAAACATGTGGAATTCTGTTTTCATTTTCTAATAGATGAAATGAAAGAGAACGTTGCATTAGTATATTATATTTGTAGCAACAATCATAATTGGCAGATGATTTTACAAACCCGTAGGCTTACGCTTGTACATTGAATTCTGTATCGAGTCAGGCCTGAAATATGTGAGTAGATTTATCATTGAGGAGGGTGTTGAAAACTGCTATTCCAAAGCTAATAATAAATCTAGCCACAAAACATCTTGATCTTTCAAGGTTAACACCACTGTTATACAAAAAGATTATCTTCTAATTACCGTGAAATATGTTCTACTTGAATTGGGAAACACGTTTAACCTTTCTCAGTTTTATTATTCGCACTGGACTTCTAATAAATGTATCAAATCTCGGGTAGCATGATTTTTTTTGTCTAAATGCTTTATCGCTTTCGCTAGAGGTCTGTGGAGAGAAATAATAGGTTTGTTCGATTTCCCTATTCGACTGGTTCTGAATCTTTCCGAACTAGTCTTCCATTCGTGTATCCTGCCCACTGCTATCAACTGTTTCTTATTGAGTTCCGTTCAGAAGTCTAACAAGCCTCTAGTTCAGGGGCCTGTTTCATAAAAGTACAAGTCTTGTAGCTACGAGAGAAAGACAATATAGGTACAGGTAAAAAACGAGTAAAAAACAATTATTTAGCATCGTGTTTCTCTGTGTTTCTCTTGTAGCTACAAGACATGTACTTTCATGAAACGTGCTTCTGGAGTGAATGTTGATGACCAAGGGGCCTATAGCACAGCCACTACAAGTCTAACAAGTGTATAAATAAATTATACAAGTGTAGATATTCTGTAACATAAAGTTATTGAAGGAAAAATTTCCATGTTTGAACCACCTACGAGTTGATCCAGCCTTCGCAGCAAATATTTTTAAATGTTGTGCAATATTGTGCAATATTACAAAAATTGATGAAGATGATAATATGGTATTAAATGGTGATGATGATGATCAAGGTGACGAAAACAACCTCAGAGATAACGAAGCACTTCCACTAGGCGCTCGAGCTAGAGTTCAACAGTTTATAGATTATTTTAGGATAAATAATTAGCGAATTTCATTATTTTCTTCAACTTTTTGTAAAAATTGCATTTTCCCCTCAAATATAACTTGCTTGCTAGCCATAGCTACAAAAATTATTTCACTCGCAGTCCTTGCACTTAACCACTAACACAAAAACACGTTAAGACATGTTACATCACGAATCGCGTTACCGAAAAAAGCAGTTAAATAAATAAATTGTCTTGTAGGAACAACATATACAAGTGTAGAATATTTTACTTGTAGCTACAAGTATATGAAATTATCTTATGTTACGAGGAATTAGGATACTTGTAGCTATAAGCGAATTACTTTTAACTCGTAGACTTGTGTAACAAAACACTAGCTATGATGTCGCATCTTGAATGATTTTATTTGTCCACCCTGTTAGTTCATAACCTTTTAAAAGTTGCTCGAAATTCAGTAGACAGTTCTTGGGAGGGAAATAGCGACCGACGGGCAAAAGACTCGCCTTGAGATAGGCAACCAACCTTTCATTGATTTTGTGGCTCCTGTTTATTGATTTATTTAGCCGTTTTTTAGTAAATACTAGCTGCGTATATCGTGAGTTTATCAATACTCTGTATTACATGATTCCATGATAATATATTCACTTAGCAAATGGCCTATAACCTGCAATAATGCAAACTGATATTTGAACCTTGAAAGAAACGGCGCGAGAATCAGTGGTTCGACGGTTCGACAGATCAGGTCAAGCGACACGAGAAATAAAAAGAAACTTTTTTGAGCGAGGTGATTTTTGATTGTCCGAAGAGACGGTAAATGAAAAGATTCCGCAAATGAAATTGATTTTTGAGGCCAAAATAAAATCTAGGGTAAGCTGTTATTAGATTTCTCACATATTAGTGCCCAATATGAGCATGAACATTTCTAGGCCTTTTTGGATTTACACCTAACCTCACTTTGATTCCACCGAAAATAATTAATTTTCCAAGACGGTAATTTTGGGAAAATGATATGGAAATCAATCAAAAGAAGCTAGAAGGGATCGTTGAATGACCCATGAAATCGATTCTCCTGGGCAGACAGTATAGGCCGGTCATCATCCCTTGTATGAACTAAAGCTCCATAACCCAGAAGTTTATCAGAAAACAACCCCAGTGTTGGTAGAACGAATCTCTCAGAGGAGATAAAGGTAACCCAGGGCAGAGAAACTGTGAGTACACTATTTCATCTTGTTGTCCTATGAGAAGTTGACTATCTCGAAACCGGTTGGTGGTGCTGCGAGAAACTGAGTTAGTGTGTGATGCTATGCATAACCGCCCCCCACTTCGGTGATTCTGTAGTACCGAGCCATGTATATAAATGTATGAAATGTATAGATGTTCCAATTGCTTTGTATTTGTATATGTGAGGGTTTGGCAGCTGTCAAGCTTAATTTTCATCATTTGATTCTTATGGTGTTTATGCAGAATATTGTTGTCGAGGCCTACAGCATAGGTTACGAGTAGTGTTTAAGTATTTTCCTTCTTAGTGTTTAGGTATTTTCCTTTCACCATATACCAACAAGGTATATCACTAACATACCAATAACGGAATTCTGTTATATTTCCTCGTATTGAATTGAGGATTATATTTTCAAGTAAAGCATAGTATTATTTGTCTTGCTCATCCCATTTTTCCTGTCATTGCGACTGGCGCCCTCATCCTACATTAGATTATACTAAGCCAATAACGAACTCACGACCAATAAGTAGAAAAAAGCCATCACAAAAAATGGCGCCCAACGTGGGGCCCGAGTTTTTCTTAGTGAGAACTTTTTTGCAATCATTTCAGAGTCGGGTAGAGTAGGATAACCTATCCAATCCCATCCTTTGGGCAAGACAGATATATTTTTGTTTCTCTGTTCAGTTGTTTTCTGATAAGACTGAATGGGCGAATGTCAGCTGCTTGCATTTTTTTATTTGTATACTAAAGCAGTTCTTATTTTTAATAATCTCTAGAACTCTTCACCATTCCTCATACAGGGTAAAAAAAAAAAAGGTATTTTCTTTTATAAATATTTTGTATCAAACAAAAATTTATAGACTCATACAGGGTGGACAAAATTCGCTCTGAAAAATATTATTGGTAGGGCAGATTTGAGTTATAAAAATGGAAGTAAATTATAATATAGAACCGGTTCATCTGCGCAATCATGAGTTGAATTACGAGCTTCGCATTAGAGGCGTGTCCACTGACAAGGTGGATGTTAGCCTGAAACGGAAACATCTAAAACGAGAATTGAGAAAGGATTTAGCCCACCCTCTTGTTCATACTTATGAGACTCCCGACTTCAACTTTGACCTTGAAAAAAAAGAATTAACTGATTCTATAACATCAATTAGAGATATTTTGGATGATTTTGATGGCCTAAATTCTGAAATCGCAAATAGGCTTCGAAGTAGGTTAAACCACACACTGGGCCGTCTTATGAGGATTCCGATCAGTGAGGAAACTGCAAAAAATTTCAGGGGTGACAATATTGTCGTAGTCTCTGCTCTATTTGAGGACTTGGAGGAGGTAATCGAGAGAGTTTCGAAGGGAGACCTTAGTGGCCGACCTAGTGGAGTGGCACAAGCAATGTCTGAGCCCACCGTATCAGTGCCTCTTTATAAGTGGCCGGTGAAGTTTAGTGGTAGAGATGATAAAATTTCTTTAAACTCATTCTTACAGCGTGTTGAGGAGCTTCGTGTTGCTAGGAACTATACAGTGGAAGGGGTTTTCCAGGCTGCCTCTGACCTTTTTGAAGACTACGCCTTGGAGTGGTATAGGGCCCAGATGAGACGTCACAGGTTCGACTCCTGGGGTACCTTAGTAGCTGCCATGCGAAAAGACTTCCTGCCTCCTGACTATGATACGGAATTATGGCGACAAATTGAGAGGAGGACTCAGCATGAGGAAGAGCCCGTCGTTATTTATATTTCGACGATGGAAAATCTTTTTGATTGTCTAACCGAGAAACAGTCGGAGGAAAAGAAACTGAAAATCTTGAAAGAGAGAGTTTTACCTCAGTATCAGCCTCATCTAGCAATGCAGAATGTTTCCACCATTGATGCTCTGATTGAGATTTGTAGGAAACTGGAAGATAGTGAAAGGAGTCGGAAAACTTTTCGGCCACCACCCAAGAGGAACATAGCGACTCTGGAGCCAGGTTTGTCATATTCTGAGGAACCTCCTGTGACTGTTTCAGGAAATAGTGTTTGCACAGTGTGTAATCATTGTGCTACCTCACCTTCCGAAGGACCTTCGTCTCACCGTGCCGGTTCGAACGGTCCGAGGTCACGACCTTGCTATTCTGCACGCGATGGTGGCTCAACGCTTGTATGTTGGCAGTGCCACGAGACAGGTCATATGAAAAGGGATTGTCGGAAAAAGCGGTACCCTACCTGCTACGGTTGCGGCGCAGGGGGAGTGATTCGGCCAAATTGTTCGACATGCTCAAGACAAAAAAACGAGAAGAGAGAGAACGGAAAGTAGGCGTCCGTTTCTCTAAAGGACCGAAGGCCTACAGTAGGGCTTCTTCAGATTGGAAAACATGGTTAGATAAAGTACGAAATTTTTTTGTTGAGAAGTCCAAATCGATTGAAACCAATATTGTTTTTGTTAAGCAGCATAATGATAACCGGCCGTATGTTACAATACAGATTTTCGGCAGGCCAGTTGTCTGCTTGCTGGATAGTGGTGCTAGTCACTCGGTTGTAGGTAGAGATGGTATACCTTTGTTAGATTTGTTTGAGTTTCCTATAGTTCAGTGCTCTGAACTACATATCAATACTGCAGATGGATGTCCTCAGAAAATAAGTGGTAAGGTAGTTGTGCCCGTCACACTGGGTGGACGAGTGAAAATACTCGATTTTCTTGTTGTTCCCTCCTTGGCACACAAAATTATACTGGGTGCGGACGCGTGTCGAGCCTTCGATTTGACTTTGCAATTTGGCAGTGAATCCTACTACATAGGCGAACAATATAAAACTGATGACAGTGAACTGGAAGTTTGCATGATCAACAAAATATGCTCGAACTCGGAGCTGGATTGCGAGGAAAAAAGGCAGCTAGACGAAGTGATAGAAGGGTATCGATCGATATCGTCTGGGAGGCTAGGTCGTACAGATAAGATTGTATATTCTATAGATACTGGGGATCATGAACCGGTGAAGCAGCGTCACCATGTCATGTCACCATATAGATTAGAGATACTCAACAAAGAGTTAGACAGGATGTTAGAGCTGAATGTCGTACGCCCTTCAACTAGCCCTTGGGCAAGCCCGGTCCTGATAGTCGATAAAGCTAATGGGGAGCCCCGTTTTTGTTTTGATGGACGCAAGCTGAACTCTCTAACTAAGAAGTGCGCCTATCCGTTACCTATTGTCGATCATATCCTTTCAAAGTTGTCTGGAGCAAGGTTCCTCTCAAGTATTGACTTGAAATCGGCCTTCTGGCAGATTCCCTTAGATCCCGCCTCGTGCGAAAAGACGGCTTTTGTGGTTCCCGGTCGAGGTCTTTTTGAGTTCACAGTCATGCCTTTCGGGCTCTGCAATGCAGCACAGATCCTTCAGAAACTCATGGATTCGACCCTTGGACCGGATTTAGATCCGTACGTTTTCGTCTACTTAGATGATGTCATCATCGCAACTCCCACGTTTGAATCCCATCTTGAAGTCTTGCGTACTGTTTGTGATAGACTAAGAGGCGCGAATCTCACCATTAACATCGAAAAATGTTCTTTCTGTCGCCCTAGTCTTCGATATTTGGGATTTGTTGTAGACGAACATGGTCTGCGAACCGACCCTGCTAAAGTCAAGGCAATGCTTGAATTCCCTCAACCTCGAACAGCTACAGAAGTAAAGCGTTTCATCGGTATGTGTAGCTGGTACCGGAGGTTTATCAGGGATTATTCTACAGTTACGGCTCCAATAAATGCTCTTTTGAAAGGCCGTAAGAAGTCTCAGAAAGTTAACTGGAATGAAGAGGCCGAAAATGCTTTTCGATCCATAAAACAGGCTTTGGTGTCTGCACCTATCTTGGCAGCACCGGACTTCACCAAACCATTTTTCGTTTGCTGCGATGCATCTAATGTAGGGTTGGCTGCCGTATTAACCCAGCGGGAGGAAGGTAAAGAATGGGTAATCTCTTTTGCTTCCAGGACATTGACCGAACAGGAGAGACGGTATACTGTCACAGAGAAGGAATGTGCTGCAGTTTTGTTTGGGGTTGACAAGTTTCGCCCATACATTGATGGAATACACTTCACAGTCGAAACCGATCATAGTTCTTTGTTGTGGTTAAGTAACCTAAAAAACCCCACAGGCAGGTTGGCTCGATGGGCCATGAGGCTTAGCCAATATGACATGGATATTGTGCACCGGAAGGGAGCCTTGAACGTAGTCCCTGACGCGCTCTCCAGATCTCCTGTGGAGAGTTGTCTATTAAGTATCGACCAAACAAACATCGAGACAGACTCGTGGTACAAAGACATGGTTTCAAAGGTGGAAGGTAACCCAGAGACATATCCTGAGTGGAAGGTGGATGGCGGTATTTTATACAAGCACGTCCCCTACGATTTTGGTCTCCACACAAATGTGACTGACTGGAAGCTGGTAGTCCCTAAAGAAAGCAGGAAGGCTGTTTTGAGGGAATGTCACGATGATCCTAAAGCATCGCATTTAGGAATATACAAGACTCTTCATCGAATACGAGAGCTGTATTATTGGCCTCGCCTTCTTCAAGATGTACGTCGGTATGTAAAACACTGCGTTACATGCGCCCAGCAAAAAGTGAGCTCCTCTGCCAGACCCGGATATATGGGGAAGCAAAAAAGGGTTGATTTTCCATGGCAATATATCTCCATTGATCTTTTAGGGCCTCTACCACGCTCTAAGAGTGGCCATGCATATTTGTTTCTAGTTTCCGATTATTTCTCGAAATTTTGTTTATTTCATCCTCTTAGGGAGGCTAAAGTTGCTCCAATACTGAAGTTCTTAGAGGAGCAGGTGTTCTTGGTATACGGTGCACCTCAAGTGGTCTCTTGTGACAATGGGGTTCAATTCACCTCAAAGGACTTTGAGAGATTGACCAGGGAATATGGTGTAAAAATATATTTCAATGCAAACTATCATGCTCAGGTTAATGCGGTCGAAAGGGTGAACCGAGTGGTGGAAGCTGCTATTCGGTCTTATTTGGATGAAGGAGATCATCGGTTATGGGATCGAGAGATACACAAAATTGGCTTTGCCATTAGGACGGCTATACACGAATCTACGGGATTCACGCCGACATTTCTCAATTTTGGTAGGTATGTTCCAGCTAGTGGTACCTATTATGGAAAAATTGAGTCGATTGAAGGGTTTGACATTGAGAAAGCAATGCGAGGAGAGTATGGACGCCAAATGGATAAAGTTTCTAAACTCTATTCGGAGGTACGTCGGAATTTGTCCGAAGCGTATGAAAGACAAGCAAAACAATATAACTTGAGAAAAAGACCAGCTGACATATATAAGGTCGGAGACAGAGTCTGGAAGCGAAACTTTGTATTGTCAAACAAAGGGCAACATTTCGCCGCCAAACTAGCTCCCAAATTCACATTGTGCACAGTTAGGAGGGTTGTATCTAAGCTTATATATGACCTGGTAGACTCAAATGGTAAACCTTTAGGGAAATATCACGTCAAAGACATGAAGCCGTATTATGGATCGGAATCGGGTGTTTCAGAACAATGAATGAGAGAGTGAACGTGGCAGCGGGTGAGGATTGAATAAATGAGTGAGTGGAGTGTATTTCACCTATTCCCCTATAACTCTGTACAGTCTGGCCAACTGTTACAGGAGCGGCGAAGGATCGTTCATTATATGCTTCAAAGCTTATTTTGTAGTAGGTAGAACCATGTGTCTAACGAGAGTCCCTGTTTCAAAAAACAAATAATTGTGAGGATGTAGATATGTATATACATTTGTAAAAATATTTTCAATAGTTTCAAATATTTTTTTTTACGAAGAGGGGCTGTGTAACAAAACACTAGCTATGATGTCGCATCTTGAATGATTTTATTTGTCCACCCTGTTAGTTCATAACCTTTTAAAAGTTGCTCGAAATTCAGTAGACAGTTCTTGGGAGGGAAATAGCGACCGACGGGCAAAAGACTCGCCTTGAGATAGGCAACCAACCTTTCATTGATTTTGTGGCTCCTGTTTATTGATTTATTTAGCCGTTTTTTAGTAAATACTAGCTGCGTATATCGTGAGTTTATCAATACTCTGTATTACATGATTCCATGATAATATATTCACTTAGCAAATGGCCTATAAACTGCAATAATGCAAACTGATATTTGAACCTTGAAAGAAACGGCGCGAGAATCAGTGGTTCGACGGTTCGACAGATCAGGTCAAGCGACACGAGAAATAAAAAGAAACTTTTTTGAGCGAGGTGATTTTTGATTGTCCGAAGAGACGGTAAATGAAAAGATTCCGCAAATGAAATTGATTTTTGAGGCCAAAATAAAATCTAGGGTAAGCTGTTATTAGATTTCTCACATATTAGTGCCCAATATGAGCATGAACATTTCTAGGCCTTTTTGGATTTACACCTAACCTCACTTTGATTCCACCGAAAATAATTAATTTTCCAAGACGGTAATTTTGGGAAAATGATATGGAAATCAATCAAAAGAAGCTAGAAGGGATCGTTGAATGACCCATGAAATCGATTCTTCTGGGCAGACAGTATAGGCCGGTCATCATCCCTTGTATGAACTAAAGCTCCATAACCCAGAAGTTTATCAGAAAACAACCCCAGTGTTGGTAGAACGAATCTCTCAGAGGAGATAAAGGTAACCCAGGGCAGAGAAACTGTGAGTACACTATTTCATCTTGTTGTCCTATGAGAAGTTGACTATCTCGAAACCGGTTGGTGGTGCTGCGAGAAACTGAGTTAGTGTGTAATGCTATGCATAACCGCCCCCCACTTCGGTGATTCTGTAGTACCGAGCCATGTATATAAATGTATGAAATGTATAGATGTTCCAATTGCTTTGTATTTGTATATGTGAGGGTTTGGCAGCTGTCAAGCTTAATTTTCATCATTTGATTCTTATGGTGTTTATGCAGAATATTGTTGTCGAGGCCTACAGCATAGGTTACGAGTAGTGTTTAAGTATTTTCCTTCTTAGTGTTTAGGTATTTTCCTTTCACCATATACCAACAAGGTATATCACTAACATACCAATAACGGAATTCTGTTATATTTCCTCGTATTGAATTGAGGATTATATTTTCAAGTAAAGCATAGTATTATTTGTCTTGCTCATCCCATTTTTCCTGTCATTGCGACTGGCGCCCTCATCCTACATTAGATTATACTAAGCCAATAACGAACTCACGACCAATAAGTAGAAAAAAGCCATCACACATTACAATTGTAGATTTGTGTTATAGGCCCCAGGTATTAATATCACCGATTCAAATTTGCAAATTCTGTAGAAGTAGGGGTTTATTCATTCCATTTGTTTTAGGGCAGATAGTGCCAACTTACGAACAGGATGCCTTCTTCTGGATTAGCTGAAGAGGCTGCCCTCTTGGGGTAAGCCGAAATTACACATTTCTTTTTAGATACATTTTTTTTGTTTCATTGTAGTTAGTCACACTTCAGAATGGCATAATTTATGAGTGTCGAAATGTTTATGAAATGAAACTTTTTTCAGTACTGTGCCTTCCGATAGTATGGACGATATAGAATTGAGAAATATTCAACTGCAATTTCCTCCCACCCGATCATTATCAAGAGATGATGCATCTGTTCAAGAAGAGATAGTGGAGACTGATCATGGTAACATCGTTGTAGCTGTTCAGGGTTCTAGAAATAAACCGGCTATTTTGACCTACCACGACCTAGGACTGAACTGTAAGTTGACCTCATGGATCATTCACTTACTCGATAAATATCTTTGTAAGCACATCTCCAGAAGGGAAGGACAAAGAGTAAGAGGGTTAGCTCTCCCGTTATTGATCGCCCTTGTATGAATGACCCTATTGTGTAATACAATACAAATGGTAGACCCATCACAGATTTAATTACCAATTTTCGTCCCAACAATCGAACCAGTGGTAACTATTTGACCTCTGCTGATGTTCACCCCTATACTGGAAAATCGTAGAAATTAGGTCTGTGTGAGTTGGTATCGAAGCGTGAAGACTGTAGCAGATTAGTCGAAATTTTCGAATTATAGGGTAGTCGAGGGGCTGCTAGAATCGAAGTGAGTAAAAGGGAAGGATATTGCAATACGAATGAACGTCTCGAATGAAATTTTGATATCCTATAGATTTAGGAAATCTCCCCGAATTATAGTTCGTGGCATCATCGTGTCATATTAGAGAACATTGTATGAGCCAAATATAAAGACCTCACTAGCACTAAGACTTCCAGTGGACGTACTGAAGAGAGTATGGTACGGAATAGAGATTATAATCTCCGCCTCACCATTTACACATAGTTGGAAATCCCAAGTAGGTACTTTCCTAGTTCATACCGTAGTTAGAACGGATAAAAAGGTTATGCTTCTGTCATTCTGAGTACAAACATATTCAGTTGTGTCAAGCACATTTCAAAAATGTTCTTTGAAAGAGATCTACCGACTTCCCAACAGAGCACAGAGCACAAGTTCGTATTTGAAACATAAGAGTACAAATAACGGCCCATTCACGTGCAAGGTACTTACAAAGGACGTTCCATTCACGTCATTGGGACATCCTGTTTCAGTATATTAGTTACTTCCCTTGTGTATCTATTTCACATTCTGGTTCGGACATACACATGAAGGTAAAAAAAAGAAATCATTCGAAAGTGTAAGCTTCCACGGCCGGTATTTGATGAATTGATAGCTGCTTCCAGATTTGTTAGCAGCCCTTTGCAGGCCCGATCATTTGAGAGTTTCGACTTTTGCGGTACCTACAGGTTATAAACTGGTATCTAACTGCTTTGACTCCATAGCTGATGGAATGAATTCACTTACTGAATTACTGATATTTCGACTCCTCAGTAGTCCCTAATACATTCTGGCGAATACTGAACTAATAGGAACCCAAAACGTTCGTAGCTAGGATATCTGAACAGAAGGTCCAAAAAGTACGTATGATTGCAAAAGTACCCGTTTTCAGTTATATATACGAGTACGTTCCGAAAACAATTTGAAACATGTACGTACCTAGGACGTCCAAATAAGAAGTACACAGGTCTTCCAAAAATGTACGTCTTTGTATGTCTCATGCGTTTCGCAAGATTTATACTTTTATAACATTTCCTTTTAAGGAAGATTAGTACCACAAAGAAAAGAGAGGGATTGGGCACGTGGCTGAAAGTGAATAGTTTTAACCCAGAGATAGTAAATTAGATTATAAGGAAACGTAAATTTAGGGAAACACTTCGTTAATATATTACTTTTCGAAAAGAAGAGATTAGTTGAAAATTTATAGTAATCACGTCTGAACCTCAGTACAATAGAGGATTCGGAAAAATATTCGATAAAGTGAAAATGGAAGTTGGAACTTCTTACAAATTACAACAGCTCCTGGGTAATCCAGAAAATGAATTAGAAAACACAGAAAACTCGGGAATACACGATGTCAGTTGTCAAGATTGCAACAAGGAATACATTGGCCAAGGTCAGTGAGCTAGGGAAACTCGCTTTGGAGAACACCATGCACACATCAGATACGAAATAGTAGAAAAGTTCAGTGTCGCCCACTCTGCTCTGGACAATGATCATAGAATTAGTGAGAGCATTCTGAGACTGATCAAGTATGATGAGCATAGTACAATGCATTTGAGAGTCTGGCCTGTCTAGACAAAGCAAAATGTGAAAACAGTATGAATGCTGATAAAAGACCCTATCCCTTTCAGCCCACTTTTCAGTTTATTGTCGAAAAAAATATTCGAATAATCATGAACCGATCAACAGACGAAGTCCATACCGGGCCAAGAAAAACTTTGGCAGGTAGTTCCCCAACTACTTCAGATGCCAGAATACATAAATAACAAACCCTAGTTTTTAGGATTACACCGAATGTTCCATCTCATATATAGTAATCACAGAATTCCGTTCTAAGAAAAACATGCAGATAATTTACTTTGGAATCTAATAACTCCTAGGTTCCACAACCGATTATCATAAAAACTTCTTTCATAATTTGTAGTAGCAGTAATTCAGCAAATTCATCTTCCTTACTTTGTTTTGTGGTAATTTTTTCTGTTCCCTCGGAATCAATTAGTATTCATTTGTACAAATGTTACCTTTAATGCTTCTGTTCCTTCCATAATATAAAATATTCGTGTTTCAAATTATTACTTAATTGTAGAGTTGAAAATTGCAACTTGATTATATATGGACCACTTTCGCGATTCGAGCTTCCAGTACATTAGAACTGATGATATAGGAGTTCTATCAAAAATTGTCTTTCGAGACATCCAGACGGTTGAACATTCATGTTTTCAAAAGGCACAACAATGTGTCTGAGGCTCACTGGACTACAAGCAGCCTTATTATAAAAAGTAAACCTTCTCAATTTCCCTAATCGCTATTGGCCTAATTATTGGCATATTCAGACCGCTTCACCTGAAGATGACGACTAGTTTCTTCAAAGTACAGAAGATAAGTAAAATCTTCTGACGAGACTACCCTGCGTAGACTTTGTTTAGACTACAACCAGCGAGTTCCCGGTAATATTCATTTAAATTCATTTCCAACAGTGCTAACTTACGTCTAGAAACCTGATTTTCAATCGTGACATAAACCGTCTTGTATTAGTATTGATTCTGTCTGAATTATTTTCAATTCCCCTTCTACTCAAAGTGTTACGAATTAAGTCACTATTGTAGAAATATTTGAATTGTGTATTTTTCGATATTTCAGATATTTCCAGTTTCCAGGCTTTCTTCAATTATATTGATATGAGAGCTTTGCTAGAGAACTTTTGCGTGTATCATGTTAATGCTCCAGGACAAGAAGAAGGAGCTCAAACCCTCCCAGAAGAGTGAGTATTATTATCAATGTAAATCCAGTAGTGTGTAGTATTGATATTAGAATTTCATTGTTTCCATTTCGTTACTCTTGTTTACGTCTGTTAGATGTCATGTAAGAGAAAACATCGTTCCTCCAGGAATATGAACATTTTATTGAAAATAACTACTATTGTGATTTGATTCGGTTTGAAAAGTTGTCTTCGAATTTGAATACTTGCCTTGAATATAATATTCAGGGCTAGGAAGAAGGTGTAACGTATGAATTGCGCAATGAAGTACAAGGGCTTAAACCTTTGGTGGGTACATGGTACTTTTCTGGTAGACACTCCACGAGTTTTGGTGGTAACAATCATTGTTTGTTTCGAGTTTAATGTAAATGCTGAACTCCCTCGGATTGGAAAACGTTTGTTCGTTTGTATCGATTAAGAGTGATATCATCTTTGAAATCCTCATTTCTCCAAGCACTCCAAAGGTAGAAACCCGTTAATTTCACCTAACACAAGATCCGACTTTTCAGTATTGCTTTGCGTATGGGGGAGACAAGTGGATAACGGAAAAAACGTTTTATTTTAAATCATACACGGTTTGAGAACAGCCACTTTTCTCAGCCACTCTGATAACCTACTGTGCCGCTATGAATTCATTATCGCTGTTGATGCTACTAGCAATAGAGTACATGTGGGTGCTAATGGGCACGAAATGGCAATGGAGTGTTGTACACTTGTGAATGGAGATGAAGATGAATCATGAATAAATATATAAATTAATGAAACGAAAAAAAAATCCTACAAGTATTCGTACAGTGAAGATACCAGATTGAGAGAAAAACATTACAATTATTGTTGAATAGGATGGCGGCCGTTGAATATGATTCCGATAAGTTGGCGGGAATTCCGTTGAGATGTTGAATAAAACCAATTTCTGAATTGTCGACGTTTCAAAACTTCATTGATTCATCTCCAGGATTCTGAAGTATAAAAACAAGAACATACATCTCAAAATGGGACTCAAGGATGTAGTTTTCTTGATGAAAACAAAATGAATGTTATAAAATAACATTCGTCAAAATTAAATCGTTTCAAACACTTTGCAGAAAACAGCCTCGCAGAACGTTGTAAGTCATCACTTCATACTACAATAGTAATAAAAACCCATGATCGAAAAATGAAGACAGTGTGTTCAAATTAAAATTTATATCTGTTGATCAAATGAAACAAGTCTTATCCATAATGAAATCAAATGCAACCGATTTTGATAGTTTATCCATTGATATGATCAACTGTTGTAGTCCGTTTATAGACAGTTATCTCCCTCATATTTCAAATATTTATATTTTATTTATATTTATTCATTTTAATTTTTTTATGTTATTTTCCCAAACTAGCCAAAATTGCTATTGCCAGACCTTTTGGTAAAGTTTCGAACCCAGTGAACTTCACTGACTTCCGTCCAATTAGTATTCTCTCGGCGCCTTCGAAAATACTGGAAAAACATCAAGTTAGTTTCTGGTGTGCCTCAAGAGCCCATCTCAGGACCGTTACTCTTCTTAATCTACACTAGTGATATCTTGACCTCTATGCAGTACTCTAAAGTTCAGGCTTTTCCAGACGATACACAATTATATAATAACCGAGAAATCCACAATTATGGAACTATTCAAAGCCTCATTAATTCTGATCTTCAAACCATTTCTAATTCAGCTACGCAACACAATCTGAAACTGGATAAAAAAACAAATGTCACTTCATGCTTTTCGGTAATGAAAAGAACACGGCTATTATCTCACAACATCTCACAATAAGAATTGATGACACCATACTTCCTCTTGTGAATTCCATTGAAAACCTGAGTATTAAATTTGAGCCTAACCTGAAATTGATTTCGCATTTGAATGCTTCACTCAAAAAATTGTGTAGTACTTTCAATTGATTTACTCAAACAGACATTTTCTTCAGTCAACCAATCAGGAAACTTCTCACTGAGTCGTTGGTCTCATCACGGTTCAACTCTGGTAATATTGTACAGCAATCTTTTGAGTTAATTTGATTTAAATCGGAAACAGAAGGTACAGAAATTCTGTTGTAGGTTCGTCTACTCTTTAAGAAAATAGGATCATGTCTCTATTGAAATCATTGACTTGAACAGTCCGTATTCTTGAGTCTCAGTATCAAACGTTTTTTTTATGCTGAAGTGTATACGATTTGAACAATTTATTGTATTCTTTAACCAGATTGTAAGAGAAACAACGAGTGAAAACAGTTGTCTTGTGTTCTCTTCATTCCTAGCTCTTGTATTATTCAAAGTTGAGAAAGCTGTGATTTTGCATTCTCATGTCCTCCGATCGAGCAGCTTAGATATTCCATTTGCGCTTAGAACTACCAGACTTGGAGCGTCGACGTTAGTCATCTTCGCTCATAAATGACTAGGCGGGCCGGATTTTTCGAGAAGCCGCATCGGAAGACGACAGGTGCTTTCGGGATCGCGCCGACTGGCCCAGCTCGTCGAATTGATTAAGTATATTAATTAATGTTAACGGCGGCGTAAGGGGATTTATTGTGACTTCGTAACATTGTCTCCCTTTCAATTTTAATCGTCCCCATCGAACAATGTCTCATTATCCCCATTGTAACGTTCGAGTCTTTCTAGATGAACGACCTTCATTTTTTTTCCAGGGCTGCATTGAATTCTGTAGACTACGTCATTTATTCTTTTCACTATCGTATAGGGTCCTTCCAAGATGGTGTTAATTTGAAAAAATTTTCATTCCTACGACGTGGTTGTACAGCCACACTCGATCTCCTTTGAATCGTTCAGAATTTGCCTCAAGGTCGTATCGAGCCTTCGTCCTGTTACTAGTTATCTCAATTTTTTCCTCGCAATTTCGAGGATCGTTTTCGAGCTATCTTACAGTTCGTCTGCATAATCCTGCACCTCTTTTTCTTCAATACTTGGTGATCCGAACACCACGAATATGATGCTGGCGGGAGTAAGCTTTCTGGAATCGTGCACAGCTGCTCGGTAGGTCATCAAGATGTCGATCCTAGTCCTTCTGATGTTCTTCTACTACTTTGGATAGATGTTCTTCCGTAGTCCTATCGAATCTTTCAACCATAGAATCAGACTGTGGGTGGAGGGCAGTTGTTCTGGTCTTGATAATTCACATCAATTGACAAACATTCCCGAATAAGTTCAATTCGAAAAATCTTCCATAATCGCAATGTCGCTTTATTGACAACCTTGCAAACATGTTGTCCACCAGAGCCCTTGCAACTGTGGATGTTTTTTGATAAGGTAAGGCATGAGCATCAACCCATTCACTGAAATAATCCATGGCAACGAGGATGTATTTATTGCCATCATCTGTCATCGGAAATGGTCCAGCAACAGTAATTCGTTTCAAAGGAGCACCTATGTTTCATTGTTCCATTTCTCCCCTTGATATCTTTCTGGAGGCTTTGCTTGCATCGCATTTCGTGCATTCCCGGCACCATTTGTCAACATCTTCACGGCACCGGACCCAGTGAAACTTTTGCCGAATTTTATCTAAGGTCTTGTTGACTCCCACCCGATTTACCACCTTGAATCTCTTCCAAGACATCACTCATTCTGGACAAAGGCACAATAGGGAAATCACTTTTTTACTATCGGCTGATTCCCAAGCTCTCTTCAGTAAGTCATTTTCAACTATCAGGGAATTCCATTGTGCCCACATGGCCTTGAACGTTGGTGATCGATCGATAATGTCCTACCAGGTAGGTATTTCCGCTCTGCTTTCCTCGCAAACATGTTGTCCACTAGAACTTGCAATTGTGGATGCTTCTAGATTGGGTAAGGCATAAGCTTCAACACATTTACTGAAATAATTCATGGCAACGAGGATGTATTTGCTGTCATCATCTGTCACCGGATATGGTCCAGCCTTGCATCTCGGACATTTTTTGGCACCATATATATTCACGGCATCGGACCCTATCAAACTTTTGCCGAATTTTATCCGAGGTTACCACCCGATTCACCATCATAAATCTCTTCCAAGATACCACTTATTCTTGATACAGGCACAACTAGTTGAGAAATCACTTTCTTACCATCGACTGATTCCCAAGCTCTGTTCAGTAGGCCATTCTCATTAATCAGGGAATTTCATTTTGCGTACAATGCCTTGAACGTTGGTGATCAATCGAAAATGTCTTTTCAGGTAGATCACTCAGCCAGTATCGAATTGCCTGTATCTCCCTTCAGTCTGTCCGGATGCTGTAACCTAGAGAATCCACCTCTTTCTGGATCGGGAAGCAATTGTCAACTCTTGAAAAAGTTGTCATAACACCCCCAGAGGCCACATTTATTTTCAGGTGAATTACACTTTGATGCCCATTTAACTGGTACACAGGTTCCAATGATATCGCCTCCTCCAACTGTCATTTCTAGAGGATACACATAAGCAATTCTCACGGGGATGGCTTGTTTTGTCTCCACCAGGGCTCGTGCGAGAACCAAATTGCTGGGGGATTCATCACACAGCTGTTCTATACTATACTATAGTAGATGAAGACCCTGGGTGTTTCGTTGTTGTTCGTAACGGAAACGAACAACAACGAAACACCCAGGGTCTTCATCTACTGTAGCGTGAACTACATTTCCGATAATCCAGGTATTCTCGATGTTTTCGTTAATCGCAATTTCACAGGCAGCCCGTTCCGCTAAAATTGTGATGACATACTCCTCTCTTCCAAACTTCATAATCTCCTCTTCTTTGTCAAAAACCCATAGTCACTGATCATATCCATTCCGAGTATAAATTCATCTTCTATATCTGCGACGTATACTGTATCTATGATGGTTTCTCAAGAATCAGTGTGATCTCAGCGTGTTCACCAGTGACTCTCCGAAGCAAGGAGTTGGAAGAAGTTAGCTTCACGCAAGGATGTCACTGCGTACCAAGGAAACTGCAGCGCCAGTGTCTATGGTGCATATAACGTCAATTTCATTCAATTTTCCTGAAATTTCTTGTTCTTCCTAGCCTGTCAACCTGAATGACTGTTCTCTGTGACTCTGTTATTTCTATCCAGTATGCGCCTCTAAACGCTGCCTAGAATACATCCCTTGGCTAACTCCACTCAGGCCAGTCTCAACTACCTACACTGACACCTGTCAGAAAAACTGCTCCCCTGACTAATACCACGAAGGGTATTGTATTATATACGACCGACGCCAGTGCGGGGTTATCCAGAGAAGAAGATTCCGCATATGCTTTTGGCGATACAAATGAAGGAATTTATTTTCATTCATTGGGAAGGGCACACATGTAGACCGGTTCGGGATATTTGGCCACTCGTCAGTAGAGGGTTGTTTCCATAGTCAACAGGGAGTCGATGACTTCCCATAATTAAAAATTTCTTCCGCAGTATTATACCTCCAATTGAGCTGATGCGAACGACAATAAGAATAGCGGTCTTATACAAATGAAGAATTGATTTTCAATAACTGAGGCGGGAACACTTGCAGACCGGTTTCTGGCTATTTGGCCACTCTTCAGTTCATGGTAGTACTTTTTCCATTTTGAATATAAAGTTAAGTTAAAAATATTTCGAAAAAGATATTCTGAGCATGTACCTTTTTATATTACACAATATATGTTATCAATACAATATTTCTCGAATTTTCTTTGAATAAGGTATTTATGATAATCATACTCTCTTCTTCAATATTCCTCATCGTATGTGGTAAGCACGTTTACGGCATATACATGGAATAAATTGAGTACATCGATTTGGTATCCGCATGGAATTGTTGAAAAATCGTTTTGACAGAAATTCAACTTGCAAATGTCCTTCAAAGGTAGAAGAAATTCTCGATCCAATATTAATAATTGAGCTCAAGGGGACGCTATTTTATACAGATGGCTCAAAATTAGAGGGGAGAGTAGGAAGTGGAGTCTTCTCAGAGTCCCCATCCCTCAACCTATCATTTCGTCTGCCGGACTACTGCAGTGCCTTCCAGGCAGAAATGGTAGCTATAAATGAAACAGTCAAATGGGTACTTCAAACCGGACTTGAATCCAATGAAATATCCATTCTATGTGACAGCCAAGCTGCCATCAAGTCTCTAAGCTCTGTCTACCTGACCTCAAAGGCGGCTATACAATGCCATAAAGCCTTGAATGAGCTGGCGACTAGAGTAAGAGTCAATGTTATTTGGATACCCGGCCACAGGGACATAGCAGGCAATTGTATGGCGGACGAATTAGTAAGAGCTGGCACGATGCTCAAAGCTATATCCGCTAATACTAGACCAGGGGCACCTATCGCTGAACGAAAGGCGTTCCTCCGGAAGGAAGTACTCCGCCTAACTAACCTCAGGTGGCGGGAGGAGCTCTCCCGCATCTCGTCAAGACAGATATGGCCAGAGCTTAATCTACGACGCACTAAAGATATTTTATCTCTTCCCAGGAACTCCATTGGAAACGCGATTGCGGCCATCACTGGACACTGGCTTGGAGGATGCCATGCCGCACGTATGGGAATCCTACAACGGAATGACTTCTGTAGAAGCTGTCAAGACGAGGAGGAGGAAGAGACGATGATCCACTTACTCTGTCACTGCCCTGCCCTATCTAGGAAAAGATTTTCTGTTCTGGGTCAGCCCTACTTTGAAAACTTATCCGATCTCCAGTCGATTGGTATCAAAAGCCTTATGCTGTTTATTAACAGCAGCTATCGGTTCCCACGGTAGTGGAGGGGTCGGTAACCACCCCTAACGGCATCACAACGGGCCTTTGGCCTATGTGGGTTCCATTCCGGACCACCGTGCTAACCTAACCTAATATTAATAGAAAGAAGTTTCATTGTGACCACAGAAACACCATGATAGTATCAAGAGATTTTTCTGTGGAATTCAGTTGAGAAGCTAATTTTGAAATATGTCATGAAACAACCCGATACTGACAGGGGAGAAAATGGGACAATCAGGTGTCTGGCATGGATATTCGTCGGTTGGCCACCTGCCACCTGGTTTGTAACCTGGTCGTCTTGCCAATATTTGGTGTACACAATGTACATTCTAGATATTTTGACAAGCGATCATCTTCAGGCTTGAACAGAATTACATCTGAGTGATTCGAAGTTGAAAGAGATTTTCAGCTTCTCCAATTTCATACTGATGATTGGCAATTTGATAGTTTCATGTAATCACTTACGAATTCGAAATGGGTTTACGGAATACAGTTTCCACAAGAAATTCCGAATTCCTGTTGCTGGATTTTCACAGCTACGATTATTATGATGAAACAAAATTTCAAGGGAAACACTTTCATAGAACATATTGCCATTCAAGAAGGTCACTTGTCTCATTACTATGAGGTTCGCAGACACATATCCGTATTTTGCAGACTCAGAAAAACATATTCACACCACATCGGACTCTCACAATCTCCCGAAGTTTTTAACGCTATAATTTTTTCATTGGATGATTTTGAAAGATGTCCTGTGGATCGTGAATCACTATCCCATAATGGTTTGATATATTATTTTCCGATCAGGAAACTCAGGAACCTCATTGAATTCTTTGTTGTTTCCTACGAAAAACTTCAATTTTCTCATCGAACGATCAGTACTGAATGATGTATACAGGTTCAATTATTTCAAAAGGCATTCCTCTTGATTTATAGAAATTCATTCACGAATTTCCTCTGAATCTATATCCTACTACTACCTACCTACTATGAGCTTCTGTTTCCAATTGCTCGTTTGCCTTTGAGTTAAAATAGCATTCATATTATCTGATGAATATGTAGTGTTCTTTCAATAACTCAATTTTCGTTTCAGCTATATTTATCCAACGGTAGATGAACTAGCTAATCAACTCAGTTATGTTATGACTCACTTCGGACTAAAGCAATTCATTGGCTTTGGAGTTGGTGCTGGAGCTAATATATTATGTCGATTTGCTCTGAGTCATCCGGAACAAGTATCGGCTTTATGTTTGATAAATTGTGTTAGTACTCAAGCAGGTTGGATCGAATGGGGTTATCAAAAACTCAATACAAGACACTTGAGATCGAGAGGAATGACCCAGGGAGTTTTGGATTACCTCATGTGGCATCATTTTGGAAGAGTGAGTACGATGTGAAACTTGTAGATGGTATTGTTACACAAAATAAATCTTAAAGACATAGTTCTGAAACTATCACAGTCAAATGTTATTCACTGTATTTTACTGAAAGATCGTATATGATATATGATGATATATGATGAATTACAGTTCAACAAAATTATGAGCAACTATAAGGAATGTTACGAAGTGATTGTTCTCAAAAATGGCTTTCATTTTTTAATCCTCTGAATGTTTGAATAACAGAACCAATCTCAATAATTTCAGTGAGATCTATTCCTACTAACTGTTAATTATGTAAACTAGGATATTTTAATTAGTTCAAGTGACGTTACTACTAAAGTTTTCAATAAATAAATTTCCCTTAAGTTAATATCATACTTTCAGAATTATTATTATCGATAAAAATCTTCAGCTGGTCCTTTGCAGCACTTGTGACTGTACAGACTGACATTCGACTTCTTGACAGATGACTTATGCCAATATAACTTTTAAATTGTTTTAGTTTTATAATATTTGTTATCTTATTCTATTTCATCAAGTTCCATTCAGCAACCAATCTCAATAAGATTGAAATTTCGAAAAAAGGATATTAATTTGCAACTCATCAGTTATTACTTCTTGTAGCTTCCTATTAATGATAATTACTATTGGTCGAGTTTTTTCTTAACTTGTCAGCAACGATTTCCTCTTCCTCTGTAGGACGGTTCAGACAGATATTCGAGAAAATGGAAATGAGAAGAAATTAAAGAGATGAAAATCTCGTAAATACTTTTATATATATATATATATATATATATATATATATATATATATATATATATATATATATATATATATATATATATATATATATAAGAGAGGAGAGGAAGTCTTTGCTGACAAGTTAAGAACAAAACTCGGGAATTATATTTGGGACAGCAGCAAAAGCGAAAGTGTACTCTTATAACAATATATTTCCAATATTTCGACAATCGATTGTTGTCATCATCAGGGAGCTACAAAATAATGTTAATTAATGAAAATATGACATAGAATTTTTATCCTTACTTACATTGTTAGTGAGGATGGTCGCATGAGATGATTAAAGAAGTCAGATGACACATAGTAAAATTGTTTTAAAACATTGATATGTATCAGTACAACACATAAACATTAAAAACTATAATCTTCTTTTTTTAATGAAAAAGGTGCAGTGACAAACACCATGTGGAAATGATGAAAAGGAATGAACCACAAAATTTTCATTCCTTTTCATCATTTCCACATGGTGTTTGTCACTGCACCTTTTTCATTAAAAAAAGAAGATTATAGTTTTTAATGTGTTTATGTGTTGTACTGATACGTATCAATGTTTTAAAACAATTTTACTATGTATCATCTGACTTCTTTAACCATCTCATGCGACCATCCTCACTAACAATGTAAGTAAGTATATATATTTATATGTATATATATATATATATATATATATATATATATATATATATGTATATATATATATATATATATATATACATATATATATATATATATATATATATATATATATATATAGCATGGTAGTCTTTGCTAAATCTAGGTATGAGTTTTTACCAACGTATCCGAGCTATATATATATATATATATATATATATATATATATATATATATATATATATATATATATATATATATGTTCGGATAGGTTTCCGCGGTCAGTTGTATGTAGTTGTTTGTAGTTGTTGAGTTCGGGTTGAACCGCGTCTGGAGTTTTGTTCTCGACGTTTCGGCTCCGATTTTGGAGCCATTTTCAAGAGTAAATGTGACTTCACGCTGAGGTCTCAACAGGGGGCAAGGGTTTGTGACTTGACGCCTGGGCCTACTCTCCAGGTCTCGTCACGAGTTCTTTCTAAGGTCTCAATCTGCCTACTCCTTAGATCGAACTGAGGTATCGAGGGATGTTGGGTGGTATATATAGCAGCGGGTGCTGCTTAAGCACCGTCGGATGTCTTGGTGGGGATTGGGCATCCGAGCTTGTAATGTTTTTGCAGTGGCGATGGTCTCAGTGTTCTCAAAGTCTATGTTATGTCTTGTCTCTTGATGATGTTTGGACAGAGCTGAAGATGGGTGTGATTTTCGGACAGCAAGTTGATGTTCGTATACTCTACTTGTCACACGTCGGTTGGTCTGGCCTACATATGTTCTATGGCAATCAGAACATGGTATTTCATATATGCCCTGTGATTCGTTGACGATTTTGTCCTTGGGGGAGCGAAGGAATGTGGAGATTTTATTGTTGGCTGTAAATATCGTTTTCATTAAAAAACAGGACATAAAAACGATATTTACAGCCAACAATAAAATCTCCACATTCCTTCGCTCCCCCAAGGACAAAAATGAATAAACCTGCACTGACACCGGTTCGATATAATGTAACTCCCTTCGTGGTATTAGCCAGTGGAACAGTTGTTTTCTGACAGGTGCCAGCCAGAAAACTACTGTAGGTAGTTGTTGTAGTTGTTATAAGAACATTGTTTGTTTCGAAACCGTATCGCTCAGAGTTGGACAGAATTGTGAATGCAATCCTTTTGAAATGAATTAAATTCATTTTTAGTGAATTCAATTCATTGGCTTCAATTCATTTTGAAAAAAGTGAATTGTGAGTTGCTATTTTTATTTCGGTGAATTGTGATTTATGAATTGATTTTCGTGATTTCAATTCACGGAAATGAATTGAAGCCACAATTCAGATTCACAAATCACAAGCCATTCCCTAAAGAGCATGTACTTTTTTTTGTACACCCCAACACGTGCATACCATCATCCGCGCCAGTAGAACGGCTTTTTTGTATGCAACAATGATAAATACACCCAGAAGGAGAAATATATCCGACGGAATTTTCAAGAAATTGGTGATATCGAAATCAATGAAGGGTTTTATGTAGACATTTGAACTATGTTGGGATTTGTTAGAGCTACCAGAATTTTGTGATTTCATTTCAATTATATTTATTTTTGTTTTTTATGTTGACTACTGAATGAATATTTCATTTCCTGTTTCAATAAAGAACAGTATTTTTTTATTCAGAGTGTAATCTTTATTATCTCATGACTATCACTCATCCATTCATTCGATAAGTTATATTTGTAGTAGGAACTAATTCAGTGGTTGCATACATCTTACTAGTAAAAAAAAAGTATATATTCAATATTTTTTCTCATCTGGAAGCAGACGAATTTTTTCAAGTTGTTGGGTACCTATCTTGACCTCTAGTAGGAGTAAACTTTCTTTTAATCCCCAAAAAACTGATATTCTATAGATATTACCATTACTCTTTCATTGATTGGGGAGTAATAAGAAATGGAATCGAATTATCTGAGGAATATTTGAAGGCAGCTAAATTTTTGAGGTTTTTTCTTGCAGAAAAAAATAGGATTCAAATTAACTACATTCTGAATTGTTTCACTTTTTCATCAAAAGGTGAAAAGTTGTGAGCAAAATGAATTGTGAATTGATAAGAGTAACAATTCACAAGCTAGCTTGTGGCTTCAATTCATTTTTTTCTGATGAATTTCCAATTCATGAATCCAATTCATTTTTTTGCGTGAATTGTGACTTGTGAATCAATTCACGAAAGTAGTGAATTTGTACAACTCTGGTATCGCTAGACGTCAGTAAACAACACAAATAAATTGAAATTGAAAATTGAAAAACATTTCACGTTTAGGTGAGTACTCCATACACTCTATAGAGGAAAGTATAAATGGACAAAAAATAACATTTCCTTGAGAATTTCTTCATTCGTGAAATATTCCAATGAATTACATTCGTGTATGAAAATGACCAGATAATTTTCCATTCAAGCGTGATATCTTATACAAATTGCATTCGGTTAATTTTATATTTTGTAAAAGAGTCCTCATCCTTCGGACTCTGGCATGCACTTTCGCCAAAATATGAAAATGAACTTGCAATTTTTAGATATCTCGCTTTCTTGCAAAATTATCGGTAATTTTTATGCACTCGTGCAATTATAACCGAAAATGTCACTTCCTCGCCTTGAAGTTCTTATGGAAGTTCAAAACCAATAAAATTTAATTGATTCCATATACTATTACAGAGAATAGATCGGACGTATCCGAGAATAGTACTACCTAAGTGCTATATATCTCACAAAAAATATAATACAAAAAAAAACCCGAAGTTTCTACAAGCCTGTTTAATTATATTCAGATTCCTGTGAGTTGTAGAAACAGCCATTCATCAGAAGCTCTTTCAGCTTTTGTTTGAAAATCTCTAATCGATCAATGCCTTTCAACCAAGAAGGTTATTTGTTGTAAAGCCGGCTACCAGCAATGACCGGAGATTTTGTCTTATGGAAAGGGTGATTTTGCACAAGGTTGTCTCTGTTCCTTGTATAATAACCTTGAGTATCACTGGATTTGAGTATTTTTTCTTAGTTTTATTCATATATGTCATCAATTTCAATATATATATACATAAGTCACTGTCAAGATTTTACTTCTGCGAAATATGTCTCTACCAGAAGATCTGGACGTAATATCAATACGAATAATTCTTTTTTGTGAATTTAGGAAGCTGAATACACTTCTTAGTACTGAAAGAATCGAAGACGTTTGTATTGAGCATAATTGTAAAAATTCTTATTGCAAATTGCTTACGACTTTGTCATCTTCAGTGCTCATTCCTCAGGCGAAGTCAAACGGCCTTAATCCCCACCATGCTTTTCGCTGGTTATCAGCCAAATTAGTTTTCATATAAATCAAATTTCACTTCTCATGTCGATACTTCCTGTCGCCTGACGACTGAGCACTGAAGATGACGAAAGTCGAAAGCGCTTTGCAATGAGAATTTTTACAATCAAACACTCTAAACAAAAGTCTTCGATTCATTCATTTAATACGTTTTTGTTGAACGAATACCTGTTGGACGTCTAAAGCCTGTCCCCATACTACAACGTTATATGCGATGGATATTCTTTATCATGAATTTCATTAACTCAAAATTTCATTGTAGCAAACGGAAGAACGCAATCACGATTTGGTCCAAGTGTACAAGAGTTACTTCGAAAAAAATGTCAATCCCACCAATTTAGCCTTGCTGATCGATAGTTATGTGAGGCGAACAGATCTGAATATCTACAGAGAAATGGATCCTATGAAGAAAAAGCAAGCGTCGTTGGCCATGCCTGTGATGAATATAACTGGATCTCTGAGCCCTCATATGGACGACACAGTTACATTTAATGGACGATTAGATCCAACAAACTCCTCCTGGATGAAGGTAATTGTTGATTTATATTTGTTTATGGTCCAAGAGACGGAATAGAGGTCGACCTTCACCCATCTGTTTATCGGATGAAACCTACTTTTTATACGTTTTCATAAATAGACGAATACGCCTATAATGGCTTGCCTATCAAAATGTATTCCAGACAGTGAGATTCAAAAATTTCCATCATATAGAAAACTTTTTCAATATCAGTTTGTCAGAAACTTTTATGAATCATAAAAATTGGTGTTCTGTAGAATACTTGCATATGAGTTGTTTCCAAACAGTCTCCAGGGGAGAACGAAAAATAGAATTTTGATCAAGAGTACACACTACCCTGGATGTAATTCAAAATTTCCCATTTTTCGTTCTCCCCTGTACAGTGTTCGGGAATTTGAAATTTCGACAACTCATATGCGAGTATTCTGCAACACACCAATTTTTATGAAGAATGAAATTTTCTTACAAATCGATCATAAAAAAGTTTTCTATATGATGGAAATTTTTGAATCTCACTGTGAGGAATAAATTTTGATAGGCAAGCCATTATAGGCGTATTCGTCTATTTATGAAAACGTATAAAAAGTAGGTTTCATCTGTTAAACAGACGGGTGAAGGTCGACCTCTATTCCGTCTCTTAGACTTTTATTGGTTTGTTTGTCATTGATATTTGTCCCTAACTCTAATAATTGGTAAGACCATTTCATCAACCGAATATTGGATGGTGTATTGACGTGTTGTCAAATATGCAATTTGATATCATAGTTATTGAGGACAGATGGTTCGCTATCAGTGATAGAAGATATTGGATGCAGTGCATATATGAAATTCAACTTTCAGACTACATCGTTTCTCCAGTGAACATATGGTCTAAGATCCCAATATAGAACGACTTCCACCGTCCTGGTTAATGGATGAAAAGTTTTTTTTTTGTACAACTGTCATTAAAAGTGACATTCTTAATGGTTGTCAAGAGTATCGAAAGATGATGTTTACAAAGTAGCCTGTTGAAATTATTTTTAACACCAGTGTCAAAATTATTTTTTTTACTATTCTTTTCCAGCTAATAAAATTAGAATATGCAATTTCGTACTGCTCAGCTGATTTTTTCGGAAACAATTCAATTGAAACTTTTTTTGCAGCCTCTTCAATATCGTCAGGACTACACAAATTTCACTATTGTTCTTCATTATTCGAGACATTAAACACCAGAAAGAACTTTATGGTGCGACTTGAAAAAAAGTTATGAAAATTTTACTGAAGATTTTTATGTGCTTCGATAGCGCTCGAACGAAAAGATATAAATTAAGAATTCTGGTCACAGGAAATCGGAAAGGTGTTATTCCGGGAACTCTCCGAGCATTTTTCAAATTTTCATCAGAAACCCTCTATATTACAATTTTGATTCTAGATTTTTGTTTTACTTTACCGCGATTCCGTTACTATTCTGTAACAACTGTACAACTGTACGTAGAAAAATAAATTCAAAATATTGGTTGAGATTTTGTGGCCATTTTTTATGAAAATTTTTTTGTCGACCGATTTGAAAGGAATGACCTGGGGAGAAATTTGTTCAACTCCACGAAATGCAAAAAAAAATAGGTCGTTGGTTCGAATTCCATTATAGCAAGGCCAATTCACGAATTATCCACTTTTTTATCAATATCTCCAGGACTTTCAATGATACGAAAAAAAAAATTCTGAACTTTTCATAGAACACTTTGTGTTTCATCGATTCAATGTCTTGATAATTTTCGATATTCCCAGTCATTTTGGAGATATTCCGAATTAAAAAAAATCCACATTTTTCCTAATTTTCCCATCTTTCAATTAATCAACAAGAATGCTTCAACTGACGTTCATAGAAAAACTCAAGCCCTACTTGGTCTATCTCTGCTGGGTAATCGCACGTTAAAAGGTAAGGCCTCGTTGATCCATTGCTCGCACAAGTTTCGACTTCTGAGGGTTGACGTTCGTCAGCTGGTTAACGGAAACGAACAATTTTAGAACATTTTTTTTTTTAGAACAAATAAATAATTTATTAACCTGACCGGTGCAAGTTACACCCCGTTTCGATATTGTCGCTGCGAGATATGTCATCTATCTGTCAGTTTGCATTGCCAATATTATGAAATAGCACTGAATATTATCACAACTGATATATAATTTCATTCATTTCTAGTAATTGATATTGTGATTGAATCACCTTATTACTCAACTTGATTCCTCAAGTCTCGAAAAATAATTGAAATGTTCGAAAGTAATATTCTTCACAATGATGCCACCACATATTTGTGGTTTGTGGCAACAAATTCACCATACAAATAACTAAGTCGCTGCAACTTGTCCCACCAAAAAAGATTCATGCAACTCGAAAAATTTGCATGAACACATGCAATTTTCTGGAGTTGCGGCGACAAACTTGCATCGTCGAAACAGGCTATTACTTGTATCGATTTACATATTTATACCTGCTTACCCAGAAGTTGTGACAGGAAAAAAATAGTCAACCCAACGTTTGCATATCCTATAGCCCTATAGGCTTCATTCTTTCGATTGGTATGGAATTTGTCTATTAACCAAACCGGTGAAATTTTTCGGCAAAAAATGTTTTCGATCGTCAATTGCCTATTCATATTCTGAACTGATATTTTTCAATCAACCCATCTGCTATATTTATTGGCATTTCTCATGAAATTTAAAATACTTTTCATCCATTAACGACGACAGTGGAGGTGGTTCTATAGCGGAATCCTATACTATATAATAAAGAAAACATAGAGATACAAAAAATATAAAGTGGCCTGATATTGTAATATATATCTCATCACCTCGTAATGCAATACATTCTGTATTGAATGAAACAATCTGTATTCGGGTATTTGAGTTTTACGAAATATTCTGTTCTGTGTCATTCAGTCTTCGGCAAATGAATTCGTTTATCTACACCCGTACTCTAACAATACACTTATATGCCCACAACCCGTTTTATAATGAAATCCATTATGATACAAATTTTCATTACGATACAGATTTTCAACCAATAGAAACCCATTATTTTTCAATCAAGCATGATGTGCAAGCTTTGCATTTTGACGTTTGTCGAGTCAAAATCAGTAGGTATTGAATTTCTGAAGAATTTAGTCAATTTTCGATAATCGTATGAAAATGTCTTATAGCAGTGATATAGAAGAATTACCAGCGACTCATCCACATATGTCTTAGGCAAGAAAAAAATACAATCGAAAGGATTATATTTTTCATTTGACAAATGCAACACATGTTTTTATTTTCGACCAAATCATATGAGCTCTCATGGCCGGATGGTCAATGGCGCCGGCAGTGATCAGGAACGTCCGGGTTCAATTCCTGGCTTCGGCAGAGATTCCTTCCCTTTTATTTTTTCATTTCTCATTGTTGTATTTCCGTGGTTATACCATTAATTATTATTTTGTAGAATTCTTCAAAGAAATACGATTGATTACCTACTATTATTGTGTTCAATATAAAAACCTAATAATATAATATTTTTAGTTCTTTATTATTTATTGGGTGTAGATAAAATAGCGTATGCAACTCTCATGTAATGGTTATTAATACACTCGCATAAACCATACCAAACTCACCTTCGGCTCGTTTCGTATCCCGGTTAATGCTCATGTATTAATAACCATCATTACACAATCGTTGCATAATATACTATTATCTACACCCGTACTCTAATAATAATACACTTATATGCCCACAACCCGTTTTATAATGAAATCCATTACGATACAGATTTTCAACCAATATAAACCCTTTTTTTCAATCATCAAGCATGATGTGTATGCTCTGCATTTGACGTTTGTCATGTCAAAATCGGTATAGGTATTGAATTTTTGAAGAATACAGCCAAACTTCGATAATCATAACAAAATGTCTGATACCAGCGATATGGGAGAATCACCTTCGACACTTTCACCGGCAGAAATACAGTTAGAATGATCAAATTTTTCATTTGACAAATGCATGATTTATTTCTTTTCATTTTTCAATCAAGTTTTGTGAGCTCTCCATAGCCGAGCGGTCTGAGGCGCTGAGATTATTTAGGCTACTTGGGTTTGCATCCGGCCTCGAGTATTTTTTTTTTAAATTTTTATCTTCCCTTCATTTCTCATCGTTTTATTTCTCGAAGTAATACCATTAATTACAATTTTGAAGATTTTTTCAAAGAAATGCGTTTAATTAGTATTATTGTGTGCAATACAAATATAAAGGTCTATACTCGAATACAAGTCTATTATATGGTCACCATTCTATAAAGTTGATTTGAAACTCGTGGAAAGTACCCAAAATAAATTCTTAAGGTACTGTAGATTGGGAATGAACGGAGATGAATTCAATAAATACGCACAAATATTAAAGATTCTTAATTTAGATACTCTGAAGACTGGAAATCAGTCTGATATTCCTTCATAAAATTATAAATGGGAGTGTTGACTGTCCTCAAATTGTCGAACTCACTCCATTATCAGTATATGTTAGAAGAAATCGAAATTTTTAAGGTTCCTTTTTGTAGGACCAATTATGGTCAAAATTAGTCGCTCAATAAAACTATGAAATCAGCGAACACTCACAACAACAAACTTGAGCTGTTCGGTTCATCTTCACATCCTTTAGAATGGCTGTAAAAAGGTTGTGGTTTTCTTTTCTTTTATTTGTTTCTCTCTTTTGTAGTCATGTTAACACATGTATAATTGCTTTATTTTCTTTTTTGTCTTTATATTGTAAAACTTGCTTGTCCGTTGAATAAATAAATAAATAAAAATAAATGAAAAATATTATATTTATAGTTTTTTACTGTAGATAAAATAGCGTATGCAACTCTCATGTAATGGTTATTACATGGTCGTTGCATAATATACTATTTGCTTCCGTTTCACCTTGTGTCTTTCATTACCGAACCGATAGAAAAATTGTAACATTTGAGGTCTGAAGTGAAAGTTACCAACAATTTCTTATGGCCATTTGGTGGGGTAACGACTAGGCTATGCGGGTAAGCGGCGAGAGATAGAACGATTACGCAGAGATGAAGACCGTGCGTTGTTCTTGAATATCAGTGATAAACGAGAAAAAGACAAAATTATTTCTCCTAGAAAAGTTGAAAAAACAGGAAGAAGACAGATAAATGAACTTTGAGAAGCAGAAAGAAAATATAGAGATATTTCTGCGATAATTAAACACTTTTTAGGAAATATTCATGAATTTGTTGACCTAATCCTCCATTTTATTAAAATTTACGGGCTTGATTGAACAAAGCTTGATTGAACAAAGTGTTCTGAGCAACGTGATTAATCTATTGAGTCCCTTATTTTCATAAGCCAATCCGAGTCTAGGCGTTTCTGGCAGAAATAGTGGATAAAACGTGGAAATAGCAAGCAGAACGTTGGGATCATTAGACATAACTTGGCATCAGCTCCTATGTGGTTGGCAATGTGTCGTGCTGAGTGGTATTCTATCGAATCTGTTGCAAAAAATTGAATAAGGCAATCAAATCCTAACGAGAAGGTTGAAATGGGTTTTTTGGTCAAATCACAAAATTAAAGGGTTGATTGATGAAAGAAAAAAATATTCTGACAAAAAATTGAGATATCGAATATGAGCAAGGTCAAAAAAGGTGAATGAAAAAATATGAATTGATATGATCAGATGTTGAAACCAAGTTTCAAGTTGATTGCTGGTATCCGCAATCGTCTTCGGATGATGAGTGTCAACATTTCGAGGTGCGGTCCGAATTCCCTATGGTGGGGAAAGGGAGTTCTAACAATGAGGCGTACCGGTCCTAATAATAGGGCACAGTGATCAAGTTGGGGCTAATGAATCAATTTTTGAAGGATTAGGATCAAGATGGACTTTGTTTCGATTACTTGTCACGTAAGTTTCCTGGAATTAGCACAAAAAAACTGAAAGCCGGAATATTTAATGGACCACATATAAGTTAGCTTATTAAAGATCCACAACTCACAACATCAATGAACGAAATTGAATCTAATACTTGGTGTTCATTTGTTGAAATGTATTTGTTAAAATTTTCTTGAAAATCATAAAGCAGTGAATTGCATACAATCAGTGAAAAATATTATGCTTTCACCTAGGTGATTCAAGTGAAGAATAGGGAGAGAGATTTCATCGGGACATGGAAACTATGGAAAGTCGTTATCAAGAAATATGAGATTGCCACATGATGGCCGACTACTGTTGGAGTCTTTACCGAGATTGTTCTGGTGACCAGCATGCTAGAAAGTCGTGTTAAAGAAAATTCTCGAGTGATAAGTGATGAATGTTATTTATGTATATTCCTGTTTTTTTTATGTCTATATGTATTGGAGATAATTACCTCGCTTATATTTTTGTTTTTTCAATGGTAGTACCCTAGTACGAGTAAGTAATAAAATACTTATGTTATTAAATATATATAAATTGAAAAATAAGATAAGCCTATTGAAAACAGCTCCAATATAACATATAACGTATCTCAAAAACTGTATCTGATTATATAGTCAGACAGTTAATTTGGATGGTGAGATTTGTTGGTGATAAGCCTATTAAAAAAGCTCCAATATAACATATAACGTATCTCAAAAACTGTATCTGATTATATAGTCTGACAGTTAATTTGGATGGTGAGATTTGTTGGTGCTGCATACACGTGTCTGATGAATCAGGGAAAGTCGTATTTCGTGTAAATAAATTTATTTAAAAATCGCAGAGCGCTTTCGGCTATTAAGCCATCTTCAGTGCTATACCTGCAAGTAAGTAATAGTCGAAAATTGGATTAAAGGTTAGAATTGAATTACTTACTCGTCTAGGTATTTACAGGAAGATCTTCACAATAACAAATAATCGTGAGACATTACACTGAATAAACATCAAAGTTAAAGTCAGTGCCCTTATTTTGGGTTGACAGTTGAAATTTTACTAATAAAACATTGTAAAAAGATTAAAATTTGGATTCCCAACGTGCTGCATGCTGAGCAAGAGGGGTGACAGGAAGTGAAAATAATTGACATTGACTTGAGGTCCTAAATGTTTTTGGAACATAAAGTTTTTGACAAATGACGTATTAGTGACTACAGTACATCAAAACTTTCCAAGGTGAGCAGAAAATTATTCAATTGAGATTGTTTGAAATAGGTAAGGTACGTTCTCGGTCCATCTCCCAACAGAAACTCCACTATAAGAACGCTGAAAGTGTACCAACCGTTTGAGTCTAATGGGAACCCAACTTACGGTCACTGACAGAGATCTGACAGAAAAGTGACTAATTTGGAATGGTCCGAGGTATGTTTTTGAAGTTAATTATTGTGGTTTTGAAATTTTCATTTCCACTTCAAGTATAATTCAAAACCACAATAGTTAACTTCAGAACGTACCTCGGACCATTCCAAATTAGTCACTCTCCTGTCAGATCTCTGTCAGTGACCGTAAGTTGGGTTCCCATTAGACTCAAATGGTTGGTACACTTTCAGCGTTCTTATATTGGAGTTTCTGTTGGGAGATGGACCGAGAACGTACCTTACCTATTTCAAACAATCTCAATTAAATAATTTTCTGCTCACCTTGGAAAGTTTTGATGTACTGTAGTCACTAATACGTCATTTGTCAAAAACTTTATGTTCCAAAATCATTTAGGACCTGAAGTCAATGTCACTTTTCACTTCCTGTCACCCCTCTTGCTCATCATGCAGCACGTTGGGAATCCAAATTTTAATCTTTTTACAATGTTTTATTAGCAAAACTTCAACTGTCAACTCAAAAGGGCACTGACTTTAACTTTGATGTTTATTCAGTGTAATGTCTCACGATTATTTGTTATTGTGAAGATCTTCCTGTAAATACCTAGACGAGTAAGTAATTCAATTCTAACCTTTAATCCAATTTTCGACTATTACTTACTCGCAGGTATAGCACTGAAGATGGCTTAATAGCCGAAAGCGCTCTGCGATTTTTAAATAAATTTATTTACACGAAATACGACTTTCCCTGATTCAGTTAATTTGGATTCTGCACTCATAAACTACCTAAAGAGAACTAAAAAATGACAGGCACCAAATTGTCTGTTGGGTTGTGAATTGAACACTTCACGCGCTCTGTCCTCTATCACGATGATGATTCAAAATATAAAAAAAATGTTAGAACAGAAATTGTACAGAATTCAATTCTACAATATTTATATATGACATATTCATACAAACATTATAAAATCCATTCGAAACGAGATATTTGCTATAAATGTGTGGAAAATCGATTTTTTTACCTTTCAAATATCTGTAGCCGCGGATACCCTACGATTGGTAGCTTTTGAGACAAGTTTCAGGGTGTGCATGTATTGAACTATTTGTTGGTTCTCGTATGAAGCTCACTTCAATTTCAGAATGTTTCGTTAGTGAAGAATTGCAAGATTTTTCAATTTTCATCAATTTTTTTCAGATTTCTGATTGTGGAATGGTTCTTGAGGAACAACCAGGAAAAGTTAGTGAAGCATTCATCTTATTTTTGCAAGGCGAAGGATATGGTAAGTGAACATGTATGGGACTCTGAAGATCAACCAGCTGAAAATAAAGAAATAACCACGACATTATTCTCGAAATGTGCTATTTGCTGCTTGAAGCTATCGATGATGATATTTTGAAGAGTGAAATTCTGTTCAAAAGTGCTCAAACATTCTGTCAGATTAGAACTTAATCTTGATTGATACCATGGGTCGAATCAATTGCCATTCATCGAATGATTAAAATCATCAGTGTCTTATTCGTCTTAAAATCCCACGTTCCTTGTTGGTACGCACGATCAATTTTGTACTAAATTTGCCAAAAACCGGTGCGATTATGATTTATCCATGAGATGAATACCAATGTTTCATTCTCACGAACAGTTTGATGTGGACAGGATAACTACTGTAGAGTAGTTTTCAAGATAACGTTCTCCATTAGATTATCTTGCTCCGTTCTACAAGAGGAGTTACAAAGAACTCGAACACAGCCTCCAGTTGTTTATCGAAGTCTTGGAGTCACAGTAAAACAATTGAATATGTCTGATTACTCTTCTTCCTCGAGTAGAACTGAAATGAGACAGATATAATTCAATGTTTGGCGTGGTATCAGCAAGGATTTTCCTTTTTGGATAGTTCCTAGTTTTCAATTGAAACTGAGATTTATTCACAGTAGAAGAGTGTTTCAGCATTTGTGAACACATATTTCCACGGAACTTGTAATTGCAACTAACACGCTAGAAACACTAATGCTTTGCAATTATTTAGGCAGCATTGAATTATTTCAAGAACTTTCCGAAAAAACAGATTTCGCCATGTACGTAGTACACAATTAATTGTGATACATTTTCAGAGATGAATCAATAGCTTCTTCATAGCTCTCAAAAAAAATGTTCAACATTTTCGAACTGTGATTTTCAAAAATGATTTGTCCAATGAATGCAATGCGTTTACCAAAAAATTACAGATACTTCTGTCTACTCTGGTGTCTCTGTCATTGAATATTTCATTTTTGCTCATCTGTGTTCATCGTAAAGAAATGAATCATATAAACCTCATTTGAAATATTTCGAAACTGAACAGAAGAAAATAACGAGATATTTGTTTTTTCGCAATGAGATTGAAATCAGAATGTCGTTTCATTTGAATAACTTTATTGAGTAGATACAAAACACAATCATACACAACGTTTTCTTTTTATTTTACAATGTTTGCGTTGGTTGGACATGTGCGAATGGTATGTATTGTTTAAAATTATTCTGCCCTCTTTTCTCACCAATTCTTATTCCGACATGAACTTTATATTTCACATCTCCAGCAAGTTTCGTGAAACCGTGCCCTAGAATAGAACCTGTGCTAGAAAAATACTGATATATTCCTCATTGATAGAAAGCTTGAATGAAACTAAGAAATTATTATCATGATATAACTTTTCGAACCTTTTTGTCGATTCAATACAAAAAAAAATTTATGTCTTTTCAGTATATACAATTACCATGATATAACTTTTCAAACCTTTTTGTCGATTCAGTACAAAAAAACATTTTTGTCTTTTCAGTATAATACACAAAACACAATTCAGTCAGAAATTATATTGAAAACCTCGTCATCAACTCAGCGCCAATCTGGCAGGAGGCACTTTTGCAGAGATTGATATACCATTCAGATATAAGTCAATTGTTTCTGATCAAAACTGAGTTCGATGGAATTGAATAAGATGAACCGATTTTAGAATTCGCATATTCGTTTCTATTGCCAGCATTACTCAACAACTAATATTTTCGATTATTCAATCATTGAACAAGCACGGAGATTGTTTCCCAACTTCATGAAATAAATCATAGGAGTACCAGTGGTTTCGATTCTACTTCATGAAAACCCTAGGTTTCGAGCATCTCTTGCTAAGGGATGCTAACTCTTTAAAGGAATTGAGAGTCCCGAATTGTATGATACTATATGACTGCAGTTTTGCATCCTCGATATCAAATGAAAGGGAACTGAATTGCAATAGCAATAAGAAATATTCATAAATGTCAATTGACTTCTTGAATGTGCATTTATTCAATTCACTTCATTCTCATTATCTTATATTCAACTCAGGTCAAGCATAGTTAGCTTGAAGAACAAAAGTAGCTGATTTAATGGATAACTTCAAACAACAAAGAATTAATTGAAATTTATGGTATCAAAGTAAAGAAACAGTTTCAATTCCTTCCGATGATGAAAATAAGAAGATACAATCATATGAATTTATAAAATAGAGATTCATGGTCAGGAGCTATATTTTGGAATTTGTTGTTCTGAAATTGTTCGTTTCGTTAACCAGCTGATGAACGTCAACCCTCAGAAGTCGAAACTTGTGTGAGCAATGGATCTTACCTTTCAACGTGTGATTACCCAGCACGGTGGACTGGCGGGATTTTAACCCCAGTGTTCCGCTCGAAAGGCGGACCTGCTAACCTCTACACTACCGAGACCACAACAGTGTCATTATTTTACAAACAATGCACTTCTGACAAAAATCTTGGAATTGGTCAATTTTTAGTATTTCAATGCCAGTTTTGGAACGGACATTCGGAAGAGGCTGTGTCAACGGTATTGACTAGTGACGTAGCCGGTGTTTTTTTTGAATTGAAATATAGGTCTTGTGACACTCCATCTGAAATGTGTTTCAATAACGTATTCAGTAATCACCATATCGATTCGATTCGTTTATACAGGGTGAGCAGAAATTGATAATTTATTTCAGAATGAGAATTTGTTATTATTCATAAATAACATTAGTGAGCTTGAATATTCGAGATGCAAACCAATAAAAAAAGAACAAAAATAGAGCAAGAGATAGCTACACCTATGCGGTACAGAGGAGACTTATACCTGCGAAGTTCCATTGTTATGGTAGAGATATAAATCACCAGTTTGCTAGTCCAATCTAAGGGACTTGAGCAGTGGTAATTTCAGAGTTCAAATCTGTGATAGTCTAAGAGGCTACTGCACTAAACTTATAATATATAATTCAGCATTTCATTCACAGGAGAACACAAAATGACCCTACTGCCATGTCTAGGACCAGTCAACGCTATAAAAAAACATTTTTTTTATATTTCTGTAATAAGTCTCCCGTACTGTGATTGTTCCTCGAAACACAGGAGGGGTCGCCCCCCAAGCAATCGATTTTGCGTTTGAAAAACGCAATCTCACCAATCAAACTCCCTTACGAGCGGACCAGCCAAATTTCAACACTAACTTCGATAGCATGTTTCGCCTTCAGGTCACTGGGTCCGACAACTGATAAAACTCCCTTGGTCGTCAAACGGCATCACTCGATCAGATTCTTCCTGTCTGTCCAGGTGTGGTGCTAAAGTGAATGTTTTTTACAGACCCTGGGATATAGAAAATAGTCCTTTCGGTTATTAATCCATATGCAGAATGTTGAATATTCGACGTTTAGACTCTCATGCTGGAGTCATCATCACCAAAACATTCATTGAGGCTTCTCGATTCTATTCAGAGGAAGGCAATCCGTCTTTTTTGATGATTCTTCGCTCACAGACTCGCTCACTTCATTGGAATATCGTAGAAGGGTCAGAGACTTGTCTCTCTTCTATAGATATTTTCACGGTCGGTGCTCTCCTGAATTTTTATGAATCGTTCCAGCCTTGGCCGTATCTACACGGATGACTCGACTCGAGTACAGAATTCCCACCCCTTTGTGAATTTGGAGACCTGTTGAACCTCTCTTGCACAGGGATCTTTTTTCAATAGAACAGCTGAGCTTTGGAACCTCTAGCCGAGAGGGGTTTTTCCTGGGGCTTACAAACTTCAAAGTGAATGTTAATTCGTATCTCCTGTCTTTCGATTCGCGCAGAGTTCTTTGAACATTACGGGGCTTCCCTTTCGTGTGAATCTACATAAGTAAAAATTAATCATACGGTTCACCTGAACACTGCTCAGAAAAACGAAATTAAAACTCATTTTAGGAATGATCATTTACCGGAGGCGCCACTCAACATATATAATAATTACTAAGTCAAGGAGAAAACGAGATATTTTGAATGGACGTTTTGAATCATTCTGGAAACAAAAGGTTATTGGAACTCGAGATCCCTCTACTAATGTTTTTTGATCTGAATTTTCAGAAGGTGCAATCTGCGGAACGTGTAATGTGGAAAAATGATTTACAACACAATTTTCCTCGAATACGAACATTTATTTTCATTTCTCAAGTGAGTTTATCATATTTGGTTGGAACATAATTTAACAAAAATACGAAATACTTGAGTAGGAAATCCATAAACTCAAGTGTATGTACATAGAAGCTGGAATAGTCTCCAGCAGTGAATACCGTGTTAAATGATTTTTGAGGGAAATGAAATTGCTGGAACTTACTAAGAGGGTTGTCACTATATTGAACATAACTATCAAAATTTGAACACAGCGCACGGTGGCTTCGAGCTGGATCTGAGCGCGGTCTGCGCGACATCCTTCGTCATCAAGATGAAGTTCATTTTCTCAAAATGGAAGATTCTCAAGTTTGGAAAAAAAGGGGCTATGGAACAATTAGCAGCTACTTATTGAATCTGAATTACATTCCCTCGAGGAATGATGCATTCACGGATCCCTCCATATATTTTGATTATGTTTTATGAAAATCAAATGAATGACTGACACAGAAAAAATTATCGAAATTGGTAATTCAACGTGTAGTCTTCACCGCCGTAATTTGCGTAAAAGAAATACGACATTCACAAGGCGCAAAATCAAAGTCAGGCGGATTCCAGGTAAGAGCAATAGGCGTTCATTTCAAAACAGCTCTTATCCCTTAATCCAAACATCCGTTTATGCCAGTCAGTATATACGAAATATGAGAAATCTTAATTTGATAATGAATCCTCCGCAATGATTTTCGTCACATGTCTCCCTGATCATGGAACGGTGGTATCGTGATCTCAAAACAATCTACCGTAACCAAGGATAGACCGTCACACCGAATTCAATGTCCACCTCAGCTCTGTATCACCTAGAGAATTTCCGATGGTGGAAACTGATGAACACTCAGTATATTTCTATCCTTAATTGACTTTCTAGAAAAAATCATTTGTCATTCTTCACCTGAATTCGAATGTTTTGAGGTACCTTTGATATTTCTCATATTTAGTTGAGAAAATTTTCCCTGAATCATTTCATGAATATCTTATTTCGGGTGAACGAAGGATAAAGAGAAGAATTGAAAAACACCTGGTGGATATCGTTGTTTCTACAAAAATTCTAAAATTGCCTCCTCTAATGAAACATTTTCTGTGAAATTTCACGTTTCCAAAAGAAAAAATAATGTAAGTATGAATGATTTATTATTCACTCATCTATCAGGCATTTTAGTGGTACCTACATATAGTGCCAGTGTTACGTTGTCTTCAAACTCAAAGAATATTAATAACTCTCGAAATCCCCAGCTGTTAGATTTCACCTACAGAGGATTTTGCAGAACTCATCATTCACCTTGATAAAATATGTAGTTCTGAGGTCTAGGTCTTAGATTTGTTCCCGGAACACTGCCCTATACAGGTAACAATTATTTTTAGTATCTGGGCTGCCTCAAAAGTAATCTGGCTATATTTTTCTCATGTTAGTATGATAATCTGACAATATTATGAGGAGACTGAACATCTCTATGTCATATTTGATCTTGAACCTCATTGCAAAATAAGATCATTCATTTCAGGTGTGAGGATTGCATGTGGTCGTAACCTTCTGAAAAATGTCCTGATCAGTGAATACAATAAATAAAATTGAGTTTGTAGCGAGCACTTCGAATATACCATGTATGATAACCCTTTATAAAAAGGTACATTTGCTTCCTACAGCAGAGCCATGCAAATTTGTGTACCTTGAAGAAAACTGTATCTTCCTATTAATTCTTATTCTAACTATTCAACTCATATATTGTCGATATTATTCATAATCAATTCTACGAAATGAAATATATTTTGACAAAAGATAATCATTTACCTGCCTTAATTTTTGATATTCACTAGTTGACTGCTTGGTGATTTTCAATCCAATAGTAAATTAATTTGTATTCACATTGCACTTTTTACACAGTTAACAGTGAAGAATGCAATTTTGAACTAAGGCCAGCCAAGACAACTATGTATCACAGGACAGCATGATTTGTGGTCCTAATTCCTAATTCCCAAGAAACGAAAAACTGAGAGGAAACATCAAAGCACTTTGAGAAGAAAACAGTGATCTGAGAATTAAACAGGATGAATTAACAAAACCAAGCGAGTTAACTTCTTTCAACTTGCAGATAAATATCTGAGCGCAGAATTGGCACAGTTCATCAAAGCACAAATCAATTTCTGCGATATGAGTAAATCTCCGGAATCAAAGCGGTTTGCTCTCACTATATATTTTTTGAGCCCTCATTGCTATACATTTTCACAGAAAAAGTTTACTCTGACTTCTACACGATACCACTCTTCACTCGTGCAGGCAATCAAATTGAAAATGAAAGTGAAACACATGAAACAAGAAGATAAATATTGAACCATAATGGTTGATGAAATGTCCATCAAGATAAACTTGTTTTATAACTACGGTTCTAATGGAGTTATTGGTGTAGAAGATATTGAACATAAAAAATCAATCATACCAGCTTCTGAAGCCGCCGCTGTCTTCATGATTTGTGGACCCAGGAAACAATGGAAACAACCTGTGAAATATGTTTCAACTTGAATTAGTCATGAAGCAGAAGACGTAAGATGTTGATTGGATGTTCTCATAAAAAAACCGACTAATACTAGTCTGAAAGTTGTTGGTCTTATAACCTTCATGGGTTCCACTTTTTTGGAAATATTGTGACCAAAGGACTGTCATGGCTACTTGGAATTCATATCTAGATTTGTTAAACATTTTGGTATGTTTAATTCAACGAATTAATGTAAAATATATTAACTGTTGGATTAACTCCCTCAATTCACTCATTGGTTCACGGAGATCATTACAGACAGGCGTTACAAAATTGAGCCGTTGAGGAGGCTAACCATCGGGAACAAAGAGATGTCATATGCAGAGGACATAAAATATCTTGGAGTTTCAATGGATAAGAAGTTACTCTGGCGCAGGCAGTCAGAGGTGAAATGTAAAATGGCTTTTCTACGTTCTGGCAATGTGGAAGACCTTGAGGGGAAAGGTGGGAACTGGGCCCTCAGCAGATGAGTTGGATCTGCACTGTTGGTATTGTACCAAGGCTCACCTTTGCCTCGATTATTTGTAGGTCGCTAAAGAGTACGGATTGTGAGATGCTGGACCAGGTGCAGGCGCTCTTTCTCAGGGGTATTGCGGTCGCGAGGAGAAGCACTCCATGGGCCGCTCTGAGGACTATGCTGAATATTCCGTCTCTGCCACTTCGCATCATAATGGGGGCAATGAAAACTGCATACCTATGTGTTGCGCCGGAGGTTGGGAAACGGATAACAAAAGCACAAGCTGCTTTTTAATGATGCACTAAGGGTACTGTGGTGACCCCAGGATAGAATATCACCCTTAGTGATCAGGAATGGGAGATATTAAATCCACATCCCGGTGAGAGAGGGGTGGGCAGAACACAGACGCAGACATGGCAAGTTCTGGTTCACCGATGGGTCCAAGGCTAGGACAGAGGAAGAAACGGGTTTTCTAGGTTTCTAAGTGCCAGGATATCTTACGTCTTCGACTGGAGTACTACAATTCAGTTTTCCAAGCGAAACTGCTTGCAATTGAAGCAGGAGTCGAGGAACTTTTGGGAAGGAGTAGACATGTTAGAACTCTCTGGATCTGCTCCGACAGCCAAGCGGTGTTGAAAGTCTTGAGGAACACCTGCACGAGTTCAGAACTGGTGGTGAAGGATACCAAGCCTGCACTGGCGGAGCTTGATAGGAACAATCTCCTCAATCTTACGTATACCTGGTCACTCCGGATGGAAAGGTGATGAAAGAGCGGAAATACTTGCCAAACAAGGTTGTTTCACGTTAGGCCCCATAGTATGGCCAGTAGGGATGCCGTACCAAGAAGGTCGGAATAGGATAAACGCTTCAGCGAAAGATCTGTGCAAGGCAGCTAGGCACGGAACTGGGGGTTGTGGAAAAGCCAAAGCCTTGTGGGGGTCAACCGGAGACAGGTGGGGTAATGAACTGCTCACTCTTAATAGGTGGTAACTCAGATCAACCGTAGAGCTGGTAACAGAACGCAGAAATCTGAGAGTCTTTCAACACAAGTTAGGTGGAGCGAGATTTCCTGATTGTGAAATATGTGAAGAAGATCAGGAGGGAACCCCAATCCACATACACTGTGACTGCTCAGCGCTAAAGGCATCCAGATGGAAATGGTTTGGAAGAGAAGAAATAACAGCAGATTGAATCAAGAAAATCAGTCTGAAATGGGTATTGAGTAACTTTTAAGCAGTAAAGCTACTCCAGGGTAGGGATGGTTATGGGTACAGTATTCACAAAGGCAACAGCTAAGTGCATAAAACCGAGATTGTCCCTCGGAGTTCTCTGATCTAATCTAATTGCGAAGATACATTTGTGGTGATTTTTCAAGAAATAATTTCAATATTCATTGTTTTTCATTAGAAACATATTTCTGATGCTCCCTGAAAATTCACGAATGTTTGAAAGTGATAATTAATTTGAAATTCATTATTGAAAGTTGTGATGCATCAATCCACTTGAAAACATTTTCGATTCTATAACATTCTATTTTGCATGAGTCTCTTGTTTTCAAAAAAGTTCATCTTGTTGAAAGTATTATATTACATTGAATTTCGACCATATAACTGAATTATTTCAAGAATTAGCATTGCTTTTCGATCTCCTACCGAATTGCACCATGATTTAATCTGGTTTCATATGATGGTTAGTCACTTTGAACTTTTTATAAATACAGTGTTATGACCCGCACGGAGGGTTGTGCTGAAACCATAGTTTCACGTAACATTTTCAGTTGTGATCACGCTGTACAAAATTATAACCCTTCATTTTGTTACATTTATTCGTATTCATTGTTGTTGAAAATAATTGCTGCAATCACAAATGGTTTAGACAACTACCTGTATTGAATCCTGTATTGCTAGTTCCCTACCTTTTCATATACTCATTTGAATCTATCGTACGAAGAAATTTACGATTTGTTGGAGTTTTTTTGCATTTTCAGTACTATGTTTTTTCTCTGCTTTTTAATGGCTCATGGAGAAAATCGAGGCTTTTCGTTATAGTAATCACGAGAGTACAGCGGATTTATTGTATCCGAGATAAGTGAACTCTGAATTGATTTTGTCTGATTTGAGTATAATATTGTTAAATATTTTACAATCTTGGCATTCGGTCATTTCCTTTTAGGTAAGTAGGTAAGATGATTTGGAAAATATGTAATTCGTTACATGATCAACGAAATAGATACAAAAAGTCATTTTTCATCGTGGTTACTGTGGATTTCGCACAATCAGTCAATAAACTTGTTTTCTGGGACATCTCACAGATTTCTTCATTTACGAACTCAGCTCAACCCACGAGAGTTTCAGCTCAGGGTAGAGAAAAATAAAAAATGGTTGATGAATACATCAGCAGTAGTTTGGACAGTCGACAACCGATGGCGCCAAGATATACGCTCTTTCAAACATTTTTTGTCTTGTCTTTCTTTTTTTATTGTTACAGAAAATCAATATTTCATCCTTGATTCATAATTAATTCAGTGACTTTGGCATTATTAATGATCGAGTACGTTTAGAATAATTTAATAGATGAATCCGTTAAGTTATGCTCATGGAAGATTAATTCAAAAATACGCCAGAATATTCACGTACTATTTTCGCAAAAATAGAGGTAATCGCCAGTTAGAAGCACAGTATCTTTGTAGTCACCCCCACTCTTCAGGAACCCGTGCGGTCATAAGCGGCGGAGGGGGAATATTTCTTCGATATTTTCCCTACTTGTTTCCAGTGTATTCTCGCCGCGTCGAATGTAGAACTTGTTTTGTGGTACTACTTACCTGACAAGCATACAGGGGCGCTTCAAATTGTTTACGAGTAGAATTTGAAGCTTTCTGGGTGTTATTAACTTCCTGAAATTATTCATGAGATTATCATTCTACTTAACCACCTGAATGTTAAGGAATAATTGCTATCATGTGATCCATGAGCTCTCATTTATTCCGGTTATGAAAAGAGTTATGATTTTATTTTTGGTTCGAGAAGCAGTCTTCAACTACACTCATATATACTTTTTAATGCTTCAAATCACACTCTCTCATGTAAAAACCAAAGCACAAGAAAAATGAAAACAAATCCTAATCACTAACGTTCACTCGATCACAACCATCAAACTACACTCGATGTACAAACCACAGAAGTCATAGTTTAGACTGTTTGAAGGGCATATCATCATATCAATGAGTTATTTCCAGCTTGAAGAAACGGTACTGGTTAGGAAGCGTGAATTTATTATATGTGATAATGGGTCTGATAGGTGTTTGTTGAATTTATTTATCGATATATATATATATATATATATATATATATATATATAGACGTGCTTAACCTGACACATGTACCTCTCGTGCATTCATAATGATGAATATGCAAGAGTTTTCAATGATTTGCATTCCTGTCCTGATTACTTTCATCATCGGCTCATCAATTCAAGTCAATTATACTGGATTCAGATGTTACGGATCAATTTTCAACAATGATACATATAATATCAACTCTCCATTATGAAAAAATCAGTAATGATTAGAACAATCAAAAATCAAATACATGCATATATATATATATATATATATATATATATATATATATATATAGATAGATAGAAAGGGGTAGTCTTGTGTTTTCTGACTAGTTAGGAATTGAGTGAGACAATATTTGGGTATGCAGCAGGCCAAAACAGTGTACTCCTATTATAACACAGACTCCAAGCTTTCGATAATCCTTATTATCATCATCAGGGATGCTACAATATGATAATGAAAGATGTCAGATCCACACAGAGAGATCAGTCAAAAACAACTTACAGTATGTGTTGAGGTTAAACGGCAGGATGAGTAAGAATTTGGACAAAACATCTACGCGTATACACAATAAAAACGTCAGGAAGTCAACAAACAAACAATAATTCACATAATAAAACAATAATTCACATAAAAAAATATTTAAATTTTACATAAAGCACCAGGAGCCTGTTTCATAAAAGTACAAGTCTTGTAGCTACAAAAGGAACACACGAAACCACCATGCTAAATAATTGTTTTTTAATCGTTTTTTACCTGTACCTACATTGTCTTTCTCTTGTAGCTACAAGACTTTTATGAAACGGCCCCTGTTGTTCCTTGAAGAGGAACACGCGAACATGTGGAATTTTCAAAAATGGCGTTCACCAATGAGGAATGATTGAATCGTGCATGGCAGTGCCAGCCAATGACGAAGCTATCGGATCGTCGTACGATAAGATTTCGGATCTGTCTGAATCCAGCCTCACACTTTAATGAAATTTATTTAACATCTGAATTGAAAATTTCAACATGAACGTCAACCCTCAAAAGTTGAATTGTCCGAGCAATGGATCAACTTGGCCTTGCCTTTCAATTTGTGAATCCCAGCCTGGTGGTTGTTGTCAGTAGAGTGTTTTGAGATTTATCAAATCATCTAGTTTGTTACCAACCAGTGACAATTTTATTTCGAACCCAAGATGAATAAAAACCCTGGTGCGTTGATTGTACCTTGAAAATCGTAAACATGAATTCTCGATATGTCGCATTCTTCATTTTGAACAATTCATGAATCTGTTAACGTAACACGCTCGTCGGCAGTTTTTTATAATATAGTCATTTGAAGATACTCGCCTGAAAAAACTTTTATTTCATTACCTATTTCAAATTATTGTTTTCGCACTTCTTTATACTATGCACGTAGCAATCATTGCCACTATAATGCTGGAAAAAATATGTTGAACTGGAAAATTCAAACAGTAGATCACCCAAGTTAGTTGAGAAAGGTCATTCAAGGCAGTCGTCCATTTTGGAAATATGTGTTGAAACTGTCATCATCACTATATTTCATAACACTAAGAAATAATTTACCTGTGATACCTAATACCTACTTAATATATCATGGAAGTGGATATCAGATTCGTCACTATATTAATCAACAGCACAGACAATGCAAAATGTTCCATTATAAAAGTAACTAGAGGTGAAAAATTCAATGACAATAGCAATGCTAACGATAAGAATGTGTGAAAAAATGGAATGGAATTGAATATCAGGTTTCTTGGAACATCCAAACGCATTCAAACTTGTCTGTAAGGGGTAAGCTTTCTATAAGGTACGCAGAATTTGTTCATCAATGATTCTATTGGTGAAGGTAAGACCCCGCGAGAGCCAATAAGACCGTCGGTATCGAAATTCACTCGTGAGCTGCTGTCGCTTAAAAAAAAATGTCAAAAAATGTGAGCTCTGGCTTTGATTTCTCAGATCGAGAGGAACGCACCATCGTTTCATGCATCTTGTTTGAACCCATTGAATTTTCGAGTGACCGGAGGTAATTAAAATTGGCTCGTTACGCACTATCAAATATAGATGATATGCGATCATACATTGGTGGAGTAAATGATATACAATCGTTCTGGGGTATAATGAATCATCATCAATTTGCCACTGATTCTTCCATGATCACTGACATTAACCTGTGCCAAACGTTGTTTCTGAAATGCTTTCAAAATATTGATTACACAAGCGTTCATGCCACAGAAAACTATCATAGGTGAATTGTTTCCCTGCTTGCACTGAAAGTTAACTTCGTTTATTAGTCTCTGAGCGCTCACTTTGCCGTTTGTGCATTACAAATCGAGCTCTCCGAGCTTATACATAGGTGTCCTCTTATTTACTGAGCGAGCATATCGAGCAAACTCTCTCTGCTCGGCTGCGCTCAACCCACTCAAAATCGTTCGTTTATCCCAAATCGAGGACATCGAGCTCGAAGAGCGATAACATTGGTGTCCTTTTGTTCAGAGCGTGCATTTCGAGCAGCTCATTCAGCTCAGAGCTTCGCTAAAGAGGAAATAGAGCGAGAAGATGTGACGTAACCAATATGTGATGAAGAATAAATTTGACATTGAATGAAGTGAAGTGAAAGTTATTTATCATTGTTATGGGTGGAAAAAACCGTTTCTCAAATTCTTGCAGTTCTTATTATATTTTTCATATGTGAAAGTCATACTGATGAACGATACCTGTTCAGTAAAAGATTTTGGAAACAAAACTCTCGAAGTACCTACCTAGGTAGTCTCGATTAAAGCCTGTTTCAACAGTATTCTTCAAGTTTTGAGGAACTCATTGGTTGAACAATAGACCTAGGTTGATCTTTCAAACACTGAGGTGGTATGTCGATCATAATCATCTTGGTTAAGAACTGAATAAAACCTTACTAGATGGAGGAGGCTTCAAGATCATATTAACGGCTCATCTTGTTCCGGGAATCATAAAATATATGATGGAAGTTCAGACCTCTAGAGTGTTAGCTATGTATCGATGTGGATATGTCCTGGAAATAGTCAATCTCTCTAAAGATTATTCAAAGTTCACCTCGGAATAAATTGTTGAAAATATAAGCCTGGCTATTGTTCCTTATGATGCTGAATCAGAAATGTGATCTAGAAGTTATCTGCACAGGCAAAACAAGTCTTTTTTTCTAATTTTTATGTAAAAATTAGGATCTCTACTTTTTCCTCAAACGTAAACCCTTGGTGTTCATCACGCATATCTCCCACTGGCCATAGTCATTTCTGTATACTTTAGTTGAATAAAACAAATCCCACACATCTAAATTATAAGATGAATGTGGATACACAGCAAATTAATTTTCTTCCGTCTATAATATCTTGATATGAAGATTTATTTCTGCCTTTCTACAAGGAGTACCACTCCAACAACCATTGCATCCTGAAAATTTTGAAATTTCAAAATTTTACAGAAAAACCTCACTTGCTTGTTATTATTCGGAACGCTTTGATACCCTCTAAACGTGTTCTCATGCAAACCCTGTTGACTTCCATTCTGAACACTGAATGGTAATACATTAGTGGTGACAATTTTCAAATAATTACCCTTTTCAAAAAGACAAACATATCTCATTTTCTTGTTTCACCTTTTCGACAGGCATTCATGATGAATTTGTAAATGCTCCAAGTATATGATAATGTAGAGCGTGTTCAATTTTTCTGTAGCATTGAAAAAACTTGGACTCCTTTCTAACAGTTCCATAGTTTTTCTTCTCGTCACGAAGGAATAATGTTCATTATGCAAAAGGAAATCCTAACTGGTTATAACGAGAATAGCATCTAATCAAATTTCTTTAGTATCTGCCCAGATAGGTACAATGGACTAGCAACAATGCAGCGTGTCAATGTTGATGGGCTGTTCATTGGTGGATGGAATGCCGTGCCAAGTCTGAATATGAAAGTTCCCATATCACAGAGGTAAGATATGTGCCTATATCTTGAATCAACCTCATCTCATATACCTAGAGAACACATCGTTGTAAAGAAAACATAAAAATTCAACCTACCCACCCACATTCTTATTGAACAAGAGCTTCATATGAACAATCTACACGGCAAATGTGGATAATCAAGGAAAAATTCGTGAACATCCAAGCACAAATGACTAATATTGCTATAAAAAGATAAAATGAATAAAAAAATATCAACTTATGTTACACGCTCCAAAAGCTCAAAACCCGTTCGTTTTTATATATTAAGCTCCACGCGCTCAGTGATCAGCTGATCTCGGCTCAGTCTCTACTCGCTCTACTCAATCCATGAATAAACGACCTAGTTATATAAAACTATTCTTCTCATTTACTTTCAGCTCTCCTGACTACATGACTTGCTGAAAGAATGCAATTGTGCTCCTCATCCAAAATTGTGAGATTCTATCCGAAAACATGCGATTTTTCAAAAACCATTTACAGTGTTGATCAAATTCAGTTTTTCTTCCAAAACAAGAAAAAGCACCTTTCAGAATATTTCAGATAACGTTAAAAATCGACTCCACTAAAGAAAGTAAAATAGAGTGTTTTTCATTATTTCAAGCAATACGCCCTCTGACTAAAAGTTTTAATCACTCCGAAAGCCACGTTGTTTTCACCGATCTCTTGTATTCCGATTAATTCCCCAGTCTAAAATGCCTTATTCTTGCCTCTTTTCTCATCACAGAATTTGCAAGGGAAAGATCCGAGAGCACCTCTATTGCTGCTGCTGATAATGGTTTTTTATTGCACCTGTTATGCCCAGACAGTCAAGTTTTTGGACCTTGCTCAATTTATTCATAGCAGATATTTGTTTCATCTTTGACCACCATGCCAATGATGCATACGTCATCATGGTCTAACCACCATTGTGTACAGCCAGTACACCATGCTTGGTTTCAATTCCCATTTCTTCCCATGAGTGCACCTGGCCACTATGAGGGTCACATCCGCTTTTTTTTTATTCTGTCTATGTGTTGGTTCCAGTTTGATCTTGAATCTAGTACAAATCCAATTTAACCTCATCTGACAGATTGGTTTCTTCACCTCGAAGCCTCAACGCGTGTTGCATGCACCCACTCACTATACTTGCCCTGTGCCAGGATGACTAGATAGTTAGCATAGCCTATTATATCGTGTTTATTTCGGTTCAACAAGCATAATAACTCCTCCATAACAAAGTTATATTCTATGTGTTGGTTCCAGTTTGATCTTGAATCTAGTACAAATCCAATTTAACCTCATCTGACAGATTGGTTTCTTCACCTCGAAGCCTCAACACGTGTTACATGCACCCACTCACTATACTTGCCCTGTGCCAGGATGACTAGATCGTTAGCATAGCCTATTATATCGTGTTTATTTCGGTTCAACAAGCATAATAACTCCTCCATAACAAAGTTCCACAGAAGTGGGGACAGAAATCTCCCCTGCATGCATTCCTTTGCCACCATTGATTCGCCCGGTATGGTTGTATTCACCCGTCGTCCCCTAAGCATGCAGTCGATCCATCTGCAGCTTGTTTCAACCCCTTCCTTCCTGACGCGAAGATCGATTCCTGAGAAGTATTATTAAAAGAGCCCTCTAGGTGAAGGAAAGCTGCCATCTCCTTGTTCCTGAGATCATTTTCTGCCCGTTCGGTGATTCGCATTATGCCATCTCCGTTAACATACCTCATTTGTGTACATATTGGTTGTTGTGCAGTGGTTTGGTAGAATACACTATCCCTTATGTGTGAAGCATCAGCCACATATGATTTCCAGATTATTCTCCATGATAATTGTAATAAATACCCTGGATGTTGGTGTCTGTACTCTCACAGGTTCAACGGTGTGCACTGGCATCTAGGCCGATGATGAGATGTGATCTGATTGCTCCACGAGACCTCACAAGCTCTTTCATTCATTTTCCAGGTAACTGGTAGTTCCGAGTCATCATATGGGAGGTATGCAGATCGAAGGACTATATCTTTTGGCCCCTCCTTGCTTCCTGTCTTCAGTTCGACTACGTTCAAGTCTCTAGAACGGAAATCATTGAGCAACAATATACTCATCAATATATTCATTTATAGGAAGTTCTTGTGCCCTCTCTCATTTTTTTTGCCCACAGACGGGGTATTATTGTATATATGTATATGGGTATTATTTGTCTCGTTCTATATTGTTTACACATGTTCCGTTTGCGATTCCTGATCCGGCCAGGTACCCTTCGTCCTTCGGCACGGGTCGCATGACACCTTGGATGTACCGTTCATTCCCCGGCACGGGTCGCATGACACCTTGGATTAGATACTCCCTTCCTCGTTGACCCTGTTGGGTATTGTGGAACTGTAGAATCATTCAAGTAGCAGCTGGATCAATTTCAGACCATTTTCAAGAGTTTTGTGGATGAGATAAGATTAAGCTGACTGTGACTATGGGTCTTTTTTAATTCCATGTTTTTTGAAAATCACAAGGATACGACTTTTTCACCTAATCATGCCAGATCTCAATTATCATTTTATTTCGTAAAGCCAAGCGTCAATTTATGATTCTGAATGTTTTATATTGGATTTTTTTGAATCAATATTGCTTCTTTGATATCTTTGTTCATTCATTATGTACTATTTTTGTCTTATTAGGTACTAGAACTACAAGTTGAGCATTTTCGCCGTCTTCCGAGATAAACCAGTGCACATTATTAATATTATTATCTATCAGTCCAATCCTATCCTACTCAGTGAGCGGACAGGCAAGTGAGATTGAGCAATGACCGATCCTCGCACCGTGATGTAAGGTGATCACTGGATCCAAGAATCGTGATTCCTGAGTGAACGCCACGAACCGAGAATAACAGCCTTCTTCATGCCACCGACAAAGATCTCTGCCGCATGACGGTATGGCCTTGAGTTCCGATAGTAGCGTTAATCTTAAACCAACGAGAACACCTTCAACCAGAATCACCTTTCTGAGAGAATAGTCCAGGAGGAGCGTGCGGAGTGTCCATTTCTCTTCTTCCTTATGGACAATATCCGCGTGTGGTGAGGAAGAAAAAGTTCTAAAAAATTCGGCATCTTCCATTCTCCACAACGGATTCAATATCCCTTGGGGCGTGAGGCGGTACCGTTACCCTGTCTACTTCATGAAAGTGCCTGAGAGAACCCTTGAAGCCTCGTTATGGCGATGGATATAGGCCGAGACCACATAAACCATATAAAAGACAGCAAATGAATCAAAGTTTCCGGCGTTTGTCGGGGACTTCTATACCCATCACACAGTTTGGTAGACGAGGGTTTTGGAGACACTGCCTTGGCTCACCTGACCTGAATAAAGCAAATGTCATCTCAACAGACAAGCCATGGTCGTCGATGTTTCCAAAGAAATCTCCATAGATGGGCTTGTCTGTATGTAGCTGCAGCATCCTCTTCATCTTTGACGTGAGCTTTCATCCGTGCAAGCTCCAGCTCGGTAATAGAGAGTTGGATTGCCTACTCGGTGTTCAAACTCATATAACAATACTGATAACTTAACAGGCTCCATCCAGCACCTTCCTGTTAAGCCTAGTATCGACAGTGCGAGGCAGCTCGCCGCGAATGCCTCGTGGCGAATGCTCGGCTTTGCAACGGGACTGTGGATACCGGGGTTGCTCGCCTCACATTGCGCGACGCAAACGCCTCATAGCGAGCAACCCCGGTATCCACAGTACGAGGCAAAGCTGAGCATTCGCCACGAGGCATTCGCAGCGAGCAGCCTAGCACTGTCGATACTAGGCTTTTCTCGAAAGTTTTCGGCTCCCTTGCCGTCGTGGGAGCGGACGATTTGGCATGCAAGATCCCCTCGCTCTGGAAATCGTGAATCCTGAGTAGACGCAATGAACCGAGAATATTGGCCTTCTGCATGCGATCGGTCAAGATCTCTGCCCCATTTCGGCATGATACTATGGTCTTGAGTTTCGAGAGTAGCGCTGATCATTATTATCATTATTATTGATGTGGTTCTCAATAGTGTAGGAAAAAGCATATCAAGCGGGAGAACAGGGTTCAAATCCCCGCCAGACTACCGAGCTGGGATTCATACATTGAAAGGTAAGGCCTCCTTGATCCTTTGCTCGCACAAGTTTCGACTCCTGAGGGTTGACGTTCGTCAGCTGGTCGACGGAAAAAAACACCATTATCATTACTGCATTTTATCATTTTGATACAGCAGGTAAATTATAGTCTTAGGTAGACTTTTTCTTCCTGTTTTGTTAATGAATCATTCGTTCATGAATGTTTGCTGATTTTTTGTATGTTACCTTTTTTATCGAACCCCTGCATTCTTTCCAAACTAATTCGGAGAAAAATAGAAAGAATTAATCTTGCGACGGGAAAAATTCAGTGGACGATAGCATGGCCTGATTGAACGCTTTCGCGGTGAACTTACTTACGTACCAACCAACAGACATCAACAGAGTCATTGAAACTTCGAAAATAAAATTCGTTCCACTCTGCTACACCTAATCACCCTTTCATATCATTTTTTCATATGAAGGTTACCACAACAATGAACATAGACTACTGATCAATCATGCAGCTGAATAGTTATAACCCAAAGATAATAGATAAGTGAGATTAGAAAATGTCAATTCAGGGAAGCACTCTGTGTGATCACAAACCAACGAGAACACCTTCAATCAGAATCCCCATTTTGACAGAATAGTCCAAGTGGAGCGCGCGGAGTTTCCGCTTCCTCCTTATGGACAATATCCGCGTGAGGTGAGGAAGAAAAAGTTCCAAAAAATTCGGCATCTTTTATTCTCCACAACGGACTCAATATTCCCTGGGACATGAGGCGGTACCATTTACCTAAATACTTCATGAGAGTGCCTAGGAAAACCCTTGAAATCTTTTATTTTCCACAACGTACTCGATATCCCCTGGGACATGAGGCAGTACCGTTATCCTAACTACTTCGTGGGGGTGCCTAGAAAAACCCTTGAAGCCTCATCATGGCGATAAATAAAGGCCGAGACCAAATAAACTATACAAAAGACAGCAAATGAATCAAAGTTTCGGGCGTTTGTCAGCAAGCCCTGCATTTAGTATCGGGGACCTCTACACATATCACACTACTTCGGTAGACGACGGTTTTGGAGAAACCGTCTTGGCCTGACCTGAAGAAAGCAAAACAGACAAGCCATAGTCGATGTTTGCAAAGAAGTCTCCATAGATGGGCCTGTCTGTATGTAGTTGCAGCATTCTCTGCAGATTTGACGTGCGGGCTCCAACTCGGTAATAGAGAGTTGGATTGCCCACTCGGTGTTCAACCCTACACAAAGTTCTTCAGCAGCGCGCCTTGTTGGTTTTGGACCTTACAAAGAAGAAGATCCGAAAAACTGATAACTTTACAGGCTCCATCCAGCACCTTTCTGTTGCTCGAAAGTTTTCGGCCCCTTGCCGTCGTGGCATTTGGCATGCAAGATCCTAAGAGGATAACATCATCTTGTGGGTCTTCACGACGAGTTGACCCAGTTCTGCTCGGGTCCATTGAACTACTCCGAACTAGCCAGGCTTCGACGCAGTGAGCAGACGCGCTAGTCACTATTACCAATAACCACTCGCTCTGGAAATCGTGAATCCTGAGTAAATGCAACGAACCAAGAATTTCGGCATGATACCATGGTCCTTAGTTCCGAGAGTATCGCTGATCATTATTATTATTATCATTAGTGTGGTTCTTGATACTGTAGGGAAAAGCATATCAAGCGGGAGAACAGGATTCAATTCCCCGCCAGAACACCGAGCTGGGATTCACACGTTGGAAGGTAAGGCCTCGTTGAACCTTTGCTCGCACAAGTTTCGACTTCTGAGGGTTGACGTTCGTCAGCTGGTCCACAGGAAGGAAACCACCATTATCATTGTTGTATTTGATCATTTTAATACATCAGATAGTCTTAGGTAGACTTTTTCTTCCTATTTTGTTAATGAATCAAGCACCTATGAGTGTTTGCTGATTTTTTATGTTAACTCTCTCATAGATAGAACCTTTGCTGATTGGGAGAAAAAAATTTATGAACTGATCTTGCGACGGGAAAAATTCAGTGGACGGTAGCATGGCCTGAATGAACGCTTTTCCTGTGATCTAACTTGCAACTAACAGAACATTAACAGAATCATTGAAATCTTGAAAATGAAATTCGTTTCACTCTGCTACACCTAATCACTCTTCCATAATTTTTTTTTCCATATGGAGGTTACCACAACAATGAACATAGACTACTGATCAGGCATGTAGGTGAATGGTTTTAACCCAGAGATAGCGCTCTGTAAATCCTCGACTTAACGAAAAAGATGGGAGTTGTTACAAGTGTATGTGAACCTCAGTGCACTAGAGGACTTGAACGGATTTTTGGAAAAGTAAATAGAAAAGTGGCACAGAATACCAGATCACAATGACTTTCTGGTAATCCACAAGATAATTTAGTGGACACAAAAAAGTCGGATGTATGAAATGAGTTGTCAAGATTGCAACAAGAAATAAATTGGTCTGAGTCGATGAGCTATCACTCGCCTCTAGGAACTTTATTCACGCATAAGATACGAAATCGTGGTCGGACCGAGAAAAGCCTCTGCAGGTATTGTTTTTCTGCACTCCCTGTTATTGTAGGATATGAATATTACTAACCATAGTCTTCAAATTCAGTAACAGTGTTTTCTCTTGAATATTCCCACCATGTTTGCAAAACCCGCGTCGAGTGCAAGTGATATCGGTTAGGCGTTAGGGAAATTGATGTCTGGAACTGTCGTTACATGGATAGTCATGCCGTAAATACTAGTCATCGTTAACCGTCAGAACTCATTTCACCCAATTGAAATAATTCAATGATAGTGAGCGTCTTCTGTAGATTTTTTCTCGAGGGCAACTGATAGATTAGGAGGGCAGTTTACAAAAAACAGCTCTAAATAATCATTATTAATTCTACCCTGGCACTGAAGCGAAACTTTATGAAGAACAAAACAATTTCAACCAGCTGTTTATTTATTCGGAGTTCTTTGATGTGAAGTTGAAATGGGATTATTGTTGATTATCAGTGCATATATCTATCTGAAAAATTTGAGATGATTTTCCAATGAGGAAAAGTGGGTTTGGACAACCCGAAGTTATGTGTACCATACCGAAGCATCCTGGTATGTCGAAAAGCAAGGTTAGATGGATTTACATGCTAATCTCAGTAGACCTGATATTTACTTCCCCATATTTTTTTAACTTGTATCCAATGAGCAAATTCAATCAACTTTTAATTTTATTTATTTTTTATTTTTCAGCAATACATTTTCAATGCTCCAAGCCCTGTTGATACACAATTAGTGCGAAATTATTTCGCAGCATCAGTCAGTGAGATATCCATTCGAAAAATAAATTTCTATTCCTTAGAGTGGATCAATACATTACTATGTGAATTTTGTTCAGGACACCAGAATGTGATGAATCATGTGAGTTGTTCCTGTAATTTACTGTTGATATAAAGAACTTCATATATATTAGAGTTTTTTTTCCTTACGAATCTTATAGCGGGTATGAGTTGCACGAAATCAAATGAATGCGTGTAATATTTTAACATGTTCAGGTTGATAAGAAAAGCGGATAGGATCACGGGCATTTATGAGTTCTTCAAGGTCATATCCGGAATTAATGTTCACTGCTTCACTGTGTGATAATAATCCTCTGGAAAGAGATGTTCTATTGATTACCATCGCATTAGTGGGGAGACCTCATACCCATTTGGACCATTGCAATAATTTTATTGAAGATAGAACTTTTCGGTGGAGTAACGGCCATTGAATTAACTGTGGCTGAAAGAAATCGACAACTCTTTCTCGATCTTACAGAAAACTAGATGAAATCGTAAGTGAAATTCATTATCGCTGGCGAAACAAATTGTATGTTATCAATTCGTGCAGCTAAAAGAAGGAATATTTTTTAGTGATGATAAACCATGGTTCAATAAAAGCTGCTCTAAGGATGTCACATTCAAACAAGCGGAATTCAATCGCCGGCGCCAAAATCCAAGTTTAGAAACGAGATATGAGTATTTTAACACAGAAAATAGGTGTAGTGCAGCAATTGAAGATGCTAAAGGAGCACATAATTATAGAATTCGCCTCGAAAATTGTTGAATCTCCAAACGGTTCTCTTTCGTATTGGTTATTCATTTCCCCATTACCCAAAGAGGATGGATCACAAGCCATCACTGCCCAACTAAAAGGCCAATATATTTGCTAATATGGTTTCTGGAAATTCTACTTTGGAATCATCAAGAGAAGATCCCCCGAATATCACGCCTATCGACAGTCATATGCCTGAAAGGATTTTTCACCAACAAAATAAAAGGAATATTTTAATGAATATGAACAATGCTCGCAGATCTGATGAAATTTCAGCAATCGTTCTTGAATTGTGTGCCCCCGAATTGACACCTGAACTTTGCGAATCATTCAACCTTTCGTATAACTTGGGAATTTTTCCTGAGTCCTGGAGAACAACAAGAGTTCAGCCAGTTCCTAGAAAAGGGACGAAAACTTCACCTTATAATTAAAGACCAATTGCACAGCCAAATTCATGGAAAAGCAATCAATATGAAGCTCATTTAATATCTGGATTAGGTGAAATTAATGATCGTCAATACGGATTTCGTCATCAAAGTTCAACCACTGTCCTATTGGTGTATGTTTCACATATTTGGCAGCACTCCGGCAAAAAAATTCGAAGAAACGTTAGCTGTAGCACTCGACATTTGAAAAGCGTTTGATAGAGTTTGGCATCAGGGTCTCCTTTCTAAACTGTCATCTTATGGTTTGCCTCCTCAGTTGTGTGGAGTATCTCGTCTGATAGGTCTTTGTATGTGGTTGTTGGTGTAGTATCGTCTGATATTCTCTCAATAAATGCAGGTATTTTATAGGTTTCAGTTCTGGCGCCCGTTTTGTTTCTGCTTAATATCAATGATTTGCTGGAGAAAATAACTTGATCAGTGCATAGTTCTGCGGACTTTTTTAGTTTCTCTTTCGGTACTAGAAATAAAAATTCATGAAAGCATTAGCGTCAATAGAATTAACGATGACTCGGCAAAAATAATAGAATGAGGTAACAACAACTTGGTGGAATTTCATGCTAGGCATGTCTCTTCTCGAAAGAAGCCGATCTATCTTCATTTAGTATTCATTCTCATGACAAAACATGTGAGGTCGATCTCTAAAGGTGCTTCCCAGAGGCTTGGATTTCTATTTCCTGCAAAAAAGATTTCATTTCATTACAGTTCTCATGTATGGGTCTCGGCATCAAAACATTCATCGAAGACTCTCAATTCTCTTCAAAGAAGAGCAATGATCCGTGTTTCTGGTGATTTTCCACTCGCAGACTCGCTCACTTCGTTGAAGTATCGTAGAAGGGTCGGAGTGTTGTGTCTCTTCCATACATATTTCCACGGTCGGTGCTCTTCTGAATTTTTGTCAACCGTTCCACCCCTTGTAGTATCTACATGGATGATCCATAACGAGTACACAATTCTCATCCCTACGTTATAAGATTGGAGACCTATCGAACCTCTCTTGCTCAGGGATCTTTTTCCAACACAATAGCTGAACTTTGGAACTCCTTGCCGAGAGAGGTTCTTCCTGAGGCTTACAAACTTCAAAAATTTAAAGTGAATGTTAATTAGTATCTCCTGTCCCTTGATTCATTCCGTGTTCTTTGAAAATTACAAGGCTTTCTTTTTTCGTATGAATCTGTGTATGAAAAAAACACGACCAGTCATATACCGCTTTATTTCATTCATTTTATTTCATTCATTCCAGAATAGAAATAACCCAATAAAAATTACAATTGATTTCCAATAATCGGGTTACACTTAACTACATACTAATGCCAACATCGCAATCAGAATAAAAAAAATTAATCATGGAGATGTCAATAATAGCTAACAGTATTAATGAGAAAATCATGTCCCAACTTAGTTGAACAGTTCTTTCGCACACATGAGCAAAGTGAAATATATCGACTTCCAGGAAATCGTCAGTCTATCTATAGAACAATTCAATAGTTCGTTTTCCTTTTTGCTATGAAAAACTGTAGGGGTCTTCTAGGAACAAAATTGTATATTTCGAATGATATGTTGCTGCTAATATGAATGAGACCGTCATTCAAACTGTTGAAAAATTTATAGAGAAATATTACATAGACCATTTTCCTGTGATTCAAGAGACCAACCATCCATTTGGTAGAAAGTAAGATTGCTCCCATACGATTCATAGAAACGATTACGGTGAAATTAAATAGTTTTAGGTCATCAGCAAATAGGAAATTTGTGTAAGAGAAGCACCTACTAACGTCGTTAATGAATATGAAGAACAGTAATGGTCCCAAGTGAGACCCATGAGGTACTACTGATGTTACTTTTGTTTCAACTGATGTCACACTATTAATCTGCACAATTTGAATTCTGTTGAGTAGATAGGATTCAATCCAGCGTAGCAGACAGCCATGCACATCGGAATTCTTCAACCTTATCATGATGAAATCTGCCGGTGGAAAAGTCGGTGTACACGGCGTCTACTTGCCTTTCAGTCTCCATTTCCTCCATAATGCTCTGAACAAACGGTAAAATATTGGTGGTCGTCGTGCGTCCCCGGAAGAAACTATGTTGAAATACACCCAGTTTGTTTTTGACAAATAAGTCCATCTGTGATGATAGACTCAAATAATTTGCCACAAGTGCAAAGCGGAGAAATTTCTCCATAGTTTTTTTGCCGTTTCTGAAGATTGGAACGACACAAGCAGATTCCCATCGTTTAGGAAAAATTGACTGGTTCAGAGATTTATTGAAGAACGGATCTACCAGCGTGAGAGAACATGATTTTATAAATATGGATGGAATTCCGTCCGGATCACCTGATTTGGTAACATCTAGTTCATTGGTGTGATCAGCAATTTGCTTCCTGGAAATGCTTTGTATACCAAAAAAAAATCGTTTACAACTGGGATTCTCTTGATCATGATAGGTAAGTCACTTGCTATATAAACAGAGGAAAAGAAGTCTGAGAAGGCGTCACCCTGTATACTTGAATTTTGACATTTGAACTGGAATTTTTTGACGAATTATTTTTTTCCTAATAACATATGACCAAAAGTGCTTCATACTAGACTAAAGGTTTTCCTCGTTTTGTTCGAATACTTTTTGTAATCAATATTGATTTTTAACCCGTTTACGTAAGTTTGAGAAACTAATGTAATCTGCTTGATTATGAAACTTACTTCTTCCTTTGTGGGATATTGCTTTTTGGTTTGATAATGAAACGCATGTTCGGAAAAACCAGGTAGGACGTTTTCTGTGAATTAATTTGATTCGTATGTTCTTTGAAATAAGCTTGTCTAATTCAGCATAAACAATGTTTACGCACCGGTCAATGCCATAATCTTTAAATTTATAAACCCAATTGATGTTTATTAGTTTTTCGTTTATCAAGTTGTAGTTGGCCTTGTGGAATAGTAGTAGTTTGTATGCTGATTTTTTTTAGTTGGTAGTGTCCAGATTGAAGTGATCATCTAAAGCAGGGTTCTGGAAATTCTCTGGTACAAGTGCAGCGGCGGAGTTGCTGATTGAAATATTCTCGGTATTAGAAAAACATAAAACCAAGATTTCATTATTTTTAATCAATATGCCATTGAATATTTTGAAATTCAACAGACTGTAAGTGTCAGAAATATCAATACTATAGAGGGTTTCACCCTCTATAGGGATCGTCAGTATGATATAGGTACCCTCAGCAACAATTGACGCCCGATTCCCTATTACGGACCGAGCGGAGGTGTAGAACACTCACCTTCCACTGAGACATATCAGTAAGTTATCACTTTGGGCGTCTATAGTGAGAATATATTGAAAGCGGGACAGGGGTCGAAATTAGTATAAATATAACCTGTTACTGAAAATCGTACAGGAAACTGTGCTATTTTTGTTAGTAGGTATTGATTTTTTATCAAGTATCGGCCAGTTTAAATCAATGTCGAAAATAGTGTTCAGTATTCATGGCTTTGACCCTAATATCTGGCGCCCGCATGTGGTTGAGTCTTGACCGCATGATGTTTTTGGTTCGTATAACCCCACTACATTTCGTGATATGTGGAAAGTAATTCTGAATAAGCACAACCTTTTGAACTCACTTGAATGATTATAGTGCTTTCAAGAAATACCTTTAGTGTTGTAGGGTTGGACTCTTGTTAAGGAAATCATTTGTCCAGTTCGAAATGTGAATTCCTCTTAGTGATTTGAAATTGCGATTACGAATTTGCTACGTGTTTTCTGATATCAGGAAATAAGAATAGAAGCATGATATCTAACGAGGTGGAGTGGCAAAAATGTATAGATCTCCAAGGGGAAACAACTAATTATTCGTATGTGTACCCATCTTATGATGGCGTTTGTGGATAACCATGTTGAAACGAAAAGAGTTTCATAGTGTTTTTGAATATTGTGCAATATGTGGTTTGCAAAATATGGACGCTGACGTATTGGATAATGCTCTTTCAGCCCAAAGAACACTCAGGATATGGGAATATCTGTATCATATTAAATTTGTATCCTGATGTCTTCAAACAAAATTGTGTGAAATGGAAAAAAGTAACATTCAACGAACATTGTAATAAAGTGTGTATATAGCCTCTCATCCATCCTATAACTAATAATCACAGATGTGAGGTATATTCAGAAAAAATTCAATTATACAGTTACTACAAAAAGCATATTTTATTGAAATTCATCAACCTTATATTATTTAAGGAATTTAAGGAGTTAATTCTGAGTAATCTGGGCTTCTACTGATCACAGAGAAGGGCGCCAAAAGCAGCAGTTAATTATAATAATCTTAGTAATATTCATAATTAATATCTTAGTAATATTTATAATTAATCAATAGACCATATATATAATTATCAACTACTTCATATTTATAGGGTTGCAACTATAAGGGAATCAATAAAAATCAAATAAAAAAAATTAATCCTTTGATGGATACCTGACTATAACCTGGATAGGCACAATGGTACAAACGAAGGCCTCTTATCAACTGACTCTAAGTTGGTAACTCCTGGTCTCCCTGTTTCTGGCTCCTAGTCCTGACTAGGAAGGTGAGGCTCAGCGCATGCGGACTAAAAGAAAAGATCTTAGGACTAATTTGTCACAGAAGAACTATACTTACGGTCAGAAATGGAGCGTAGTGCTGAATGATAACACAATAATCGCACTGATCAATAACAATGTAACGAAAAATTTAGTTATATTTATTCACAATGTCCGAGAGTATGATCAACAATCGCACGTTGAAAAGTAAGGCCTCGTTGATTCATTGCTCGCACAAGTTTCGACTTCTGAGGGTTGAGGTTCGTCAGCTGGTCAACGGAAACGAACAATTTTCAGGTTACTTCAATGGAAAATTTTACATTTGTTCATTACCTTTCGGAATTCCTCATTATGAAATTCTTAACCCATGTCCAATTTGCAAATTTTTTGACTTTGGCGTCATTTGGGACAACATTGTGTTGAAGTTATCAGTAACGTCTTTTCCAGTTTTACGTTAAACACGTTCAGCCCAAACATATTTACTGAAAGCAACAACAACTTCAAAACCACCAGAATATAAAAAAAAAACTTTATTTTTGTTAGCGCAAGGAATTATTTCTACCAAATCTGTTTGCCCAAATTCATTCAATTTCTCAATTATAACATGACATCATCTGACGAGAGAGGCTAAATAGCCCGAAACCGGTCTTCAATTGTGTCCCGTCCCAATAATTGAGAATTAATTTTGGCACTTGTATCGCGAAGAGCATATGCAGGAATTACTTTTGTGAAGAATCCTGCGCTAACACCTGTTGGATGTAATCCAATGCCATTCGTGGTATTAGCTAGGGAAGTAGTTGTTTTCTGATAGGTGTTAGTCCGTCAACCTACAGTGAGGGTGAATTGAGGCTGGCTTGAATAAATTGTTCATTTAGAATATTTGATTGAAAGCCAGTCCTCAAGCATACCCGTGAATGAATATTTTTATTTGCAGAACTGTTTCGGTAATAAAAAAAATTCAATTCTGTCAGACACCGGAAATGCATAAGAAATTGTGTATTTTTCTTCTTATTGCTGTAATATTCAGAATACATTCACAATTATAGTCCGAAGGATTTGATATATAAAAAGGTATACTTAATTCGTGTCAAAGGATTCTCAAATACTTCTAAGTAGTCTCGCAATGCAGACTGAGAGGTAGTTGTCGGGAAGGAACAACAAATCGCGTCTTTCCTTGGGGGTAGATATTTCAGATACTCTTTGTGATAACCAGGATGAAATCAGTTGGTGAAAACAATAAAAACAATCTGTATTAAATTACTCATTAACCTATACTACTCCAATAACCTATACTTACCCAATAACACTGAATTTACATGCCCGAGGGCAGAATGGCTTTACTGACTACATTCTTGTCAAACTGTTGATTTCTTAATCATTCAAGGGCTTATTAGTTGATTTTTCGAATCAAAGCCACGAAATATTTTGTATAACACATTCAATTTACTGGATTTCAAAAAAATTAGACGTGCATCAACCTGTGGTGCAATGTCAAATTTGCGATCTGATGGAGGTTTTTCATTAAGGCCATTTATATGACATATGCCCCCCGGTTCCGAATGATGGCCCCCATCATTAAAAATGGATCGCATCATTGGGAACTATAAAGAATAAATAGTTTTACAAATACCACAAAACAGCAAATGACTAGAAATCTGAACACAATCCTTAAATTCATCCCACTACTCGTTTTACATTTCACATTTCCTCATCCCTTCTGGCCACCATACCCTGGTTCTGGCGACTGCATTCTTCTATGGACTAGTTTGATGACTTGAGAAGACTCCATCGTGATTGCAGAGTGGAATAGAAATTCTCATAACTGCTCTGACTTTCTGAATACTATTCGAAGGAGAATTTTTTGGGGACGAGGAACTATACAACCAACGAAATCGGCTAGAGTTGATTCAGATCCCTCTACTTTGCTTTCGCCTTCTACAGACTGCTTGCTTGATAGGTGGCTTGTGTTACACTGCCAGAATGCACTCAAGGCAAATCTCTTCCAACTTCATGAATGCTTTCATAGACTTCATCATCGGCGAAGTAACATCTGACGCTCATGATTTCCAATTCATTGGCCTCCTTCTATGGGCTTTCAGGTGGATTAGTTCGACTTGTGACTTAACCAATTATCAGCATCCTGAATTACTATGCGGTCTGGTTTGCAAATGACCTATAGCGCTGGACTGGACATTGAGAGCAGACTTTTTTCAACGAATCGTTGACTGAAGTTCACAAATAGCCAAATACAATGGAGTCCGCTAATGACCCGTTCCTCTAAATACAGCAGCACGAATTCTTTGAATATAGGCTGGCATCTCCTCTGTTCTCGGGTTGTAGCAGCTCTTTGGATATGAGGAGACATTCAACATGAAAACATAGTTATGACAGTGAAAATTCACATATTCAACACACAACTATCTATTCATACTTTTTCAAATAGGACTCAATAAACGAAACAATCAACGTTCATGAGAATTATAATAATTACATTTTACCATATTCGTTTCGACTCCCCCACTCAACATATAATAATCTAAATAAACTTCTTCCAAGCTCTCCTCAATAACAATGTCCCTCTATACAACGATACACAAACTACAATATATGATTCTTTTTCCATAAACTGCAATGCAAGCTCTCATATTGAACGGTGACACATCTTTCAGGCTTTTCTATATATCAACCAAGACAAAAATATATATTCTCTTTTTTCCTTCATCAGCTCGAAATCAAATATTACAATCACTATAATCGACACATAAACATAGAGCAACTCTTCACACTGAAATTATCTATACATTTCGAGTTTTCAATAATGCAGAAGAATCCAAATTGCTTGTGTTGAAATTAGAAAAAGTTATGAATTTATGAATGACTTTTCGGAAAGATCTCTGGTTGCAAATCATCGATTCCAACAGGTTGCATATCTGTTCTTTTCCGAAATTCATTCCAGATAGAAAAGCATATTAGAGAAACCAGTTGAACATGATTGATTACGTGTCCCAACTTGAAAATACTGTTTCATATTATTATATCATCCGAACAACTGTCACTCATAAAACTGTTCACTCGAACATCAATACCCATTACATATCCAGAAAAATAAAACAAACTCAATTAAATTAATTACATTACTCATTCACTCCAAGAACGATAATCATTCATTGAACCTATATGAGAAGATTTTGGATTGAGGTGGCCTTTACTTGATGGAAATCCATAGTTATTACGCTATGAGGTAGACACGATTGAATTTCCACAAAATTTATTGTCTTCGCGACATGTTTTGATACACTGTATCTTTATCAAGCGAATGTTTTCAAACACTTGTTTGAAAACATTCGCTTGATAAAGATACAGTGTATCGAAACATGTCGCGAAGACAATAAATTTTGTGGAAATTTAATCGTGTCTACCTTATAGCGTAATATATGAGAAGAGTTTTTCCGTTTTTTAAGATTTAATTTATTGAAAACTCCCAGCACACTACATTATATAGAAGCACGTTAAACGACAAAACCTATCAGCAGCTCCCATAGACGTAAAGGACAAACATATGAAAATAGCCAGTTCTTACAGTGCCTCGGACTACAAGTGTTAACCTTGAATGAAATCTGATATCGAAGATTATCAGTTTCCTATATATCAACCTTATATACCGGAAAGTTTCAATCAAGATAGAATGGGTAATCCTATTCAAGATCTGGATGCGTAAACAGCCCCAAGCAATAGTAACTTGGATGGAACAGTTGTTCCCCGAAGTTCAGTTTGAGTTTTTTTTTCATATTAGTCATATTATATTACATTATTCATTAGGGTGCAAAGTTTCCTAGTTTGATAAGTTCAATGTTCGGTAAACAACAGTATCTACCCAACATGAATTCATCAGATTTTAAAGATATCTTCATCGGCTCTATATATTTCAATATAAAACGGCACCTGTACTTAAGCAACTCAAACAATGTCGGGCATTTAGACTCGTGGAAGCTGAAAGACCTTCAAAAATTCTTCACTTTACTGCAGTGAAAGATGCATCAGTTCAAGCCATTTTCAGAGCACGATACAATTCGTTACAAAAAGTGATGGAATTTCGGCTTCGAAAAATTTCTCTTCCCAGCTGATTCAAAACATTTTTTCTTGAGAGTTTTCATCCCTGAGAATCACTGTGATTAACAACGTAAGTCTAAGAATTTTATCAATTGCAATGTGCAATGAGCACAATATGAAAAGAAAGAAATTCCTCTAGATGCCGAAGCTTTCACAAACAATACTTATGTTAACGATGTCATTATAGGTAGTCAGTCACTCTCTCGATAATTCGATAATCTTGAGCAGATTCAACTCGAATGAAATCATTGGACGCCGGTGGCTTTCATTTACGTGAATGGGTAAGCAATCACCTGCCTCTTCTTGAAAATATCTCTCCCGCGGATCGTCAGCAGACAGATTTGTCATTTGATTCACAAGACACTATTATTAAAATTCTTGGTCTCGACTAGGATTCCAACTCTTGATTGTTTTACATACAACGTTTCATCTAGTTATGGACCTTGTACAAAAAGATCTATTTTGTCAGAATTATCAAAAATTCACGACCCTTTAGGTTTCCTCGCCCTCTCGTATTTTTTGCAAAGCATCTTACTTATACTATGCCCCCTTCTGGAATTTTCGTAAATGGAGTAAATATAAAATTGAGTTGCGTTGTCTCTCTGAGATTAGAATCATCCGTTTGTTGACACCTACCTACAGAATTAAAATCGTGCGAAATTCACCGTATTCCGGATAGTTCGGAATTCGGATTTGCTGCTGTTGTATATTCTCAATTTATTCATCCTGATGGAAAAATACGAATTCACTTGATTTGTAGTAAATTCTAAGTATCACCTTTGAAAAGGATATGTATCACTCGACTGGAACTTTGCGCAGCAACTCTTTTTTCCTTTCTTATGGCTTTCGTCAAGGAAGCGTATTCTGAAAAACTCATCTTTTCATGAATAATTGCCAAGACCGATTTTATGGTGGGTTTGTCTTGTATCAAGTCATCTGCTCATCGATGGAAAACGTTCGTGAGCAATTCATAGGAGAGGATGGTCTGCTTAGAGGGGGCGGTCGTCTGCATCACTATTTTTCACTTCAAGATCAAAAGCACCCTGCCGTCCTTCCTAGTAAACACCGCCACACCTACCTCAAAGACACATATGAAAAATATCTTTGTGTTGGACTTCAAAATCTCAATTTTCATCAACCCAGCAGTTTTGGATATATCTTTCAATTGTACCATGCGCCACGTGCTTTCTAAATGTATTATTTGTTTCAAAATGAGTCCAACTCCTCTCGATTCATAGGTCGCTTACCCCACTCTCGAATCAATCAATTTAAACCTTTTCAGAATATCGGGGTCGATTATGTGGGTCCCTTCAAAATTCCTATGAACAAAGGCCGAGGAATAAGATCGCGAAAGGCATACACCTGCCTTTAAGTGCATTTTGTTACTGAGGTTGTTCACCTTAAATTGGCATCTGATTATTTTATCTTTCGTAAGTCGCCGTGGACGATGCACAAACATTACAGTCGACTGTGGAAGTAACTTCGTTGGTGCCTTCCGTATTATTCCAGATCACATGACGCTACAGAAAATGAAAATATTGAATTTTCTGTCAATGCACCATCTTCCTCGCACTTTAACGGTCTGAGTGAGGCTGGAATGAAATCAGTTGAATCTCATATCTATCGCACTGTTGGTTGCCAAGTACTGACCTATGAGGAGTTTCATACCCATTGACCTCAATTAACGACCCTTATGCCCTCAGAACTCCGATCCAAACGACCTGTCAGTATTAACGCCCACACTTTTTCTCACGATGACCCCTCCCTCAGCTTTGCCGGAGCCAGATTCCACCTAAAAATGAACACATTGGATCGTTGGTAATTGTTACAAAGGTTGCACCAGGATATCTAGGAGGGATGTATGAATGAATATTTGCACACCTTGCAACAAAGACATAATTGGTTGAAATCCGAAGTTACCCCGTCTCCAGTTGATATGGTTCTGATAAAAAATAAACAAACTCCTTTTATACAACGGCGGATCGTCCCGGTTCTGACAATATTGTACTAGTAGCAACTGTTCGATAGGCCTCCGATAAAGTTAATCATCAGAACCTAATATCAAAGCTGGGAGTAATGGGATTCTCTAGTTGTGCATTGGCTCTTCTGAGTAACTATTTAGACGAGAGAACACAGTTTGTTTCATATAATGGATATAGATCAGATCCAATTGTTGTAACCTCCGGAGTTCCAAAGGGATCCAACTTGGGACCATTAATTTTTTTCTTTATACATAAATGATTTATGTGACTTAATAGACTGTCAAAAATTATGCTTCGCGGATGACTTGAAAATATTCACAGGAATACACAAGGTCGATGACTGTATTGTCCTTCAAGAAAATCTGAATCGTATCAACAACTGGTGCATTGATAATAGTCTTCTTTTGAATATTGAAAAATGCAAAGTGGTGACTTACTCTAAAAAAAATACAATTATCGACTTTCAGAAAGTCTCAGAATGTATGGATTCATCATCAGAAATTGTAAAAATTTCGACAACATTGCAGCCTTCAAACTGCTATTCAACTCGCTGGTGCGCTCTAAACTTGAATATGCAAAGTTGATTTCGTATCCATTCTACAAATGTGATATTCAGAAAATAGAAAAAGTTCAAAAAAAAATTCTAAAATTTTTGATATTTAGAACCGACGGGGTGTATCCTGAAAGAGGCATGAATAATGCAGAATTATGTAATAAAATTGAATATTCATAGTTTAGAATTGAGACGGAATATAACATCATTGTCCTTCTTGTACAAATTGTTGAATGGAAATATCGATTGTGCCGATATATTGTATCAAATCAACATCAATATTCCCCGTTTAAGGTCTAGAAATAATTTAGTATTTCGATGTTCAAAAGCAAGAACAAACATTCTATTGAAGTCACCTGTGTAAGTTATGTGTAATAATTACAACAAAATCTGTAACCGATGCGATATTTTTTCCTGTACACTGTATGAACTTATCAAAATTGCTTGTATTTATCTAGAGTAATTTTCCTTCTTTTTGTTCTCACCTCATACTATGTTATCTCTAATTGTTTTATGAAGATTGTCCTGTAAATGGGAAACTGTTGGACAATAAAGCTATTATTATTATTATAACTGTCAAGGCCTTCTTCAAAGACCCCTGCTAAAGCTTTTTCCATTGCCAATTCCAGGTGTTCTAGTGGGCAGTTATGTCAACGCCCCGAGTTGATTTTAGTTCAATCTATATTTTTTTGTCATAAAACATTACATTATTATTCTGTAGATTAGCCACTAAAGCGTTGTTCGCGTTAAAAAGGTACAAAAGTAACATGACATGCGAGTCTTGTGACGGATACTACGTTGATATAACTTGTGTGTGCTCTATGGCTATCGCTGTTTTGACAGTTTATGTTGTTCCCTCATGAAAAGTAACAATACTGTGTCATCCCAACCACCACAACAAGCAACAGTCCATTTTCCCGGGGAATTGAAGATCGCTCTGAATTGGAAGGACCTATGGAATGGCGAAATCGGTATCCAGGTGGGTGCAAAGTTTCCAAGTTTGATTGGGCTTTCATATCGATTCCCAACCTTCGATGTTGAGTTAACAACAACTTGAATTCATCAGCAATGGTATTGCCTTCATCTCTCGAGAAATTCACTATGAACTAAACGGTATAATGGTTGATGGAACACCGAATGTAAACCGCCTAAAACTGCGTAGAGAGTTGTATCTGGGTTATCGAACAGATCTGCGGAGCCGAACATGATTTCGTAGAAGGACAATGACTTCGATGATCAAGAGCATATTGTTGAGATTTTTGAGCGATTATTTTGAAACTGCAGAATCAAATAATATTTCAAAAATATTGCCCGTTTCGAAGGATCGTTTCGGAAGGTTGTTGAAAGTTGGAAAAGTAACACTTATTTTCAAGAAAAACGATCCCCATCGGGTTGAAAACTATAGATCTATCACAGTTTCTTGTGGATTTTCGAAAATTTTGGAATATTCCTTTTTAAATAGACTGTTGTCTTTCGCTAGTGAACGAAATATCCTCTCAGCAGGTCAATATGGCTTTTTGAAACACCATGTCGGCAAATCATTCGGGTCCGCGAATAACCATGTTGCTCCTGAGTGAGGCGTAAGAAGTTAGTAAGGCTGTGTGTTTGCGAAAAGGGCCCACTGGGGCCTAGTCGCTGACGCTTGCGTCCCCCACCGATTACCATTAGACAGACTTGTACCAGCATAACTTACTATGCAAGCCAATGATACGTCTTCGATTCTTTCGAGTGGGGATGAACTTGAATTGAAAGAACATTGTACAAGGGCAATAATGAACCTGACTGAGTGCGTCTTTTCTGTGTATGAATCCTGAAAAAACGCAATGAATTATATTACATAATAGGCAGAAAATGTGCGGATGGCTTGTCTTCTGCCAAATTTATTGGAATTATTTCACACAGTTGTTTATCATGGAGGAGCCACTGTGGCTGTCAGATGTCCCTACTGAATTCCATTTCTTTTTAGCGAAATATTTTGAATACAGATATGTTGCTCAAGTCATATTACGCACAGGCAAATAGTTCAATTCAGTATGGATTTTGCTTCTGCGGTTCATCTCCCGCAGCAAAAGGGGTATTTGTTGCTCAAAAAAAGGAACTAAAAAGTATGGTAGGACTCGATAGAAGAGAGTCATGTGTGAAAACTTTCAAGGAATTAGGGATCCTAAAGCTACCTTCCCTGTTTAGCACAGAAATTTGCTTGTTCGTTTTCAAGCATTCGAGTGAATTCGAGAGCAAATCGAATACTCACAGCAAGAACACAAGACGAAAAATTAGTGGTACCATATTTTAGATGACGTATTGATACTAATTCCTTACACAACTTGAAAGAACATTGTACGAGGGCAATTATGAACCTGACTGAATGCGTCTCTTCTCTATATGAATCCTGAAAAAACGCAATGAATAAGAAAGAAAATGTGGTAACTACGAATCACAGTTATAGCAAGAAAGAGACACATTCTCCAAAGTGATCATATTCTTCAAACAATCGTGGCCTCATGTGCGAGAAAAGTGAGTGTTTTTGATATATACACGAAAGTGATGTTACTGTCGTAGGTAATGGAGGATGTTATGATCCACCTTGTATCTGGGGACGTGCCAAGTCGAAGTAGCTCTACATATGATTGAGAGACAACCAGATTTTGTAGGAAAACAATAATCCACATTAGTGGTATTTCCCTACGAATAAAAAATGCTAAGAAAACAAAAGTGGTAGTAATGATCCCTCATGTAGTATATTCTAGATCTACCCGAACAATAATACTACAACAACGATACCTGCACCAGATACATAACAACCACTTACGAAATGACTTCGAAGTAAGTTTCAACCTAACTGAAGAATCCTTCAACCTGTAGGGAAACATGAAACTACACAACTTCGGTTTTTCATTCCATGAGAAGTGATTCATTATTTGTCGATATCTGTATCTGCAGTCTCAGGTTCTATATCGGGTGGATGAGCCTTGAAGTCCTTGACATGCCAGTTACCCTTAGGTTTGTCGACATGAAATCTTCGATTGTCAACCACATATCCAAGATATTTTAGTTCTGGTCGACAGAAGAAACATTTTAACTTGGAAACGGCAAAGCAGCTCTACTTAATCGCTCGAAAATATCCGTGAGGACTTTCAAGTTAGTATCGAAATCTTCTGAAACAACGTCATCCAGGTGAACAAATGGTTTTAATACTTCATCTAGTAATCGCTGGAACGTCGCCGGTGCATTACATAAGCCGAAAGTCATACGCCTAAAATGTTACAATCCCCGTCCATAACGGCATTACACAATACATGTAAGGTCAAAGCTTGTCGCAAGTTTCAAGTACTCATATTCATTCAGTTTGAAAATCGAAAAAATTGAAATCAATCAGATCAAGTTATTTTATTTTCTTCATCCCACCAGGTAAATCTCACGAATGTTATGACATTATATGTTGATAGTAAAAGTTTCGAAAAATAAAAATATATTTCATTCTTTTTAGCGCATTTGAATAAAAGCTTGTTTTCGAGAAAGTTTTTCATCTTTTCATTCATATTTTACTTTCAGTTATCGCTGGACAGGTTTCTCAGTCTATTCATACCATTCAATGCATTATTGGGGCGAGATCGTTTGTTGGATAATTCCGAACAGTCTAGCTCTTCAACAAGGATTTGACCCTTCACACGGCGAAGTATGCTGATCAGCAGTGAAGATTTTCGAGTGTATACGGCATGGTCGAAAGTAATACGAGTACCGAATATTCGTCGACCCTCTCAAAACTTCATGTAGAGCCGCAAGAACTAATATTCAACAAGGTTTTCCTGATGCCTTGGGTCGGTACGTTCAAGGAATCATGTCAAATCCTGTCCTCGGCTCGGATTCACCTTACTTGGGTGTTTGTAGAAAAGCGCCACTTATTTCAGCTTGAAACTCAGTTGTGTCTGACGAAACACAGTTTCGGGTTTATTTTTCGAGTTAACCTTCTCTCAGAGAGATCGCTGTTGACGCTTTCCTCGCCAAATTTCACGAGTCAAAGAGAACCCAGTGGTGCTAGAGACTCGAGCATAGCAACCTCAATATCATAATCAGGGACGAAAACCCTAGCCCACCAAGAATTCAGACTGATTGGTCATTTCCATATCGTAGGGGTGCATTAAAAAATAACTGGTCCGCCATTTTGGTAGTTCCACCATGTTGGATTCAAAATAATAAGTTTTGAAAAAGAAAACAGATTTGTATTCCGAAACGGTATCAAAGCTGAGTATTTTTATGTGTACTATTTATTTTTGGGGTATTAGAAATCTGCTGTTTCACACTTCTATAGATTTCAATATTAATTCTTGAATGGAAGCTTTTGGTAAAAGGAACGTTCATCAAATATACATTCCATGGATATCATTTTATATATTTCAATGTGAGACTTCACTTTCATCATTATCCTTTCCTTCTCTGTTTCAACGAATAGCTCAGGAACCAGGAAATCCTACAGAAGTTCACTCAGCAGCTTGTGCAAGAGATACTCGGGATCTACAGTTTTTAAATTGGAATCCGAACCAACTTGGCTCGCAGAATTCAAACCTGTCACTCTACTGAAAGCGCGCTGTCCTACAGCTTGGGCACGGTACCACATACGTCCTCATAACAAATAAATTACAAATGATTCATTCTCAACAAATCAACGTTCGCATGATTCAGAATCCTTCGTGATAGCTTTGATAATTGTTCCCTTTCGGAAAGATCGAGGAGTAACAACAAACGTTGTGCTGTTGAACCACTGAATATCTACTATATTTATGTTGGGACAACTTGTATAGTTGTTACGGTTCCATGTAGTATATAATATTAAATACCAACAAACGTTCAATATTTAAGTATATTTATTCTAGTATTCCACAAATATATACCCATAAATCAATTTCATTCAATACTGGTACTGAGTAGAATTCCTCTGTACAACAAATTCACAGCAACCACCCTGTTTAATTATTCATTCCTTCGGTTGTTTCATTCTTGTTATCAAATTCCATGTTATTTGTTCATTTGTTGGAAGGGTGACATACATACCACTCCAGAAGCAGGCTATCTTTGAGAAACAGTGCTAGGGATTGGCTGAACTGCGAAGGACCTGTGTCGTATTGCTGGTAGCTCGAGTTGGTTATTCGTACAATCCATAACAAGTAAGATCTTTCCTTAGATACTTGTACCAGACATAGAACCCAGGAACCAAGTAAATCGGTCACAGCCAATAGAGAGTACAATTTGAATGCTGAAGGGGAAACTGTAATTAATTAATGAATTTAGCACGAACCAAGGTTACCTACCTTATCACTGTTAACCAAAAGTATACTTCTGGGCCTCAACTTTGTAGTGATCACCTTCACATCCGTCTGAATTGTCGAAGGGAATATATCATACAATTCTCAGTTGAAAATTCTTTACCCAGCATCCCTCTCCGATGAGCTCCGGCATTCGATTCTCCGCTTCAGGAATGTAACACCCTCTTTCACTAAGAACGAGGCTTGTTACAAATTTGGCGCCCATAACGTGTGTTTATTTAATTGTCAATTAATTGTATAATGCAGTGAAGTTGTTTGTTTACATTTTTGAAAAGGTTGAATTCAAAATTGAGGTTTATGCTGTCACTGTCAATTATCCGCTCAGAATTTGAATTTGTTGTTCGTTCCGAAGATGGCCTGTTTGCCGTAGGTGACATTTCGCGTATCGCTCTCTTAAGCTCAGTTCGCATGTTTCTTGCTGGAAGCGTTATTGAAAATAATCATTATCGCATCGGTTTGCTTGTTAAGCAAGTCCTCTCTTTTGTGTTGGGGGGTGGGTTGTGGTTTCCCCCCCCCCCCCCCCCCCCCCGTCCCCCCTCGGGCGATCCGCCCCCCCCCCCCCCCGCCCGCCGTTTTCTCTCTGGCCTTCCCCCCGCCCTCTCCCCGCCGGACTGCCGCCGCCCGCTCCCCGTTCACTGGGTTTTATTCAATTCTTTCATCTGGGAGCAGAAATGTAAATTTAGAAAAGGGGGATGTACCAAAAAAAAAAAAAACAAAACCCCCAACCCCACCACCCCCCCCCCAAGCCACCCACGCAAAACACGCCCAAAAACCAGAAAAAAAAAAACTGAACCCACAACAAAAAAAAAAACAAAACAACGCACCCAACCCCCCGCCAAAAGAAAAAAAACAGCAAAAAAAAAAGAAGAAAGGAAACAAACACCAAGAAACACCCCCACCCCCACCAAACACAAAAAACCCACGCAGCCAACCAAAAAAACAAATCCCACCCCCAAAAACGAAAACTTCAACCCCCACCACCCCAAACCCACCCCAACTTCCCCCCCCCCCCCCACCCCCCCCATTGCAAAAAACCCAAAAACCTCCCATTTTTTCCTCCCACCCCCCCCCCCCCCCCCCCCCCCCCCCCCCCCCCCCCCCCTCCCCCCACCCCCCCCACTCCTCCCAACACCCCAAATCCACCTTCTTCCCCCCCCCCCCCCCCCCCCCCCCCCCCCCCCCCCTCCCCCTTTCGCCACAATCCAGATACAGCAGAAAAAAAAAAACACAGGGACTCCCCCACCCCCCCCACATCCCCAAACCAACCCAAGAGAGAGAAAGGAGAAAAAAAAAAAGCGAAATAACCGAAAATACACCACTCCTTCCCCCCCCTCCCTCCAATTTTGCCCACTTTCGCGAGTTTTTAGGATAGGAAAGAATAAAAAATTGTTCATTTTGCACATTTGCGTTTTTCTCCTCTTTTCTCTTTTTTCCCCTTTTCCCCTATCGCCAAAAAAAGAATATAACGAGGCGCGCCGGAAAGCGCGCATTCCCCTCCTCCCCACCTCCCCCCCTCCCAATTTTATTATTTGTTATATTACATCTTGTGCGCGCTCGCGGACTACGGGGAAAAACCAAGAAGTTTTTTTTTTGGGTTTTTTGTTTTTTTGTCTTTCCAGCTTTTCATAATATATCTCCAAATAAGAAAAAATAGAAATATTGGAGTTTTTTATAAAAAATTCACCATTTTCTTTCCGTATATTCGTTTTTTTTTTATTTTTTTTTTTTTTGGGATTTTTAATTTTTTTTTTTACCTTTTTCCCTCCCTTTCCCCAACAAATATTTTCTTTTTTTTTTTTTTTTTTTTCTTTCCTTCCCTCACCTTCTTTTTTTTTTTTTTCTTTTTTTTTTTTTTTTTTTTTTTTTTTTTTTTTTTTTTTTTTTTTTTTTTTCTTTTTTTTTCCCTATTCATTTTTAAATCTTTTTTTTTTTTTTTTCCCCTCCCCCTTTCCCCTCTCCCTTTTTTTTAAGTTTTTTTTTTTTTTTATTTTTTTTTTTTTCACTTTGTGCTTTGTTTTTTTTTCTTTTTTTTTTTTTTCTTTTTTTTTTTTTTTCCCTTTTTTTTTCCCCCCGCGGGGGGGGGGTGCCCCCCCCGGGGGGGGGGGGCTGTGGCGGGGGGGTTTTTGAGGGGGGTTTTGGTCCTGGTCCTTTTTTGGGGTGGGTGGTGTTGGGGTTCGGGGATGGGGGGGAAGGGAGATCTCTTCTTGGCGTTCTGGAAGGGTTAATAATAAGTAGTTTGACATTTTTTTTCATTTTTTTCCTTTACCTGGTACTTATGTTGATTGATATTCACCAGCCAAATTTTTTCGATTGATCAGTATTGGGATCAATGCTGTACAAGGTATAGGAGTACAGGGTTATCAATTTTTCAGTTACTTGTTTCGGAATAGAATTTTGTACAGGGTGACCTTTACTCAGTAATTTTTTTTTCAGTTAATCGATATTAACGCGAACGTGAATTTTGTATAGGGTGACCTTTACTCAGTAATTTTTTTCAGTTAATCGATATTAACGCGAACATAAATTTTGTACAGAGTGACCTTTACTCAGTTGATTTTTTTCAGTTAATCAATATTAGCGCGAGCGCGAATTTTGCACAGGGTGACTCGTACTTCAGTCAGTTTTTTCAACTGGTCAATTATGACGCAAATCAAATACTGGGTGTGCCCTTACTTGGTTCATTTATTCAAGTGATCAATATTGACATAAGTTTTGTACAGGGTGGGCCCTAAACTTAGTTCATTTTTCTCAATTGGTCAATATTGGTAAAATTTATATACAGGGTGTGCCCTAAACTTAGTTTTTTTTGCAACTGATTAATGTTCACGTGAATTTTTGTACGGGGGGGGTCTCAACTGGTTTCGATATTTTTTTTCAATTGATCAAAGTTGACGTAGGGTTGTACAGGGTGACCACTCGGGTTTCTACAATAATATCACATATTGGGTTTTGTATTTGTTGTAGACAGGGTATACCGCTTTGTTTTTTTTTTTTGGAAAGGTCGGGTTTATATTTCAATTGTTGGAAAAGCATCGTAGGGAAAATTGTTTATTAATGACCATGGAAGTCAACCGTTTACTTGGCGATGAACTGTCCTATGAACTTTATATAAGAGGTATGCCTATTGGGAATACTGTTGCTGAAAAAAGGTCGATTCTTCGTTAAGCTTTGAAGAGGGAGAGACAAAGTAGGACGTGTAGCTTTCCTAAAGTATTTTTGGACCTGAATGTTGAAATATCTACGTGCGAGAAAAAACTCAATGACTTGGAACAGGATATTCTGGGATGGGATCATGCCAACGGCGAAAATGAATTCCACAGAATTTATAGTCGGTTACAACACATCTCACTTCGACTCGATCGTTTCTCGGGAAAGGAAGTAGAGGAAGAGATAACGCGGCTGAGACTTGTGGCTAAATGTTTGATTGGAGACGTGAATTTGGCACGGCAAAGGTCTTTTGTGCATCCTCATTGTAGTGCACGGGTAGCAGAGGTTCATGAAGAGACGGCAAGAGGGGGCGCATCTCTTTTGGATATTCCTAATCCCACCTTGGCACATTCCCCCATCAAACAACGTGAAAACACACCGGTAGTGAACGACCTGATATCATTCGACGATATTTCTAGTCCAGCTCATCGTCAACAAGAATTGTTACTGGAAGACGCAATTGTCACGGGACGGCCAGCCTCACAGGAGGAATACTACAATCTTTTTCCAGGATTTAGCTCCCAAATTCGTCTGGAACCAGTTTATCCGCAAGATCAGTCATGGTCAAATATCTCCCGAATCGCACATCGTGGATACAGCCAGCAACCAAGCCAAGAGGAATCATTTAAGAATGTTACTACTCCTCTAGGAAACTGGAGAGGCCAGGAGGCTCTCTATCCAACGGGAAGTAGTGATTTCCAATGGCGCGATGTCTCACGTTGGAATGTACGGTACAACGGCAGGACGAGCGTGAACGACTTCCTCGAACGGGTGGAGGAGATGCGTGTGTCACGAGGAGTGTCGAAGACGCAACTTCTACGCTTCGCACCGGAGATTTTCGACTGTTGCCAATAGAATCCCCTGAGGCCAAACACTCAAAGATACTCTTGGACTACGTACTTGCTCACGCTAAAGATGACACCAGACCCTACCTAAAGGTTTCAGTTTTCGGATGTTCCCTTCTTGGGTTATTGGACAGCGGCTGTACAGGTACAATAATAGGGGGTCCCGTTGGAATATCCTGAGATCCATTTGCGCATTGAGAAAATCTACACAGTCAACGTGTACTGTTGCTAATGGGCAGTCGTGTGCAATATTAGGAACTGTGTCCGCTCCCTTCAAATTATGTGATCGGGTCAAGATTCTGGATGTACTTGTGGTGCCAACGTTGCCCCATACACTGATTTTAGGGATGGACTTCTGGAGGACTATGAAGATTGTCCCTGACATGTTTTCTGGCGAATGGCGTTTCAGGGATGATCAAAATATGCCACAACCTTCCACTATGGCCCTGGCCTCAATCGACTCCCTCACTATAGAACAGAGTCAGATTTTGAAGGAAGTTATTGAAGAGACTTTTCAGAAGATGGGGGATAGATTAGGGTGTACGACTCTAGTCCAGCACGTTATTCGAACGGATCATCCACCCATCCGCCAGCGATATTACCCTCTATGCCCTGCAGCAACAAGTCAATCAGGAACTTGAAAAGATGCTGCGAGACGGAGTAATTGAGCCTTCACAATCTCCATGGGCGTCCCCTATATTGCTGCTCAAAAAGAACGATGGGAGGTATAGGTTTGTAGTCGATTTCAGGGAGCTCAATAAGGTAACCATTCGCGACGCATACCCTCTTCCAATAGTGAGTGCTACATTAGACAAACTGCGGAATTCTCATTACCTTACTACGCTGGACATAAAATCGGCGTATTGGCAAATACCTCTGTCTGAGCAATCTAAGCCTCTGACCGCGTTTGTGGTGCCCAACCGAGGATTGTATCAATTCTGCAGAATGCCAATGGGCCTCCATAATGCCCCAGCGACGTGGCAACGGTTTATAGACCGTGTAGTGGGAATAGACCTCGAACAATATGTCTTCGTCTATCTTGATGATGTTATCATCTGTACCCCTACCTTCGCGCAACACATCGAGGTATTGCGAGAAGTACTATCCCGGCTCACGATGGCAGGTCTCACCCTTAATCAAGAGAAGTGCCACTTTTGCAAGTCGGAATTACGTTATCTTGGCTACGTGGTTGGAGCAGGAGGACTCATGGTTGATCCGTCTAAGGTAGAAGCCATCTCACAAATCACGACCCCCAAGAACGTGAGCGACGTGAGGAGACTGATTGGTCTTGCATCATGGTACCGACGATTCGTCCCAAATTTTTCGTCACTTACAGCACCTCTGTGCAATCTATTGAGGAAGGGGCAGAAATTCGTGTGGGACACCAGTTGTGAGGAAGCCCTTGTATCTCTCAAGAACCACCTGATTTCAGCACCCATCTTGATCTGCCCGGACTTTGCCAAACCTTCCACGGTGCAGACAGACGCTTCAGATTTTGGACTCGGCGCTGTTCTCACCCAGCAGGGTGATGATGGCGAGAAGGTAATCAGTTACCTTAGCCGGTCACTCTCGAAGGCCGAGGGAAAATATAGCACCACAGAAAAGGAATGTTTGGCTGTGTTGTTTGCCATTGAAAAATTCAGACCATATATTGAAGGTACTAAATTCTAAGTGGTTACTGATCACTACAGCCCTAAGTGGCTGAACCAAATCAAGGACCCAGCCGGCAGAATCGCTAGGTGGGCAGTCAGACTCCAACAATATGATTTCGAAATCATTCACAGGAAGGGCAAGGAGCACGTAGTTCCGGACGCTCTGTCCCGATCGGTACCTTGTGTGGACGCTATGGAGCCTGATGGAATACCTAGGGATTCTAGAGACCGTTAGTATAAGAATATGTGTACCAATGTGACAAACAACCCAGCGAAATTTCCTCAATGGCGCTTTGAGAATGATATGCTTTTCAAGCACGTAAATCCAGTCTACCCAGGATTACGAGAAAATTCCGATAGCTGGCTCGTCGTAGTTCCGAAAGAAAAGAGATCGGCAATCATACAAGAATACCACAATCCTCCCACTTGTGGACATCTCGGTGTGTATAAAACTACCTCTCGCATAGGAGCCAAATACTATTGGCCAAAAATGCGACAAGATATCGCGCGCTACATCCAACGCTGCGTAACCTGCCTCAGCACCAAGCCTGAACAAAAACCTCCGAATGGGTTGATGCTTAGTGCTGCGTCAACTACCAGTAGACCATGGCAAGTCTTGAGCATGGACCTCGTAGGTCCTCTGCCCAGATCGGCTTCGGGTAACAGCTACATCTTATCTGTGGTGGACATCTTTAGCAAGTTCATTTTGTTGTTCCCGTTGCGAAAGGCTTGGGCTCTTCGCACTTCTAGACACGAAGTGACACAGCATACACCAAATTTCATTATGTTTGGTCGAGAACTACAACTGAACGGAGTGAACATCTATCCTCCTACTCTCGATCAATACACATTCGATCCGTCTATACGTTCCAAGGTTCTGGATGGTTTATTCCATGATGTATCAGCTAAGCTAAAACGAGCATATGAAAATAGCCGTCACCGATATAATTTGAGGCGACGAGATGAACGATTTCAATTACATCAAAGGGTCTGGGAGCGAAATTATGCACTATCTAAGGCGGCTCAAGGTTTCACCTCTAAGTTCGCTCCAAAGTTTGAAGGTCCATTCACCATATCAAAGATCTTATCACCCTGGTCTTATGAGCTACTAGACTCGAACGGGAGGAATCGAGGAGTTTGGCATGCCAAGGATTTAAAAGTCCACCCACCAGATGACGAAAACAATTCTGATAGCGGTTCTGACGTCTAATGCGTCAGCCTAGATATGCACGAAAGTCTCTGTTAAGCAAAGCCTTTTTCGGGAAAGGGGGGAGTGGTTACGGTTCCATGTAGTATATAATATTAAATACCAACAAATGTTCAATATTTAAGTATATTCATTCTAGTATTCCACAAATATATACCCATAAATCAATTTCATTCAATACTGGTACTGAGTAGAATTCCTCTGTACAACAAATTCACAGCAACCACCCTGTATAATTATTCATTCCTTCGGTTGTTTCATTCTTGTTATCAAATTCCATGTTTTTTAGGGCATTTAGATAAGCTCGACCTTGAAACAAAAATCCTAATCTCAAGGGAAAAAAAGGGTTCACTTTTGATTCTTATCAGGCAGGAGTTTTGGTTATCTTTTCCTGAGCAGGTGTTTCAGCTCAACACATTTGTGGATTCTAGAAACCAAAATAGAAAACACGAGTAAATAATATTATTTTGTTATCTGAAGAGATAAGTTACTCACTGTCTTGGGGATATTTGTAATATACCTCGGTTTTCACAATCTATCTGATAAGGCCATCCATCATCTACGGTAAGAACCCTCTCTTCGAGTATAAAACAAAGGTACATGCCAATTTGACCGAATTCTCCTTTCAGGCCTTTTTACTTACACCCCAATCTTCCAAATTCTGCCTACGGGAACCTAGAATAGAATTCTTTCTGTTATTTGTTCATTTGTTGGAAGGGTGACATACATACCACTCCAGAAGCAGGCTATCTTTGAGAAACAGTGCTAGGGTTTGGCTGAACTGCGAAGGACCTGTGTCGTATTGCTGGTAGCTCGAGTTGGTTATTTGTACAATCCATAACAAGTAAGATCTTTCCTTAGATACTTGTACCAGACATAGAACCCAGGAACCAAGTAAATCGGTCACAGCCAATAGAGAGTACAATTTGAATGCTGAAGGGGAAACTGTAATTAATTAATGAATTTAGCACGAACCGAGGTTACCTACCTTATCACTGTTAACCAAAAGTATACTTCTGGGCCACAACTTTGTAGTGATCACCTTCACATCCGTCTGAATTGTCGAAGGGAATATATCATACAATTCTCAGTTGAAAATTTTTTACCCAGCATCCCTCTCCGATGAGCTCCGGCATTCGAATCCCCGCTTCAGGAATGTAACACCCTCTTTCACTAAGAACGAGGCTTGTTACATAGTTTTTCGCGATGTCCATAAATGATGGTGCCAATTATCTATAATTCCTCGATTTATTCTGCGTCCCAAATGGGTAGGTTATCTTCATGATGTATATTTTCAAGATGAGCAATCTCACAATGAAGACTTGTCACTCCTCTTCACTTCATTTTACTGATCATATCGCATAAACACGCATGAGTACATAGTATGTTTCTTCAAACAGACCCACCAACACAACACCAGCCCCTATCACCATATTAGCGATAGCAACCTGAAGGTACCAACCTAAACTCAGCTTCTGTTAACAATTTTCAATTCCAATGGGACATTGGGCATTCTAGTGAAGATCACTTACTTTAAATATTTATACTAACTCTTTCAAATTATCATCTTTGCTGTTGATTGTTTTTTTGGTATCAATCCAAATATTATCGCAATGCCATCGAAAATATTCAAAAAATAAAATCAAGAGAGTTCTCCTAAAGCTTATCAATGAAGGATTTTCATAAACAAAACGTTAAAGTAAAAGTGTAGTGCATGAATACTCCCCCTGAGTAGCATTGTGAGAACTTTCTTGGAGTAAAGCTAGATTTGAAAATTCAGACGCAGCCACTGGCGCTGCGGTTGCAGCTACCGTAGCAGTTGAGAAAATAGTATCTGTATTTACTTTTTTTTTCCCAGCGGCATAGAATTCGAAAAGTGCATGTGTAAGATTTGAAATAGTACACGTGAAAAGTCAGTTTACTAATTTTGAATTCTGGAATATAAGTGAAAAAAAATATGGATGAATTTCATATGAGGTCACCAGAATTAAAACAGGAATATAACCCGTACTCATTTGCTTTTTTGAAGCAGAAACACAGAAATCCGGATGTCAGCTTCGTGATTATCGTATTTTAGGTCATTCGTCCACTGCCAACAGAGATGAAAGTTGGCCATATTTGGGCGGCAGTGACAATGGCTGCGGCAGCTGCTGTGATTCTATAAACTTACACATGTTTAACCACACATCCAATTTCGAACGGCTACTGCAACCCCAGCGGCTGCGTCTGATATAATTATAAAATTTTGGCATGAATGCAGATTATCTCGGAAATTTCAAAAGAATATTCACAATAGAATATTCGATGAATATTTGACGATATTTGGACACTCTCCAAAAATTCAGCTAACTTTTTATAAAATCCATGAAATTATAAAATTCTCACTTGACAGGTCCATGACAGATATGAAAAACATGTTGTTACCATACATATAACAACTAACGGAGTGGCCATCGTAACAGCCTTTCACATAGCATGTTGTGGAATACATTAGAGGAAGATGGGATATGCACATTGAACAGATATTGTGAACATTGTGAAGGACATAATGACAATTTTATACTCAAATCTCCCCATCGCTCATAACCTCCCTTTCTCTGTTACATTAATAGACATTACAACTAATGGACTGGCCCTAAAAGAGAGAGGACTACGGAATGAGCAAGATTGAATACTTCAGGTATAACTACTAAGCGAATTCCTTCTTCATTGTAGCAGATAAAGAGGTTAAGAAAGATAGAGTAATTCAAGTATAGAATTATCGTTCTGTCCTTCACAATATCACTTCAATGTGCATATCCTTTCTCTCTCTAAAGTATTCTGAATACTGTTATATGGAAAACTATCATGAGGGCCAGTCCATTATTTGTGATGTCTATGATTGTAACTGATTCCTCCATTTCAGAGGCAGAGTGTTACTCGACGGACATAAGAAAGGTGCAGAATGATTTATATTTGACATACTTTGTATATTTCATTACTGCAGGATTAATGTGAATTAATGGTTTCTTTGTTGACAGCGTGAAATGATTTCATTATATTTAATTTTCAGTTGCTCCGCTCTCTCCCACCAAAATGGCCTTGTTCCGTGAGTTGTCATTGAGGGAACTACTCAAAACCAAACTGGAGAATGCTGTTCAGTGGCCGTCAAATAGCATTCGTATCACCGAGAATCCTATTTCGGCAGTAGTATGTTGAATTATAGGTGATGGCTGTAATGAAATGTATGTGATAGAACTCCATTATTATTTATTTGTAACTTTTTTGGATGGAATGAATTGATTTCTCGAATTCAACTTCAGAAATGACTTGTTTGTATCAGAAACACATTTCAACAAATATGTTATGAACTTTCGCCGAGGTTTATACCTGCATCAAGAACTGTCATGCACCGTGAATTCGCTGATGTTCGAAAAAAAAGCAACGTGTCATTTTTGTCTATACAAGCAAGCAGTTTCATTTTCGAAAATACAAATGAAAGTTTTTGGGCAATTGAAGCAAATTACCATTTATTGTTGATTGTGGATTAGTACCGACAGTACCTCGGCCAATAAAATCAGAAAATCGAGGAAGAAATATTTAATAACCAACATCAACATAATTTAATAACAATAGGGTGGATTCATACTCATCCTACGCAAAAAGCATTTCTTTCAAGCGTGGTTCTTCACAGTTATTGTTCTTTTCAATTACTGATGCCCTAAGCTATTGCAGTAGTATGCTCGCCAAAATATAATGAAACTGGCTTATTTACATAAACCACAATCCATGGCTCACAATTCATTGCAAACTGTCGAAAGAGTGGATTTCATCTACATCCCACGGATCCACCACTTTTCAAAGTTGCTGAACACGCCCGAATTGAGAACAGTGCATCATTAGAAGTTTTGGATTTACGTAACGCTCAACAATTTTATAGTATATATTTGCAATGAAATTTCTTCATCATATTCTTTGAAATGTGTTGAAACAATCTTGAAATGGACAATTACTGTACACAGCATCTTGATAGAATACATATGATGAAGTTAATCCATACTCTTTTCGTCCATTTTTGAAGATTCGACTTCGTTTTTGCGTGCCTAATAACTTTCATTTCTACTTTTGCCCTCATTATGAAAGTTTTTTTGGGATATCCCAACACCAGATCAACTGTATAATAGGAATATTGATGATACAGCAGTGTCAACCCCTCTCATGATTGTTTGGCTTTCAGATTGGAGTTCGGTTGAATGAAATCAGTAAAATTAGTTTTCTGAATTTTATCCTCCACTCATCAATCCATTGATCGTAAATACATTTTCAGAAAAATGTAATCTGAATAGAATGCGACAAATTTGTTCCAAAATGATCGTTCAATGAACAAAAAAATTCCAATTCAGAAATATTCGAAATCAATTATGCTTCTGTACAACCTATTTGTTTTTTTTTCCCAAGTGAAAATTTTTCTGCGAAAACGGCAGAGTTCATTCTTGGAACAAAAGTGTGGATGTACATGTACAATTATCATCCTAAGAGAATATTCCTATTTTTCCAAACAATTTCAACCTAAGTGAAAAAGCTTTCATAACCAGATACCAAAAATCTTTTATAGTGAGAATTCGACCAGAGAGAGAATAAGAACGCGACTTTTATTCCGTGATCTACAGCCATACCTATGATATGCACATATCAGAATAACTATTTGAATTGAATCATGTCTCATGTGATATTTGTCTAGAGTATGATATTCATTCAATGCATGATTTTATTATCTATTTAAATTCAATTTGGTGTGACGAAAGAGAAGGAAACATTGAAAAATATATTTTCTATTTTCTTCAAGATTTTTGCAACAGCATGCAAACAGTTGCTAATTTTGCTATGTATAATCAGGTTGTTGAAAACAAAATACCATCTGCAGTTAGTAAAATTCCTGAAGTGTGCAGTCAGATGGTAAATTTTGAACTCATACTTCCAATATATACATATGTTCAGCATGCTGTTGATCAAATTTTCAAACTACGCATTGTTGTTGTCATCATCACATATTTCTGCTTATCGGCATATGTATCAGGTAATCCATAATATTTCTGAAAGTTCGATAACTGTAATATGTGATACGAGTGAATATCATTGTATAAATCAAATTCATTGATTGAATATAGAAGCCGATACGAACTCCACCACATTTTCTACATGCGATCGAATAGCAAATCCAATACACTTGTTGTTCCATAACCAATCCCGAATAGAAAACGTTACAACCAAGAATAAACTTGAACTGGGTAGCCATATTTTCACTGATAGAGATAATTCAAGTCACTATAAGTGTTTCAGTCAAGTCTATTGTTGTTGAAGATGTTATATATTTATATAGGAGAAGGGCTGGAAAGCTTATGACTCCAAATATGTCTCTACATCATGAATGAATATATATATACACCCTTCTCTTATAAATTTAAGAATATATTTGAATTGATTATGGATGGGAAATCATAGAGTGCCTCAATTTGTTTATTGTTCATGGAGCATTATTCATTCGAAATAAAGATTGCTTGTAACAGACTTTGTTTGACTAGAAATATCATAGCTATTTGATCTGAAGGGGATATGCTATCACTTCTAAATGGTCAAATCTAGAAGTATGATGAGAGGGAGCGTGTATGAGTATGATGGGAGCAAATGACCACTGACAAGAACAGCTACCACTGGATAAAGCCAAAATGGTTCAGACATTTCGTGGATCGACATCAGTCGTTGATAACAAGGTAATCATTTCCCAGCAAACGAAACTTCGAGAGTGATTTTTTTTGATATATCTGAAACACACCAAAACCTGTGAATACCGTGCGCTAATCATAGGCAACGAGAATGTATTCAACAGTGTTCAATACATCACGCAAAGACGAAAAAAAAATAACACATTCTTCTTTCTTTTTCGTTATTCCTAATTAACGCCTCTTTTCGATTCGGTATGGCCCCTCAAACAGAAGAGGAAACTGGAGATGTTCGTGACCCAAAGTTTTGAATTTCAGTTTATTTTATTAGTTTGTCGGAAGTGGGTAGTGAAACAGGAAACCTAATTCTGCTTATGTCGACGTTTCATTCGGTCATCCTCAGGACACTGGAATCATCATGAAGAGGGTTGAAAACTTCGAAAACATGAATAAAAGATAAAACATACAGATGTAATTTGAATTACTGCCTGTAAATGTCGCAGATATCATACCAGATGAACACCTCATACACTGAAGATACCAACAGATTAGATTCATTTTGTTGAAAAGTACATCAAAAATATTTTCTCGGTATACTTGAGAGGCGATTACACAGTCAGAAGTGAGATTTGATTCACTTCGTCCCAGTTTTTAGAAACACCTTTCGTGCTGCGGAGGTGATAGTGAGCAAGGAATTCGCTTCAAAAATATGAAATTTATCAACTGATATAGTTATACTCAGTGGAATGGATTCATTTTTCGACGACATCTCAGATCATTTTTATTTTCTTTCATTTTTTCCACCATGTAAAATAAGTTTATTGAATGTAAATAACTGTTGCTCGAACCATGCCATAAATGAAAAACAACACGGAAGGCTGAAGCAACAGTTATTTCAACTCAAACTCAATTTCTCAAGGGTATAGTACTAGGTGAGAGACGCGACTAGGCCCCAGGAAGGCCCTTTTCGTAAACCCAGGCATCTTCACTCACTCACCTCATGGCGGATACCTGTTCGAACCTCTTTGACATTCTCACAATTACATTGCAAGGAGTGCAATTCCTCTTCCTTGATAGTTGCGACTCCGAAGACGGTTTTGTCTGAGCCTGGTTTATATATTCCACATCCACTTGTTCAGTGCCGTTGATATGGCGAGTGAGGGTCAAGCTCATAGTAGGGTTGCCCAGCTTCTTGCTTGCCTAGCGGTAAGCCCGCTCGTTGCCTTCGAACCCTGCGTGGCCCGGGAACAACATTTGCGTAATTTCGTTCCCTATCGTAAGAGTCTCCTGGGCGTAGAAACCGTTGGCGGATAGTCCCCTGAGGAGTTCGTTCATGACCAGACACCATAGGCGGGGAGATGCAGCTACCTTGCGGCAACGGCCCCTTACCTCGATATCCGTTTGGCTCTCTCCCAGAGACACTGCCACCTCCCTCCGCCCGATGGCCGTTGCTACCCAGCTAATCAACTCAGAAGGGGTTCCTCTGATCTGCAGTGCATTGCAGATCACGTCTGTTCTTCCTTCGTCGAAGGCACATTCCACGTCGAAGAAGACTCCGAGTGTCCATTCCTTGAAATAGAGTGCTTTCTTCTTCTGCTTTACGTCGTCACATCGATAGATACTGGTACTGAGTAATGTAACGTGGTTCCTACCTTGGTATTACGGCCACTGGATTTCCGATTGGAGTATACCGAGCTCTAAGCTAGCAACTGTATGTATTGAGAGGCATCAGACGTCACGAAGTGAGAAGTTAAAGAGATCCTGATTGTGACTTTGAATGAAATTACTTGAAATATTGCGTAATCGATCATACATGGTATTGTTCTCTATAGGAAATATATGAGGCGCCCGTTTCCAAAACTTGTTAAATCCATCAGAAGTGATTTCAAGAAAATCCATCTTTTCTGATAACTTTGATTTGGACATCAAATATGCTCGTGCGCATGGTTTGTTATTTGTAGGTTGTCCTTTGAAACTAATATACGGTCAGCAAAAAAATATTAGAGAATGTTTTGCTGAGTTATTTGGGAAAAAAAGTAGGATTGAACGAGTTTTGGAAACATATTGTGGATTTAGACAGCTTGGAAAATTTATTTGAATTGTAAAGAAGTTTAAAAAGGATTATGTGATGCAAAAAAGTGTTTATTCAACTCAACTTTCAAAACAAAAATACAGATTCTCATTTAAGCAAAAACAGGTTCAAAATGTCAAATGTTTCAGATTTGCAAGTCCTCATCTTTCGATTACCATCGGCATAAATTTTTGTTCTTACCGTTCTATTTGTTTCCTGCTTTTTTGCCAATTGGATGATTTCTTATCCTTTTCCTACCTTCACCAGGCTCTGATAATGTCGGGAATCTTTCCATAGTTAAAGTTTTATTTTTAAACAGCAAACACACTAAATAACAACAAGACTGCTTCACGTTCAAACAACTACTGACAAAAATCGTATGTGTACGTAAAAAATGAAGGAACCGTGCAGATACGAACAGGATCTAAACAGTTTTGAAACCGTAGCATGCAGTGAATAACATAATACAATTGGATCTACGCACCTTTGAAACAGCCCTTACGGCAATGGATTCACACACTTTTGTAGCAGTGTTTATGAAGTATGTAGCTAGTTTTGGAAACGTACCATATTTAAATATCATAGTATTACTGGACATAATCAGTTTTGATACACCACAATTATATAGGCATGCGTCGAAGCTGTCAACGAAGGTATTGTCGCCATTTTCTCAATTTTAGTGAAAAATGGATCTAATTAGTTATGGAAACGCCTCCACGGAAACTGGTATTTAAGGGAAGTGATTGACCAGGACGGTATGGACAGATATTCGTCTCACAGTTCTTGAGAATGAATTCAAAATGGAATTCGAAACGTCGAACACATCAGAAGTTACCTAACGGATAAAAAACCCAGAAAATTCATCTTGCATATCGAAGATCCGTGAAAACATCAATTTCTACATAATACCTGGATGGGCAGGATACAACCTTAGAGAGCGGCTGACGATATAATCATCAATAATATCGGACCTAGTCGGATGATAACTGGAGAGAATCATTATAAATACCAGTTTCCGTGAAGAACAGACAATTGAAGTCTTTGCTTGCTCTTGCTTGGTTGCTTCGTAAGGGGAGTGATTGACCAGGACGGTATGGACAGATATTCGTCTCACAGTTCTTGAGAATGAATTCAAAATGGAATTCGAAACGTCGAACACATCAGAAGTTACCTAACGGATAAAAAAACCCAGAAAATTCATCTTGCATATCGAAGATCCGTGAAAACATCAATTTCTACATAATACCTGGATGGGCAGGATACAACCTTAGAGAGCGGCTGACGATATAATCATCAATAATATCGGACCTAGTCGGATGATAACTGGAGAGAATCATTATAAATACCAGTTTCCGTGGAGAACAGACAATTGAAGTCTTTGCTTGCTCTTGCTTGGTTGCTTCGTAAGGGGAGTGATTGACCAGGACGGTATGGACAGATATTCGTCTCACAGTTCTTGAGAATGAATTCAAAATGGAATTCGAAACGTCGAACACATCAGAAGATACCTAACGGATAAAAAACCCAGAAAATTCATCTTGCATATCGAAGATCCGTGAAAACATCAATTTCTACATAATACCTGGATGGGCAGTATACAACCTTAGAGAGCGGCTGACGATATAATCATCAATAATATCGGACCCAGTCGGATGATAACTGGAGAGAATCATTATAAATACCAGTTTCCGTGGAGAACAGATAATTGAAGTCTTTGCTTGCTCTTGCTTGGTTGCTTCGTGAGGGGAGTGATTGACCAGGACGGTATGGACAGATATTCGTCTCACAGTTCTTGAGAATGAATTAAAAATGGAATTCGAAACGTCGAACACATCAGAAGTTACCTAACGGATAAAAAACCCAGAAAATTCATCTTGCATATCGAAGATCCGTGAAAACATCAATTTCTACATAATACCTGGATGGGCAGGATACAACCTTAGAGAGCGGCTGACGATATAATCATCAATAATATCGGACCTAGTCGGATGATAACTGGAGAGAATCATTATAAATACCAGTTTCCGTGGAGAACAGACAATTGAAGTCTTTGCTTGCTCTTGCTTGGTTGCTTCGTAAGGGGAGTGATTGACCAGGACGGTATGGACAGATATTCGTCTCACAGTTCTTGAGAATGAATCCAAAATGGAATTCTAAACGTCGAACACATCGGAAGTTACCTAACGGATAAAAAACCCAGAAAATTCATCTTGCAAATCGAAGATCCGTGAAATATATATATATATATATATATATATATATATATATATATATATATATATATATATATATATATATATATATATATATGATGCGTTGTTTTTTCGGGTTTCATTCCGTGTTCTGTGGTTTTGATCCTCATAAGGATAATTCTCACAACGTTTCGGCAAAGTCTCATTTGCCATCTTCTAGGTGATGTCTTGAGTTTCGATCTCCGAACTCGAAACTCTTTTATTCCGTATGGTGGAATATGCAGAAGTGGTCATTGGAAGAAATCAGCTACCATCGTTCTGTTAAATGGACCACAACGACATTCACTTTTTTTCCACCAGAAATGTTCAAAAATGATATATAATTCTAGAAACCTGGGAAAGTGGGGTTGAGATTGGTACCAATTGATTGACTTCAAAATAGTAGCACCTGGAAATCTGCTGGATTATTTCATGCAACTGTTGAAACGACTTCGGTGGAGCATGCGGCTGCAGTCAAGCTGGACTAAAATGTCCCATTTCGTGCGGATTCTGCAATGAACAAACATGCGGAAATACAACCAAGATTCACGTAGTCAGCGAGAATGAAGAAGGGGAGTTTTAAAAAGACATCCAAGGAGTAAACAGTTTGAATTGATGACAAATACTTTACTGAAGATGTGAACAAGTCTTTGCGTGAAAAATACACCATAATACTGAGAACGTAGAAACAATAGAACGCTCTTAAGAATGCAGTTCCGCCATTTTTCAGTCAATTATTCATCTTTTCGTCGCTATGACCCATTAGTCATCGAATATACGAAAAAAATATAGGAAATGTTATTTTCTGTAAACTAGACAGTAAATATTCTTGTCGTTGTACCAACATTTTGTGTAGCTATTGATGAGATGGCGGATCATGTTCTCCTCTAGGTCAAAAATATGAGTGTTACATCTCTTGTACAGCTCCTTTTAGTCTCAACAGGTATGAGTGCAACTCGCATCTTTCCACCTTGGGATCTGATAAAAGTATAACTCAAATAATCTATCTACAACTTTGCCCAGACAGATCCTATTCAAATGGTCGTTGTCGTATTATTCAAAAAATATACCAAAAATGTACATGTGATACCCGAACTCGATCTCTATAAGTTCATAGAACATTAAAACAAATACTTGCTTTTATATTCGAAAAGTTTCCAGGAAATGGTGGTAGTGTTTTTTTTATTTCAAAGTAATCTGAATGATGAATATTTTTTATATCATCAATTACTGTAATATGTTTCACTCAAGAATTCCTCTTCAGTGAACTACTCTTTATTCGAACACCTTTTATACTGTTATATATGAAGTATCTACTGAATAAATACCATCATCAGCAGTGCTGTTACCAGCAGCCAGCAACCGTCAAAAAAGACAGGTGATTTTGAAACGAAAAGCTCAATACTGAAATAAAATCGATATTTTTTCACTTGAGAATCAATACTGATTCAAACATATCACAGTTCGTAATTGTCTCAATTGATTCCGTCTTGTCACTAGCAAATCCTTCAGTACCCAATTAATTTCCAGAAGTTTTGTTGCCTCCCATTCTCATTGCCTCATCCACCATTTCGGGAGAGACGAAACCAGTACTTCTTCTGTTGGAGAGTCTATTTTTTGATCTGCGTTTCCTTTTAGTTTCACTCTCATCGCTACTGAAACAAATCAATTATCAGTAATATTCTCATATTTGAGGTCTTGAGAATTTGTTGTTTGAACTTTCGTATAAAACATGAAAGATTTACTGTATTTGTATATAACGTCGATATGAAGGAAACATTTCCGATGTTGATTTTTATGTTGGCTTCATTAATATTAAATGGAATGGATCGAGAAATATCGATATCTTTGAATCATAGCATCCTCAATCGAAGATGGGGGAACTCGAAACAACGTGATTTTATGCTCAAAACATGGAAGGGACAGATTTCTGTACTTTTGTAAGTGATAAATAAAAAAGCAACGCTGATCCGAAAGACCCCCGTTTGACAGCAAGAGCTTCTTGGAAAAATTTGAGCGTTGTTTGTGGAAGATAGAAAATCACATATGGTGGCACATAACCTGTTGGCCTGTGATTGGTCGTTGGGAAAAAACATGGCGTCCGCTGTACAGCCTCTGGTTGCTGGTCGTCTAGCTACGTTACCTGATAACCTGTGTGATTGGTCGTCGGAAAAAACATGGCATCTCACTCCTGATTGGTAGAACTGTGGGGGTAAGGGGCAAGAATTTCAGCAATGAAATCGAAGTAGAGTTGGGGGGCCGAGTATCAGCCCGCAATCGGTCGTCGAGAAACAACATGGCGGCCCCAGGCTGGTGGGCGTTGGCTAGCTGTGTGTGGGGATGCGTTACCTGACTGTTACGACGGCCTGATTGGTATTGTGAAAGAATATGGCGTCCGTTGCATGGCCTCTGGTCGGTGGCTAGGTATGTGTATTTTGGTAATAAGTTCGGGGGTACAGACATTGAAGGTACATATATCGGGTATCGATTTGAAGTCGACCCAAGGGCTATAGATTTTCAGTCTATCGCTCTAACCACTGTGCTATTCGGGCTATTCTGAATGAAAACAGTGCATAAACAAATATATAATTCCGACAGGACATTCATAATAGTGTAAAGTAAATGTATTCATTTTCTTGATCGGGAGTGTAGATTAACTGATCCAAATGTGTAGGAAGTTTATGCAAATCTTAATGCATATATAGTTTTCCGATGTGAGTGATCTAAAATCGGTGCAATCGATGGAGCTGATTCGGCTATGCATATCTGAGACGCATTCGATCACTCGGAAAATACACCTTGAATTCGTTTCTCGATTGTTTGTGGTGGACTTGGAATCTCTTCTCTATATAGTCACACTTTAAACTTCAATGGATTTTCAACGGAAACTTTGAATATTTGTATCAGTGTTCGCGCAGGAAATTTTAACGACGACTCGTCGAAAATAATCCTGATCCTTGTTTACTGATCTCTTCTACTGCCTTGTGACGGTGATGTACTTCAAGTTTCTCCTTCGCATCCTTGGCATCCATAACAGCCTTGGCAACTCCTGCAACTCCTTGATGTCGAAGGTTGAATACCCCCACTTTTTCTTCAACACGTATTATTCCAGGTGCTAGAACCTTCTGACGTCATCCGATCAAATTGATTCGTAAGCTTTCATCGCTAATATCAGGCAGTTGATTTGGACATATTCTGCACGATAGTCCTTTCAAATGATGGCTTATCCACACTCAAACCAAGTGGGCATTCATTCTCCACGGGTGTCGTTACGAACCAAGTGTCCGCTTTCTCCCTGAAACTAGTGTTCTTCGACTTGAATCGCTTCCACGCACTGTTCTCCGACTCCAAGTCGGTCTCATGGCGATTTACCAGATACTCATCCTGAGATTCTGCCACAAACAGAATCTAGACCTTTGATGCCCTTCTGATCGAGAGCTTCTTTCTCCTGCAGCCATGTTCCAGGTCTATAGTACTGATATCCAAGTATGTGTAATCCAAAGGAAAGTTCATTGATGACAGTGTTCCCAATACCACCACCTTGTTGTTTGGAGGTTAGCATGATACCGATAAAAATGTCTTGCTTAGGTGAATTCTGAGCCGCTGGCAGACAATAAATATCTCAAACAATGTTTAGATCACTGTAAATATCCATTTTGTGTTGTTGTTGAATAAACTGAAACTGAAACCTGTGTATATAGATATAAATGACCTGAGTTTTTTTACAGTTGAAAATTCTACTGCCTATAGAGAACTTGGATTTCGTCAAAATTTCGAAAAAGAGCAAACATGACGTACTGTCACCTGATTCAAAAATATCTACATGAAAAACATAATAAAATCGAAAAGTATTATGCAATGTGCGGACTAGAATCCATCGATACAACTGAATTTTGTATAAATATCTCCAGACTCATCATACGAAGACTACGAAGTACATATGCTCGAAATGAAAAATTTGGCGATTTGGCATCGTCAAGGATTTCGACATGGAAAATGACTAGTATCGTACGAGATCCGACAAATTCAAAAGGGTGTAATACAGGTAATATCTAAGTAGGTATCACACATCGACAAGTATAGATGATGAAATCGCTAATGCTGAGCGTAAATCAAAAATCTTGGAGCTGAAATTGGCGAATAGAATGACGCCGAAACAAATTGCAGCATACTCACAACCCAAACGTAGATTGAAACCACCCTCACTGAGGTCATTACTCAAACCTTAATATGCCAAAATCAATAAAACAGAGCAAAGAAGTAAACGGAGTTTTGGAACCTTTGGTGTAAAAGTTAATAAAAAATGTTATTGTAAGTCAGAAATATTGATTCAACTGAAACAAAAATTCTCAAAAAGATACAATGGAAGTTCTACATATTTGACAACTTTCACATGTCACTGAACGATCAACACAACAGGCTAAATTTTTACAAGACATGAACACTACGTCCATTCCATTCGACAAACAAATTTTACAAGTATAATGTGTTGGTGAAGAATTTTTAAGGTTTCTGAGTTAAAGATTTGGATATTTGAGTTTCTAAACTTGGCATTTATCATGATAAATTCGATGCTGAGTCCAAGCTTCAAGCAACCTCGGGTTGCAGTAGAACCATTTGAGTCGAAGACTTCTGCCTGTATGAAAAACTCTACTTCATTGGGGAAATTTCATTCTCATGAAACATCTGAGAACATGACTTGAATCGAAGAGATATATCCCAGTACCAAACATGAACAATGTGATATCATTCAACTTGATTTGAATAGATCACAATTGAGTCTGAAAACATGCAAGAATTTCGAATCAAGCATGTGCAGACGATTGTAAAAGTTTTGAAAAAATTACATGTGATAATGAATTGTATACGTGTAGAACATAAGGTTGAATGAATCCAAAAGTTTGAAGGAGATTCGAAAATTACGCTAGTTGAACGAAACACATGACAAAGGTATAAAAATCGAGTCAAATTGAATACGTAACACCTGCAGAGCCAAATGAAACACAACCAATATATCCGAAATTAATGTTGGAGACCAGAGTCCAGACGCATACATTACTCCAACATATGTAAGCCAAAACAGCATGAAAAATGGAATATTTAAATTCAGACGAAGGCAAAAGTCAACGGAAATACATGACGGAGCATATCGAAAATTAATTATGACTGAATGTGATAGTTAAGTTTGGTACAAAGAATCAAGCCTTGACGTCTGAAATGGTTTTCAACAGCATTAATCAAGTTAAGACGAATACAAAGGACCATTAGAATACATGACGAACACAATTTTGAATGAAACAAGTCGTGAAACGAAGCAATAGCTCGAAATACATGTCAACTATTTTGAAAATCATACGTAACAAAAAAAAAACGTGCTAGAGTATCGAGTCTAGACGGGCGCAAATATCTCCAACGCAATGGCCTAGATGAGTTAATAACTGTCATATAAAACCTATACTCCAAAGTGAATCGAGTCGAAATAAATGCCTACAACCGAATACATAACAATTACATGGAAAACTCATCAAAATAAAATCTCATTTCCGAAATAGATCGATTTGAGACAGAAATATTCATCCAACTGAATGACAGTTTAGTCAATCGAACGCCAAAGATTGCTTCATTCCTGCTGAAATATATGAAAAACCTATGAAAAACTGAGACTGAAAAGTAATATTCTCGATAGTCCATCTGAGTGCTTATGTGCGTAAATGAATACCAAAAGTCCAGAGGACTGAAGTTGATCTATAGGGCACATGATAAAATATGCTAAAAAAACAAACGATACAGAACAATGATTTGACCGAATGTCCTGCATATATATACTGAAATCGAAAAATAATTATTTTGCCTGACGACCAGCAGATATACATAAATCGAAAAAATTATATCATCATTTGAAAGAACAAGTGTATATCTGAGCAATGACACAACAAAGTTTATATTATAAATCTTGAAAAATGAGTATGAAAAAATGATATTTGTCCTTACGAATCAAGTCCTAACGATTGCAAGTAGCTCACATATTGAAATTGTAAGATTCCTGAAGAGTAATGTTCAGAAGGAAGCAATTTACTCTTACGAGTGTCTACTGAACGCTGTATAAATATGTGAAAATCATATCAGAGTGAACGCCAACCAAGCTCACATGAATACGATTCGTTTGAATGAATGTGAAAGTCCTATATATCGAAGAATCAGTGCTACAGAATTCCAACTAAGTCAATCAATTTCGGACGAATCCAAGAATCTGACTGAAGTTCATTTGATTATAATATGACGAACATCGAAATCAATACCGTGGCAACTCAACTCGGTCAACTGAATTTCAATAGTGGAATGATTGAAAAACTCTGATCGAAGCAAATCTAGATGGTTCTGATGAATTCCTCAACACCAGGATCAAGGCAGAAGTTAATACCAACTCAATGGAGACTAATGCAGGATTCCAGTGGAGCCCGCAACGAAGTCATCAAACTCAACCTGCACGAATGCATCAATTCATCTGAGATCCATACCAAATATAGCAAATTTCAAATTCGAATGAACAATGCATGTAAAAAATCGATTCCTAATCACAGCAAGAATCCAACTGAATTGGCCAAATTCTGATCGTAACCATTGCTCAAACTAATACATATCAACCACATCGAGAATCAAATATAAATTACAATAACAATATTTCTAACTCTTTCCTAGATTAGATTAGATCCTAGATTCAATTACCCTAACACTAAACTGATATTTTTGCACTCGACGCGCGTTTCGCTAACAAGGTTATCATATCCAGGAGAAGAAAATTGATAGCAGTATCAATTGAAATGGTATCAATTTTCTTCTCCTGAAGATGCTAACCTGGTTAGCGAAACGCGCGTCTAGTGCAAAAATATCAGTTTGGTGTTAGGGTAATTGATCACTAGGAAAATTTTCAAGAGCAAAAGAGATTAGTGGAAGAAACGCAGCCTCCTATAGAACCTACCGAATTTCTAAAACTGGAGAATGTTGCTAATGCGGGAGCTGAAGAAGTGAATGCTGATGAAGTCTTTGATAGTTTGGAATCAAATCAATATGTTCCAGAGGATATATTTAATGATTATACAGAACAATATCCACCAATGTCACGAAAACATATCACAGATTAGTTGGGTAAGAATGAGCAGATTGATATTGTTCACGGTCCTATACACAACTTAGTTGTGTATAGGAGAAAGAAAGGAAAAATCATAGCAAAAGGATATTTCACGAAAACCAGGCCTGTATCAGTTGCTATATAGGAAAGATTTGGAAAATTATAAGCAGATTTTGGAATTGACAACTCCTTGTCTGAATAGTCTTGGACGTATGAATGGTACTCTCAAAACCAGTTGAGTATGTGTATTGGGATGATGTTAATAAAATGGTCGAAAGAATTTTTATTGCATCCCAATTGCCTGGGAATACATCTATACACAATTAGATCATGGCAATTATTGAGAAATTGAAGGAGGCTGTCTAATTCAATAAATACAAATGTTGCAGCTGTACTCTATCAATCTCATTATGAGCATCAACACGTTCGGTCAATCTGCCAAATCGACCTCAGACGCTGATGAGGAGCCGAAAGGGCATCACCATCAATAATACTAATGATGGAAATATTGATGTAGACTATCTGGGAATGAGTCATGTGAAGATGCTAAGAGATGCTGAGGCTATGGCTAATCAACCATATGAGGATGATACTATGAATAACTTGATCATACAAATTGAAATTGAAGTTGCGGAAAGGGTGAAGCTTGCATCACTTCGTGCTTGGCGAAAACAGCAGGTGTAAAGTGAATTCGACTTGAGAGGTAAAAAAATTCAAGACCTGTTTACTCTCGATAAACGAATGACTAATACCGATGTTGATTTCGCTGAATACAACAGTGGCATTGCTTCCTTGACGAATACAGTGAGACTTGGTTGCAAACACGCAAAATATTCAAGCGGTATCGGGACAACACACAAATAATATCATTATATTGGAGGAGAGGAGACACACACTGATCATTTAGGTGAATAGTTTTCAGCAAAAATTCAATGAAGGCTATAAGTGAATTGAGTTTTCGCCTTTACCGATAAACTGAATTATTTTCAAAAAAAGTATAATAAGATAAATTCGACACTTGAAAATAACTAATTTGCCTCGACCGTATTTTTCACTATAGTATCTACCATCAAAATGGAAGAATATTCAGGGAAAAGAGTTTGTAAATGAATAACATAGGCCGGCTCACATGATTTTTCCACAGCGTCAAACCATAATCAAGGGGGTAGATGACTTGTGGCAAATGGACTTTGCAGACTTTCGAAATTATGTCGAAGTTAACCGAAACTACAAGTATCTTTGGTCGTTATTGATAGCTTTTTCACAAACCTATGGGCCGAATCAATCAGAATTGAAATGGCTGCAGACGTCATTATTAGACGATCATTATAGTACGTGTACCGTGAAAAAGGCCGCCTTTGCCGAACGCGTGATTCGAACTCTGGAAGAGGAACTCTCCAAATATCTCAGTTTGAACGGTTCCTGTTGATGGAACATGGAGCCCTGCGATGTCACCAATCCCAATGAAAAGAACATTCTTGAGTCTGCATATAATTTCATCAATATTCCTACCGGAAAAAAAAGTAATTTTATTTGCATTTCGAAGGTCAAACACATTTTCGAGAAAGGCTGTAGGCCCAAGTGGACATGTGAAATATTCCGCAAAGCGAAAGTCAAAATTATCAACCCCACCACCTAGTTGTTGGGCGATCTGGAGGGGCGTCCAATCAGTGGAGCTTTCCTCGAGGGTGAATTTTAAAAGGCAAAGAATCCTGATGCAATGGGGATCATGTGAAATGATTAGAATTGGACAACAGACACAATAGTTGGTTCGATTCATCGAATCATATATAGATGGCAGTATGAATCTTTGGTGGCAGCAATGACAATTGGTATATTCGCCGGACATCGAAGATAATTGCGCAATTTCCAACACATTTTAGTGGCTATGCTTATCAGCTCGCTGAATCGATTATTGGAAAAACACTTCGGTGCACCAACGACGTCAAAGTATATGACCTTGAATTGCGGTTATATCATCGAATGCAGTGAACATTCCAAGATATTGAAGATATTCAAAAGCTGTATTAATTCATTTGATAGGAAATGATTTGCCTGAACTTTCAGAAATGAATGCTCCCATAACCAAAAATATGTATGACCAAAATAAAATTTATCGAATTTTTCGAAATTTATCCTGATTTTTTGAAAACTATTGCCCTAATTTCCAAATAATGTGCCTTGGATTCACATGAAAGTATTATATATGCTCTATGTGATTTATATATAGTTTCGAAAGCTTTTGAATGCGAAAATGTATGGACTCTTTCAAGGAAAAAGACTCGGATGATTTGGATAGAAAAAATTCTTGAATGAATATATTACACTGCCTTTCGAGTTTTCATTTAGTTAAGATATGAGTTGCATCGAGAATGGCGGTATACAAGTGATACATGAAAGATCTTTCGACACGTATGTAGATATACTTGAAACTGTTCGTGATTGGCGTCTGAATTCCCAGAACATAAACTTGCTTACGCCGGATTCATATATACCGGCATGCAGAGAAGATATGGTTGTGTGTCCAAAAAGTCACATTGAAGGATTGAGATGGGAAATTGGGATGATCCTCTGATGAATCATTTCAGTTGACAACCTGATTGCACATTTTTCGATGAGGAAATAGTGTGTGTGTTAGGCGGAAAAGATATGAATAAAGCATATAGGGAGGCTCGATTGTTGACGTTTGATAATTAGCCAGTGTTCGCCGTTTTTATAAAAAATATTTCATGAACTTTCTGAATATTCATTTTATCTCCTCGAAAAGGATTATCTCTCGAAACTAGGTTATTGTGATACATACCTATTGCGATTTCTCATTATAACAGGAGGGTGCTCATCAGGATTGTAGCCATCCGGTATTCCATACTGACCCTTCTTGATGTTAGAGTTCTTATCTTGAAATCTGAAAAATGAATTCCCAAAAAGAACCTTGAATGTTTGGTGATCCACAAAGCGGTGAAAGTTAACATTGAAGTGTTTGAGCGATACAATCTGCAAACTGAAGAGCTATCTGATAGAAAAGCTTTCAATAGCTCTGATCAAGAGATCGATCAATCGAGTGACTTGAACATGGTATATAATAAATACTCTTACAGAGAGCCTTACATCTCAAGCACCGAGATTCAATGAGCGTGTATGTTGTTATACCTTAATATTAGTAATTTCTCAATTGAAGAAAAATGGGTTTTCAGGTTGGACATGAAATATTGTATATGGAGGTTAATATCAACAAATATAGTCCACTCGGAGGGTCTTCATACATCAAGTTGCCAAAGTTCATCGACTCGAAGAAGGCAATTGGGAATGTGAACAATCAAGCCCACTATTGTTTTATTTGGACCGTTACTTCAGCACTGTACCCTGCCGCCGATAGAATCAACGAAATTTCATCGTACTCACCGTTCCATACTCTACTGAATGTGGCAGGTATGGATTTCCCAGTTGAGTTGAAAGATATTCCAAAATTCGAAGTGATGAATCATTTCTCTATCAAAGTTTATGGGTTAGAAAGTAATTTAAAGAACGGTAGAATTGAGCATAAGGTAGTCGGCCATTACAATATTCTAAATGTAGACTCAACAGTCATGTTAATCTTTTGAATATCACTGATGACTCTGATAACCGTTATTATTGTTGGATAAAAGATCTGTCGAAATTATTTTCTTCTCAAGCGTCCGCAAATCAACATGGAAAATATTTTTGTGATGGATGCTTATTGTATTTTGAGACTGAGCAACATTTACTACGCCATCGGTCGAATGATTGTAATCATATTTCTACAAGTTGTTCGTTCCGTTGACCAGCTGACGAACGTCAACCCTCAGAAGTCGAAACTTGTGCGAGCAATGGATCAACGAGGCCTTACCTTTCAACGTGCGATTACCCAGCACGGTGGCCCGGCGAGGATACGAACCCCGGCCTTCCGCTTGATAGGCAGATATGCTAACCACTACACTACCGAGACCACTACAAAACTGAGTAGATGAAGTTGGAAAATATGTACCTGAACATATTTCGAAAATATTAAGAAACAATTGAAAGTTTCAGTTTTCGTGAACGCTGATTTCGAATAAATTTTGGGACATATAACAGAACCGAATCCTGCTCACTCCTACACCAATCTTACTTATGAACCATATGCTTTCTCATAACTTATAAACTGTTCTCTTCATGATTGCATTTCAAAATTTATATTACACAGAGGTACAGAAGCTGGTAAGGTTGTTGTTGCAAACTTGGAGGCTGATCTAACTGATATGCATCATGAATATTTGAGAAATGTCGCCCCCATGACTCCTTTGATTGTTGAGGAAGAGCGTGACTTCAATATTGCCACTTCTTCTGGAATATGCCAAAAACCATTTAAGAATGGCAATGTAAAAGTACGTGAACACTGACATTTAACGAACAAAAAGAGAATGAGGGCGGCGCATTCAGGATGTAACCCCAATTTTGAATTTCCTTATTACGTTCCAATAATCTTCCATAATTTCAGTGGGTATGACTCACTTATTCGTAAAGGAGATGTATTGTAACAAAGATAAGGTTGACGTTATCGCTCAAACTGAAGAGAACTACATATCTTTCACTGAACACATATTTATGGAGAATGAGTCGGAACGAAACGGTCATATAAATGAACTTTTTTGAAATTGAGATTAATCGATAGTTATAAATTCTTGGCCGTTCCTCTGCAAGAGTTAGGTGATAATTTAAATGATGAGTATTTTGTGGAGATGAGAAATCATTTTCAAGAAGTTACAAAATTCAATTTCATACTTTAGGAGAATATTCCGGCATATACTTGAAATGCGATGTTCTGTTATTGTGTGATATATTCGGGAGTTACAGAAACATGACCCTGCTAATTATTTCATTTCCCCAGGTCTGCCTTGGGATGTAACGTTGAAATGTACTGGTGTAGAGCTGGAATCGTCAACGGATATCGATATGGAACAGTTCCTCCGGAAGGGTATACGTGGAGGTGTTAGTCAATGCTCAGAGAGAAAGCACATTGAGAATAATCAATTTCTTTCAAATTTCAATCCTGAAGAACCGTCTTCCTTCATTATGTATTTGGATGCAATTATGGTCCTAACATGTCTCAATCACTTCCATCAGGAGGATTCACGTGGCTTAGCCCATATGAAATCAGGCAACTATATTCCTGATGATATTTCCGAAGGATACATTCTAGAAGTAGATGTGCACTATCTCGTCGAATTGCACGATCTCCATTCAGATTTACCCTTTTCAGTAAAAAATATCATACCAGCTAATTCAAATCCGAAAATATCGAAACTGATTTCGAATTTGAATGATAAAAAAATATATTGCTCATTATAGAAACTTGATGCAAGTGGTCCGTATTGGTTTGATGGTAATAAAAACTCACCGAATCCTAAGATTCGATCAATCAGCATGGTTGAAAAAGTATGTCGATCTGAACAAAGAGGTAAAAAATAAGGGGACAAATGAATTCGAAAAGGGTTATTTTGAACTCAATACAAACTCCATATTCGGTAAGACCATGGAGAATGTTGAAAATAGAAGAGAAATCCGACTTGTTACCCATTGGGAGTCTTCAAGGAGGGGTATGGGTGCAAACTCTCTGATAACTCGTTCTTACTTCAAAACACTATCTGTATTCTATGAGGACTTTGTGGCTATACCCATGGGCAAAGTAAAGATTTGCTGTAACAAACCATTATATTTGGGATTCTCCATATTAGATGTGTCAAAAACTGCTATATAGGACTTTTTTCATGACGTTATTAAAAAACATCACGGATCACAAGCTTCTATATACTGATACGGATTCTTCGATACTTAAAATTGATACTGATGAATATTCATCAATTCATGATGGAAAATACTGATGAATCTGATACTTCGAGTAATAGTGAGGTAACAAATTCGATATGCCCCTAAGTGAATCAGTGGTTGGAGAAATGAAGGATGAACTCCTGAATGATCCAACCATCAGTTTTTAAGGTACTCACTTCTGGCGAGATTAAAAAAGCTAAAGGTATCAAAAAATCCGTTATCAGGAACCAAATTTCAAACATTGTTGAATCAGGTGGCGTTATCCTAAGGGAGATGAATGTTTTCAGGAGCGATTCACATGACATTCATACATTGATGTGTTTCCTTATAACGAGAGCATTGTTGAAACTGGAGAAATGTGATCAAATGATGGAAGTGAATTTGTCGTGTTTTTCATTTTTTCCTAAAATGAGTCTCCATTTTGGCCTTTTCGGAGAGAATATGGTGAATATTTTTCTATTTCCAGAGGAAAAGATCTCACCAAATTCCTCCAGGCGCTTGCTGTCTATGACTCTGAGGACGATTTCAAAGAACCATCTCAGAGCAAACAAGGTGGTGGGTTGAAAAGGAAGGCGGCCGGCAATCCACCACCAATACACAGCAAGCGGCAGAAGCGGGCACCGCCTAAGTAGAAGACGCTGCAGCCATTGAAGCCGGCGCAACCCCCCAAGAAGTGAAACACCACCACTGCCATCAAGAAGACGGCTGCACCGGTTCGGGGAAGTATTGAGGGTAAGCTGAATGACATTCGGAAGAGATGGACTGCACTGACTTTTTCCTATAAAATGTAGCCACAAGAGGAAACAGTTGGCACACCTCCTGCAGAGACTTAATCTGCACCGCCGTCCCAAGAGATCAAGAGATAGAGGCGGGTTGAGTCCCTTCCATTCCTGAGGGAAGAGACTGCTGATGATGGAATGCCCACCTCCCAGACAGATTCCAAAACTGAAAGGGTGTGGGGCAGTTTGGGAACCACCATGCGTGCTTGGAGGTGGTCGTACGATAAAGCAAATGCGATTTTTTTTATATGCAGATTCACACGAAAGGAAGCCCTGTAATGTTCAAAGAACACCGCGTGAATCAAGGAACAGGAGATACTAATTAACATTCTCTTTGAATTTTTGAAGTTTGTAAGGTAAGACCCCTTTCGGCAAGGAGTCCCAAAGCTCAGCTGTTCTACTGGAAAAAGATTCCTGACCAAGAGAGGTTCAACAGTTCTTCAAATTCACAACAAAGTGTTGGGAATCTGTACTCGTCGAATCATCCGTGTAGATATTGCCAAGAGTGGAACGATTGATAACAGTTCAGAAGAGCACCGACCGTGAAAATATCTATAGAAGAGAGACAAGTTTCCGACTCTTCTACAAATTTTCTATGAACTGAGCGAGTCTGCGAGCGAAGAATCACCAACGAGACGGATTGCCTTTCTCTGAATAAAACCAAAAAGCCTCAATGAATGTTTTGGTGCCGAACTCCACACATAAGAACCATATTCCGCGACAGGTCGTATCTGATCCTTGTAGATCATTACAAGTATTTCTTCGCACGAAATAGAAATCCAAACTCCTGGGAAGCACCTTGAGCGATCGATTTGACATTTTTTCCCCATGAGAGATTATCACTGATCGTAATTCTCAGCATCGAGATACTTGAATTTATAGGAATAGTTACTGCTGACATCTGAATTCCAGATGATGATAGATCGGCTTTCCTCAAGAAGAGACATGCCTGCGTGTTCCTAGCATTGAATTCCACCAAATTCATGTTACCCCATTCTATCATTTTTACCAAGTCATCGTTAATTTTATTGACGTGAATGTTTCTTCGAATTTTTGTTTCTCGAGCTGGTATGGGAAATCTGGAAGAGAAACTTGTATGAAGAGTACTGTTGTCCGCAAAACTATGTACTGAACATGATGTTTTCTCGAGCAAATCATTGATATAAAGCAGAAACAAAATGGGCGTCAGAACTGAACCCTGTGGAACACCTGCGCATTTATTGGGAGAATATCAGATGATACTCCATCAACAAAATGCGCCGATTATGATTCCAGGTGTATCGAGCATGATACTAAGTTCAAGCGAAACACTGAAGAACGTCGGAAATTATATCGGAGGATTCGAGAGCTAGATAGAGGACGAAAGCATGAGCGATGATAAGGAGAACTCCAGATCCATCGGCGTGTTCAAGCAAGGAGCCATCAGTTCAATTCTCTTCTGCAGAAATGTGGAAAGTTGTTGGGTCCAACACCATCCTCCCCCCCACCTCTTCCAGATATCTCTGTTTTGAACATACTTTTTAATCTTTTTAGTAAGTATGATATAGTGCATGTTATAATCAAGTAAATTGTAAATATTATTATCATAAATAAATAGAATGCTGCACACAGAATTCTGCGGGGTTGGGGGAGTATTTACTTTTAATATCTTATATTAATCTAATGAAAAATATCAGTACATATTTTCTTTTATTCCTACTCGAAAAAGAAAGTTGAACGATTTCAAATAATTCGATCTTCTATCTTATTATGATATTCCACACAATTCAAACTGAAATATTAGAACTATGTTGAATAAATACTCCTTTGAAAAAAATAATGGGAATCAGATGAAATGAATTATAAAACAAATGTGAATAATTACTCGGCATCACTGGTATTAGGCTTACTGGAGAGCAAAAATATTCGAAGTGGATATGTCTCTGAGTTCCAACATTTTCAAGAACTCTGGGCTATTTGAGGTATTCGAATGTGGAGTTACAAGTAGCGACAGAAAAGTCAATTCGTTAGAAAAAATCAAGGTAACTGAAGGACGAACCTCTTCATAGTGGATATGTCCTCAAAATCTCCAATATTTTTCAAAAGTATATATATTGTCAGGGTTATACGAAAGCAATCATAGGTATAGTGGCCATTAGTGACAGAAAAGTCCATCCAACATCAGAAAAAGTCAATGATACTGAAGAACAAATCTATTCAAAAAGGATGTGTTTCTGAAAGCTCCAACATTCAATTTATAAGGTCAAAGATATTCAGGGGCAATAAACCCCCACTTTTTACCCCTTCCCCCCTCAAATCATACAAATATGGCTGTGTTCTTCAAAATTCCACACTCCAAATTCCACCATGAATCCCAGTTATTCAGGAAGCTGATTGCACCATCAAACCACAATTTTAGGACCCTGTCAAAGATGTTCCTAACGATGGTGACATTCAAGTTTGGGCAATCGATTTAACTGCCGACTATGAGTGTGATGACTCAACTGTGTTTTGATGGATGGTCAGATAGTACAATTGAACTTCCGTGTTTTGATGATGACGAGCAGTATGGTGATCCTGATGCGGACTTTGGGGTAATGAATAAATTCTTCCCCATATTTCAGGAATCTCCTACCCCTGAAGCTGATCCTGAACTATGGGTGGAACCATTCAATGAACCAGACAGTATTGTAGTGTCCCCTGAACTCGACATCTTCGTCATTGATGATTAGGTTAGACTTTGTCCATGAAGAAAACACTTTCTGGCTGGTGCACATCAGATAGTTTTGAAGTACGATCATCATTCATTCGCTATCTACTACGAGTTCAAGACACACGCATTAATGCTTTCGTTGACATCCAAGTCGTCACCGTCGATGGACTATTCCATCCAAAAGAACTGACTATTCACATTGGTTACCAACGCCTTAACTTTCTATTAAAACCCCCAAAACCAAATGCAGCACTGTCAAATATTGGCAGAAAGACCTGTGGGTACTTAGAATAAATAGTTCATACACGCCATTCCGTTCTCATCGGGAAATGTTGACTATTTCAAAGTTGACTCTATCCTGCAGAATAGCCTTTTACATTCAACTGATCTAATCTATGTGATGGGTAGTCAGAAAGCTGATTTGCTATTGACCAAAATTAGGGAAATAGGAATAAAATTTCCATCGGTCCAGGATGTATCTCGATTTGATGGTTCAGTACTGGAAACGGTGGAAAAATAAGCAATTTTATTGATTCTATCGGCCATCACTTTATGATTGTGTTTAACTTCAGTTGTTCCCTTCGAAAACTTGAATTATATGTTTCGAGAGTGATATTCGATTATTAATTTTGGAAACGACGTTTTCTTGATTGTTTTCCAATTCTGCGATTGCCTGATCGTAATATTCTCCGTCTTCCGCATCTAATTTACCACTGATCCTTTTGATTGTAATACCGAAGCCGTTTATAAGTCCTCTCTTTGGTCTTCTACCGGATACAAGTGCATTCAATTCAGTGAATGATACTTGAAGTTGAATAAATATTGTTTGGTTGATTGTTTTCAATTCTGCAAAATATGGATGAAACAGTCCGTTATCCACTGCTTCGAGTAATTTCGAATATTGGTAATTGGATAAGACAAAGTTCATCAGATATAGGGGTAAGGTCGAAATAATGAATGAAGGAATATGGTGGTTTCCTTTGACACGAGTGGTTCCTATTTTGAATGGTAGGATACCTGTATTTTGATTCAGGGACTGTATATGAACATCCTGGCTCATGGTCAGTGACAGGACGTATCTGAAACAATGGTCTTTTGAAACTTGATTTATTCAGGGTTTTTTTTTGGTGATTTTAGTTTAGTTGTCTATTTTTTCAAACGGTGACTCGCTTAATCTTTGGAGAAAGTTTTTTATGCGTATCTGTACGTTTATATGCTGGTGTTTTTTCTTTATAGTTGAGTAGAGGTTCGCATTCGGTGTTACTCTTTTCAATAGTTTTTTGTTTGAATTTAGTGAGTTTTTCGTTCAAATGTCGGTACAGTTCAGCTGTTTTTGTTTTATGAGCTGTCATGTAGGCGCTTTGAAGAAGATTTTTAAATTGACATTACAAGGGTCTGAGGTGGATAGGTGACCTGTAATAACGTCAATGGGTTTCATCCCCGTGACTGAATGTATTATCGAATGATTATATCCCACTATGGCGTATGGCATTTGTTCAATAATATCGAGTTCTTTGTGAGTCTCTCAGAGAATTCTCAGATGTTCGATAATAGTTGAATGAAATCTTTCGACTATTCCTTTAGATTCTGGATGATATTGTAACTTTAGTTTATGAGTGTCAGCGAACTCTTGTATAAGTTCGTTTTTGAGTTCTGTGCCGTTGTCAGAATGGAGGGACTTGGGAACGCCATGGTGGTCAGTAGATTATTTGCAACCTCGATTGAGATGAGAGTATGCTTGTGCGTATCTTGAAAACGGATCAACAATAGTAAAAAACTTATGTTTTTTGGCTTTCAAAGTATCTCTCAGAACAGTTTCGAAAGGCCTACTGAGCAAAGATTCCTTTTTTTGATGGGAAAAATTCTTTGATTTCTGGAGTTGCTAATGGAAAGAATACGAGGTCGATATTGACCTGAGGTTCAAAATTATTCAGAGGTTGTTCTGGAATTGGGATTGTCAAAACTGGATCTTTTACATTTGGGTGAACAGTTACACGGTTCGACTCTTGTGCGTTGGCCTTGCCATTATTGGCAATTTCAATAAAGGCGTCGATATTAGGGACGTCTAGATTTTCATTATCGCTACTGGCTATAGTTTCGTTTCTATTTCCAGTATTACTGGTGATAATCGAGAAATCGCGGTGAGTTTTGATAATACTGTGTTCACAATGAGAATATTTTTAGATGCTAGGGCATTTGCAAAATAGTTGCAAGTTCTTGTATGGTTTTTATGAATCTTACTAAACCTGTTGAAATCCCCTCGTATTCGAGAATGGTTCTCAAAAGATCGGAATTGATTACCGTGATGATCGCAGTTTCAGGCATTCTGAGAGTCGCAAGTCTTCTCGCTAACAAATCTATGACCGGATCTATTTCGCAAAATAATTTTTCAATCTTCAAAAATTATTGATCATTGTTTATTTGTATGAATGAGGAATATATTCAATATGCAGTATATTGACAAATAATATATATATATATATATATGATAACTGAAGTTTTCCGCCATTACACTCGTGTGATGTTGTCACTTTTGTTGACAACAAGCCCAGCGGATGCTCTCGGAATTTCCATCCGAGAGCCTCCGTGCAGAAGGTTCCATTTGGAACCACAAATCTGCAATCCTATGCATGTCGCCAAAAGCTGATTTAATTACCAGCAGACGTCATGGTGTGGTCTATCTGTGGACTGCAGTTTCGTCCTTTGGGACTCATCAGCACAGCGATGACCGCATTCGAACAACGACTAATGTTCGAATGCACCATGACGAATACTGGGAACGCCACTTGGCTCATTCCTCCACGATCTTACGATGAGTGTGAGCTCAGCGCCATCTCGTGGAGGATTGACAAAGCATTGGATCTGGTGGAAGTGGCCGGCGTAGGCCTAATCTGCAACAAAGTGCGAGATTCACGAGGAACGTCTGATAACCGAAGTTTTCCGCCATTACACTCGTGTGATGTTGTCACTTTTGTTGACAACAAGCCCAGCGGATGCTCTCGGAATTTCCATCCGAGAGCCTCCGTGCAGAAGGTTCCATTTGGAACCACAAATCTGCAATCCTATGCATGTCGCCAAAAGCTGATTTAATTACCAGCAGACGTCATGGTGTGGTCTATCTGTGGACTGCAGTTTCGTCCTTTGGGACTCATCAGCACAGCGATGACCGCATTCGAACAACGACTAATGTTCGAATGCACCATGACGAATACTGGGAACGCCACTTGGCTCATTCCTCCACGATCTTACGATGAGTGTGAGCTCAGCGCCATCTCGTGGAGGATTGACAAAGCATTGGATCTGGTGGAAGTGGCCGGCGTAGGCCTAATCTGCAACAAAGTGCGAGATTCACGAGGAACGTCTGATAACCGAAGTTTTCCGCCATTACACTCGTGTGATGTTGTCACTTTTGTTGACAACAAGCCCAGCGGATGCTCTCGGAATTTCCATCCGAGAGCTCTCGGATGGACATCACACGAGTGTAATGGCGGAAAACTTCGGTTATCAGACGTTCCTCGTGAATCTCGCACTTTGTTGCATATATATATATATATATATATATATATATATATATATAAAATATATATATATATGTATATATATATATATATATATATATATATATATATATATATATATATATATACTATAAAGTACTAGAAACTACTGTATATTGATAAAAAAATATTGATAGTAATGTGATCAATGAAATGAGGAATACTGTAAAGGAAGTCTGAGGTTTCAGAGGAGTCTGACGATATGAATGAAATATACTCACAATAAAGCCACAATGCTTTTTGCCTTCTGGATCTCTGCAACGGACTGGTATTACTAGATTTCTCTGTTCGCGATTTAGAATAAACAGTAAAAACTGAAGTGAACGGTTTCCCGATGAAATTTTTCACTTTCGAAATCCTACCGACTGAGTCACTTTTGATTTCGAAAATTCGAAAAGCCTTTTTGAAAATTATTTCATTCGAACAAAAAATATAAAAGAAAATGGTGTGAGTGTTTCGAGAATAATGCCATGGAGACGATGCACTCTCGGTGACTTGCTGATAAGCGGCTTCTTCCTAGGAATTCTAGCATGCTGAATAGTTCAGCAGATTTTCTTCATATTGAACTTGAATGATCAAGAGAGAAGTTGAGAAAATTTTCATTTCAGTATGGCTTGAATATTGCAAGAGCATTGACTCATTGCACTCATGAGTTCTATATGGATATTGATAGATTAAGCCTCTCAATGAGTATTCTGGCTTCCTCTGGAATACCAACCATATTATGAAGGTTCTATTGTAGTGTGAATAAATGTTAATTTTTTAGTTCGGCGGATTCAACAAAGAGGAGCTTGAATATAAAAATAAGGATGAAAAATAAATCACCGTAATAATATTCACTAGGGGCAATAAGCCGGAGGAAAAATTATTCAAGGGTTTCAAATAAAAGATATGCGTATCGAAATATAGCAGATATTGAGAATTGATATTCATAAGGAGCCTCATTTGCCATTCATGAAATTTCGTGATAACTTTGTAAAGTTGAATATCCTGAACAACTCGTTCGTAACGGTTATTTATAAACAGAAACCAGGATTGTTTGGCCCATATTAGAGTAGATTGCAATCGTGTACTTGAACTTCTAGAAGCGAGCTAGTGAATCAAGCTGAGAAAAATGATGCGAGTTGTTATTTATGTTAGGTTTCGTAGACAGTACAGTTCGTACACTTTGATGAATGAGCTCGTAATTATTCAATTGAAAAAAAAAATTTCTGTTTCCTAGTGTGAATGAAACACGCATGGAAGTATCAGCTATCATATATACTTGATAATATTTCAGGACATCAGTCGAGCTAAGATTCATTACACATTTATGTTGATGAAACAAAATATGAAATTTCTTTCAAACCAGCATTCAACCAAAAATCGAGATATTGAGTTCCAACAGACTATTTTTCATCCATTGAGCAAACCCTAATTGTTGTTCTGACCTGTTTCACCCAACATCTGCTTTTTCTGAACGAATCTCAAAAATATGTGAAACGATATTCATTTCGAGTGATTGTGCTTGGATATCCAAAGTATTCCCAGTTAAAAATATCCAAGGGATGTACAAAATGGATATCCTTTCGGATATTCACGATGGATATCCATGAAGAATATCTTATGGGCATCCATTTCGTACATTTATTGTATAAATGATTAATGTTTCTTCCGCAGTGGCACCCTACGAATTGGCAACGTGATTGGGCCATTTACATGGACATTCCAGCAAGAAAGTTGATATATTTTAAATTTTTATCCTTTCGAATAATATTTGTGTGCTGCATTGTGAACTCACCTCAACTCGATTTCCTGACGTGCAACCGTCTATGGCGTCAAATGTCGTAATTTTGAGAGTCGTTGGGTGTTGGGTCGGTTTGAAAAAATTATGTTGAACTGAATTGAAGCGTTGTGGTGTGCATTGTGCAATACTACCACTCTACAGTTTATCTTAGCTCGTCTTAAATTTTTTGAAATACAGCGAAACCAATCTAGCAGAACATTTTAAATTGCACATACGGTCACGTTGAGTGCCTTATCACAGGATATATTACTGACTATAATCCGTTGTCCAAGAAGTGTGTAGCACTTTTTCAAGTTTCAGGCTAGGTTGGTTTCTCTGTAACGAATTTCACAAATAATTATGTAGAATTATGAACGATATCTTATGGACGATCTTGATGGATATCTCATGGATGTCCATAGTGGATATATCATGGATGTCCATGAAGGATATTTTATGGACGTACAGGTTGGTGGCCTAAGAATGTCCATTGAACGTCCATTGAATATTCTATGGATAAAAATTGTACGTCCATCGGATGCCCAAAATATCCTCAATAGATATCCATCAGATATCCACTGGATGTCCATGTGTTGTGTGGGTATTCATACAATAAATTTACGAAATGGATCTCCATGAGATATCCTTCATGGATATCCATCGTGTATATCCAAAAAGATATCCATTTTGTACATCCTGTGGATATTTTTCACTGGGAATACTTTGGATATCCTATGGATATCCAAAATTGGTCCAAGGCTATTCCGACATGAATTGGACATGAATTGGATATCGTATGCTGTATGGGTAATTAATGTTTCTTCCGCAGTGGCACCCTACGAATTGGCAACGTGATTGAGCCATTTACATGGACATTCCATCAAGAAAGTTGATATATTTTGATTTTTTTATCCTTTCAAATAATATTTGAACTCAGCGTCACCTCAGAAGACGTGACGCGCGACGCGAAATGCAAAAGCGCTGCATTGTGAACTCAACTTAACCCGGTTTCCTCGACGTGCAACCGTCTATGGCGTCTGTCAAATGTCGTAATTTTGAGAGTCGTTGGGTGATGGGTCGGTTTGAAAAAATTATGTTAAACTGAGCTGAAGCGTTGAGGTGTGCATTGTACAATAATTGTGTTTATAAAGAAACGAAAAAAAGTGGTGTGTTAGTCGGTGATTGTAAACTGTGATCATTAGCATTTACCGTGAACCTGAACCTTCGGAAGGAAGCAAGTGATTTGTCGAATACTATATTCATAATATGTTATTCAAATTGAGAACTATTCAAATTCATCAATAACTTTTCTGTTGAGAACTCTTGGCAAACTATTTTTCAAATTTGAACTATATCTAGTATTTTGCTTGAAAAGTAATGAAAAAAAATAAAAAATTCTTATTAACAACATAAGTTTTTTAATCGTTCGTCTACCACTCTACAGTTTATCTTAGCTTGTCTAAATTCTTTCAAATACAGCGAAACCAATCTAGCAGAACATTTTGAATTGCACATACGGTCACGTTGAGTGCCTTATCACAGGATATATTACTGACTATAATCCGTTGTCCAAGAAATGTGCAGCACTTTTTCACGTCTCAAGCTAGGTTGGTTTCTCTGTAACGAATTGCACAAATAATTATGTAGAATTATGAACGATATCTTATGGACGTTCTTGATGGATATCTCATGGATGTCCATAAAGTTTATCTGTAGATATCCATGATGGATGTCTCATGGGTATCCATGAAGGAAATCTTATGGATGTCAATAATGTATATCTCATGGATGTCCATGAAGGATATTATATGGACGTACAGGTTGGTGGCCTAAGAATGTCCATTGAACGTTCGTTGAATATTCTTTGGATAAAAACTGTACGTCCATCGGATGTCCGAAATATACTTAATAGATATCCATTAGATATCCACTGGATGTCCATGTGTTGTGTGGGAAATTTTGATACATTCAAGTATTTTTCTCCTTCTTCATTTTTTTTTTGCAAAACTCGAATTTTATCATTCAAATGATAATAGCATGGCTATTTATCATAATTCCAAAAGACCTAATTCCGCAACACCCAATATGCTCGAACAAATTGTTGATTTTCTGCAAATGCGATATGCCCATTTTTCAGAGCTTTCAAGGACGGACAGAACTCGAACAGAAAACAGTCAGACTTATGATATATCAATGATTAGCTCGAGAAAACATCTTGTTAAATACATAGTTTTGCGGACGACAGTTCTCCTCATACTAGTTTCTCTTCCAGAGTCCTCATACCAGTTCGAGAAACAAAAATTCAAAGAAACATTCACGTCAATTTAAATAACGATGACTTGGTAAAAAGAGGTAACATGAACTTGATGGAATTCAATGCTAGGAAAACCCAGCCATATGCCTTTTTTCAAAGAAAGCCGATCTATCATCATCTAGTATTCAGATGTCAGGAGTACCTATTCCTACAAAGTCAAGTATCTCGATGCTAGGGATTTATGACCAGTAATAATCTCTCATGGGAAACCCATGTGAGATCGATAGCTCAGAGTGAATTTCTTGATTCCTACGGTATCTGTGAAATGGTAAGCCTTTTTTTCTGGTTGCTGGCCAGAGGCGTAGATGTTTCCCTTACCGACGTCTTCATTATGTTGAATTCTCAACTGATTATGTTTGTCAATGAAGCTCAAAGATGTTACGGAAACGTCGTCAAGAGACACTCCGATTTTCGGTAATGAATGCAATTTGATCAGCGAAAATTGTGGCACGAATAAAAAATACCAGTCATGTGTGTGTATTAATGAATTCGAATCGAGAGGAAAAAACGCTAGGATAGCACTACGATTCTTCTCCAAACAATTGTCGTCAATTATTGCTATAATATGTTTTCATTCTCGATAGTTGATGTACTATTTATGTTTGGAGGAATTAGGCAAACATGCATAACAATACCATTCCATGGATACTCTAACTGCACGAGGCCCTATTACCTTCCGTACATACGTGAGAGTCTCCAAATATATATATATATATATATATATATATATATATATATATATATGTACAGTGTCACCGATAAAGTCCCATCAAATGGGAAACTTTTTTATTTATCGTTTTATGTGAAATTTGATTTTTGGCAGTAGATTTTGCTTAACCCTACGGAGGTGGCGCCAAGTCTGACAGACCCGACGCATATTCACTCGCTCGGTATTTCTCGGGTGATTATCCGAAGAAACTGTCATTCTCAGTACCTTCCTATTTTGGTTAGTAGTAATCGTGTAACAAGCGTAGACGGCGTATGTTTTATTATTCTTGAGATATTAGCTTAAAAGTCTGAGAGACCCGGCGCCACCTCTGGTGTTGCTTATTTGTGAAGGTGTTGATATTGTGTATTTTTATTTATTCGGTAAGTTATCGAGATTTTTAGTGAATAGTTTTCTCATCAAAGATATACTTCTTTCCAGAAATGGATTATGAAAAGGAGCAGGATAGATTACTTCGAATGTGGGAAGAAGTTGATGAGATTGCAGAGGTACCTGATGATGAGGAAGTTGAATTAGCTTCAGAAATTGATATTTTAGAAACACGAATTACAGATAGTGAATCAGAACAAGAGTGTGAAGATAAAGTGGAAGCAGAGGAAGTTCCTCCTCCACAAAAAATTCCAAGATATCCATGCTTTATAGGAAAAGATAATAAGACTAAGTGGAGGAAACATTGTATAAAAAAAACGTCTAGGACTAGGCAAGAAAATATTATTGTTCGCCTTCCTGGAGTGGAAAATTATGCAAAGAATGCTAGGTCAGAACTGGAATGCTGGTCATTATTTTTTCCTGATGAAATTTTACAGATAATTGTTCCAAATACCAATCTATATATACACAGTGTGGCAGATAATTATGCGAGGGAAAGATCTGCCAGACCAACTGATTTGATCGAAATGAAAGCCCTGTTTGGACTATTATATCTGGCTGGTACTCTCAAAAGTTGCCGGTTGAATACCAATGATATTTGGGATAGACAAGGAATGGGCATTGACAGATTCTGGGCAACAATGTCTGAAAAGCGCTTCCGATTTCTACTGAATTGTCTGCGGTTTGATGATCTTTCTTCCAGAAATGGAAGAAGAGAATGTGACAAATTGGCACCAATTAGAACCGTTTTTGACCTTTTCGTGGAGAATTGTAAAAGAGCCTATAACGTAGGAATAAATACAACTATAGACGAGAAACTTGAAGGCTTTCGAGGTCGGTGTGGATTCAAGCAGTACATTCCGAGTAAGCCAAATAAATATGGAATAAAAATGTTTGCTCTGGTTGATGCTGCTACAACATACTGCAATAATTTGGAGGTTTATGTTGGACAACAACCGGAGGGTCCCTATAATCTGAAAAATGATCCATGTAGCATTGTTTTACGGCTCATAGAGCCAATTTCCGGAACTAATAGGAACGTGACCTGTGACAACTGGTTTACTAGTATTGAGTTGATAAAAAAATTACTAATAAACCATAAATTAACTTTTGTTGGGACCATCAAAAAAAATAAAAAAGAACTACCACCAGAATTCATAAACACGAGACAGAGACCAGTATATTCTACCGTAATTGGTTTTCAAGAAGATATGACACTAGTGTCATATGTTCATAAAAAATATAAAACGGTTCTATTGGTATCAAGCTTACACCACGACGATATAATCGACTTATCAACAGGAGAAAAATCAAAGCCTGACATAATAACGTATTATAATTCAATGAAAGGAGGTGTAGATAATTTAGACAAGTTATGTGCTACATATAACGTGGCGAGAAACACAAGAAGATGGCCGATGGTTGTTTTTTATGCCTTGCTAAATATAGCAGGTGTAAATTCACAAGTTATATATGCTTCGAATAACAAGAAATATTCAACCATTCGTAGAAAATATTTGACAAACCTTGCTAAGGCATTGACCCAAACGTATATACAGCGACGTTCTTTGGAGGTGAATGTACCCAAAGAAGTGAGGGAACGAAGGCAAGATTATGCTGGAACTTCTACTGCAACCCAGCCGCCCCAAGAACATGTTCCAGGAGTACGCAAAAGATGTTTTTTTTGTAAAAAAGACTCGAAAACAAGATTTTCTGGTAAAAAGTGCGGAAAATTTATATGTATGTCCCACCTCAAAGCTTGGTGTTCTGAATGTACCGATTCAATTGTAAACGTGTAGATTGAATATTTGGGTTCATTGAGTACACAGCTATACCAAAATAATAATGCTTCTTATAATATTTTATTCGTTGTTGTATATTTTGATAAGTGTAACATTTTTATGTATCGACTTCATTTATATCGATTATTTCTGCTTTTCATTATGTTTTTATTTTTCATATTTCAATTTTTGAACAATTAAACGTTTATTTGATCTCCTCTAATCATTTGGTTTGAACAAAAAATTCCCACCTATGTATTTGAACATGGGTCTGTCAGACCCAGCGCCACCTCCCATGTCATGGAAACAGGCGCCACCTCCGTAGGGTTAAGAAATGATGTCAAATGGCGTCTACAAAATAGGTCACGTGATTTCCTTAACCGGTCAAAATTGACATTTAAAAAAAGAAATATCGAAAAATGACATTATTCTCCAAAATATCCAAAAATATCAAGGGATAAAAACATTTTCTTTTGTAATTTTATACCCACACACCAAGTTTCAAACCCATAATGAGTATTTTATATTTTCACTATTTTTCCGCACTCCTGCTTTTTCTACTTATCAAAATTTAAGCACACCTGTACTAAATCATTTATTTTAACTAAACTCGTCACCGAATTTTTTTTTGTAATATAATAATATTTTAAGAGCCTCTTTGATGTTAAAAACAAATTTTGAAAAATAAAAGTTGTGAAACTTGATGCAAAGTTCATCTAGTTTCAACGGGGCTTTCAAAACTATACAGTACTTGAGTTTTTTAATGAGCAAATGGCCTCACAATATATATGAATTAGAACAAAACTGAATATTAGGAATCAATATCTTAGAGTGTTTATTGTTTTTTTAACAAAAAATACAGTGGAATTTAATCTTAATTAAAAGGAACTGAAAATAAACATGTACCTATACCTAATAGCAAAAAAACACGAAAAAAAGACTCACGACATTAAATACACTACATTTCTGTATGTCTTCCATCGCGTTCCATGCAGATAATTGTCCTTCTCGATACATCTTTTATTGAGTTGCTGATACTCACAGGGTTTATGTTTAAAATAGAGTTTTTAATAACAGTTTCTAGGTGATTCACGTCACGAAAAGGTCTTTGTTTATAAACGATTTGTTTTAAGTAACCCCACAAGAAAAAATCTAGTGAGGTTAAATCTGGCGACCTAGGCGGCCATATTTCCTCCATATTTCGCCCAATAACTTTGCTCCTAAACATTTCTAATAGTTTCTCTTTGACTTGTCTTGAACTATGAATAGGAGCCCCGTCACATTGATACCACAGACTGTGTCTTATTTCAACCGGCATATTGTCCACTATATCACTGATCTCAGTATTCAGAAATTGCAAATAATCCTGAGAAGTTAAATTGTGTCTAAAAAAGAATGGTCCCATTACCTGATTATTTATAACACCGCACTACACATTTGTTTTAAATGAATATTGGTCCCGACATTCTATCACAAAATGAGGATTTTCCTGAGCCCACCACCTACAATTCTGGGAACTGACTACGCCGTTCGATGTGAAGGTAGCTTCGTCGGTCCATAGGATGTTGTAAGGAAATTTTATGTTTGATTCTACTTCTCCTTGGTACCAGAAAGAGAAATCTAGTCGAGGTCGAGCATCGAAATCTCTTTCCTTTAAGGTATTTATAAATTTGGGTTTGTAGGGTTTGAATTTATTTTTATGTAAAATTGCTCTTACGCTTTCTCTTTTAACGCCAGTTCTATCTACAATATTGGTAATACTTGATTTTCCATGTTCGATAACATCCAGGCAGACAGCCAACTGAACCTCATCATTATTGCGTGATGGATTATGACGTTTTTTAAAAGTATTTTCAACTGAACCAGTCAGTTTAATTTTTTTTAAAATCCTACTTACAGTGGATTGCTGTACATGTCTACCAGGATGTCTTGCGTTAAAAATATCAGCCACTTGTCGATGCACTGTGTTTTCACCACAAATTAGCACAATTTCAATTTTTTCTTGTAAAGATAACATATTATTTTAATTTTCATACATCACATTGAACTAACGGCCATTAATTTATTCAGTGACAGTGTCTCTTTTTAAAACACATTATGTAGTTTCATATTTTTTCACAGCCCACCCAGTTTTTTTAAATTAGTGTTGTTAGCGGAGTAGGTAAATGTAAATACTATGAGTTTTTTTTTTATTGAATGGGCTTCAAGAATCACGAAATGATGTTTCCTTATGTTCCGTTTTGTTCTAATTCATATTGTGAGGCCATTTGCTCATTAAAAAACTCAAGTACTGTATAGTTTTGAAAGCCCCGTTGAAACTAGATGAACTTTGCATCAGGTTTGACAACTTTTATTTTTCAAAATTTGTTTTTAAAATCAAAGAGGCTCTTAAAATATTATTATATTACAAAAAAAAAAATTCGGTGACGAGTTTAGTTGAAATAAATGATTTAGTACAGGTGTGCTTAAATTTTGATAAGTAGAAAAAGCAGGAGTGCGGAAAAATAGTGAAAATATAAAATACTTATTATGGGTTTGAAACTTGGTGTGTGGGTATAAAATTACAAAAGAAACTGTTTTTATCCTTTGATATTTTTGGATATTTTGAAGAATAATGTCATTTTTCGATGTTTCGTTTTTTAAATGTCAATTTTGACAGGTTGAGGAAATCACGTGACCTATTTTGTAGACGCCATTTGACATCATTTCTTAAGCAAAATCTACTGCCAAAATCAAATTTCACATAAAACGATTGATGCGGACTTTATCGGTGACACTATATATATATATATATATATATATATATATATATATATATATATATATATATATATATATATATATATATATATATATATATATATATGTTGTTGGAAGTCTCTGGCCGTCGTCACGTTTATTTAAGCAGGTATAAATATTTAAGCTTAAATAAACGTGACGACGGCCAGAGACTTCCAACTGCATGGAAACCCCTAATTTCCAGATGCCCAGTCCCCACCAAGACATCCGACGGTCCTTTAGTAGCACCCGCTGCTATAAATCCTACCCAACATCCCTCCATACCTCAGTTCGATCTAAGGAGTAGGCAGATTGAGACCTTAGAAAGAACTCGTGACGAGACCTGGGGAGTAGGCAGATTGAGGCCCCGGCGTCAAGTCACAAACCCTTGCCCCCCTGTGACAACACCTGAGGAGTAGGCAGATTGAGACCTCAGCGTGAAGTCACATTTACCTCTTGAAAATGGCTCCAAAATCGGAGCCGAAACGTCGAGAACAAAACTCCAGACGCGGTTCAACCCGAACCCAACAACAACACACAACTGACCGCGGAAACCTATCCGAACACATATATATTATATATATATATATACCTCTCACGCGGGATGAGAACTGAAGTCCCAAATAGTTTAGTTCATCAACCATCAATTGAATTGACCTAAGTCGGACCTTTATTGTAAGAGACGTTCGACCTACTTGTATATGAATAGCGTATTATAGAAAAGTGATTTATTTATCTTGCTTGAAGAAGCTATTGTAATAGCGAAACACGTGTCGCGGTTTTGTAAACCCATTGTAAGTGGAAATCATACAGGAAATTGTAATATATTTTTGTCATCAACCATCCCCAACCATTAATTTCAAATTCCAACATGTGAATTTCGACTATAATGTTGAAATTAGTTGAGATATTTGATATATCAATTTTGAATAAATTAATTTTGATTCTCTTCATATGTCTCATAATTCCAGGTTATTAAACAACAATAAAAACATAAATAACAATATAATATTATGAGAATGCATATAACTAATAATGTCTGTAATTTGCAGTTAAAGTTTTTCCTTCACTTCTTTCGATTCCACTCCGTCTAACCTATTCTTTATGGGATTTTATTATGTATTACTTTCTCGATTTCAGTGAAATAATTCCACACATTATGGAAGCACAATCCAGTATTTTACCTAGTCAGATCATAGATAGCCATTGAGCGAATACTTGAATAATGCTATCAAAGCTATTCATATATAGGCATTAGATTCATTACTTGAATTGTCATCATAACAGTCGTAAAGCACAACTAACCTTTCATTGGACTGATGGTTTCCAGCATCTTTTTCATCCATTTTGATAATGCTCTTTCACTGGAGAAACCTAATTCCGAATTCCAGTACTGACAACGTTGAATTGAGTAATAAACTGATAAATGTTCATAATGATATCTTATCACTTATATTTCATGCGACATATCAACTGAATATGATTATCGAGGATCATTGATATGGTTTCTGAATAAAACTTATACTGCAAGATACACGAACTTGCTCACTTCCTTGAAACGCCGCTTCAGCAAATCATCCCTTTTCAATGGTTCATAGCCCTTGCTCTTCATAAATGGCATTGATCGTTTCATCTCCAGAATTTTCCATCAGCCGACGAGTTCGCCCCAGACTTTCCGTGGTGAACCTATAGATTCATGAAATATGTCTCTCAGGGTCTCTTTTTGAACAGAATGGGCAAGCTATGCGTTCCTTGCCAGGGGGGGGGAAGGTGTTTCCCAAAGTTTCTCTGGCGGTTCACAAGATGTTCCTGAATATTACGGATCTGACGGTTTTCTGTTGAGAGCCTGAATTTCAATAAAACTCTTATTCAACACTCGCTAAGAAGTCGTGAAGCAGAAAATATCTTGATAGAAGTCCTGAAAGTATGATCTAGGTCTCAGATTCGAAATTGGGCCTAGAAAACTTGGCAAGAAATGACATAAATAATGAAAAAATTCAATATTTCAACAAATCGAAGGGGTTCAATATTTGATGAATAACTCAAAAAATACTTCAATAATCACCGATAGGTAGGGATCTCCAGTATTGTCAGTTTTCATTTCGCATTGAAAATTGAGCGCTTGCTCAGCACATAAAATGTACACAGCTGATCTTAACAACTGAAATAATTGTTTTCGGTGAATATAAATTTTATTGGGAAGCCGGCGCAATGAATCCGCATCCGATTCACGATCCGAGGATCGTGGGTTCGATTTTCCAACAGGGCACAGATTTTTCTTTGTGAATTTTCCTCTATCGTGTTGGGAAATGACTCTGGCATGTTTTATGGTTGACAGGTCCACGAATAACCATGCTGCTCCTGAGGTATGGCGTAGGGAGTTAGTAGCCTACTTCCTGAAGGACTTCGAATGAAGCCGATGGCGTTTTGTATATGATACCGTGAATCACTACTATTACAACAATGGCAGATTTTTCGGACCAATTTCTCAAGTATGTCTTCGAAAGAAAAAATCCTTGGAACTCAAAGTCGTATGATGCAAGAGTATTTGCGCGTTGCTTGGTATTTCATATACAAACGAGAGTTTGCGTTCGTTGAGTTCAACACTAATCTCGGAAAACTTTGCACAGGCTGTCTTGCATTTTTTACACATGGAAACATTGTACAAATTACAAACATAATGAATACTGTTCAAGTAATACATAGTGAGTCAAGACCTGACTAATAGTGTTGCAAAGCAATGTAATAAAAACCAACGTTTTATATTATTCCCAGTTAAGTCTAACTAATTCCATGGTGAAATTGACTGACATTCTCGAGACACAATGTTTGGCCTCAAGGCGGATTTCCACCAAAAGGACAAAACAGCAACTGTGTCGATTTCTACAAAACCAAAACTTTTGTCAAAATAGAAATAATAATTTTCAAGACTCCGTGTCACGAGTCAGTGTTTTCGTCAACAACTGTTTTTCAAACAGAGTTCGCTATTTAGAAACGGCTGGCGACAACAATTCACTATTTTGTTCCGGTTTGTGATTTTGTGAATTTATCATCCTTATTGAAGTGTTGAATATTGGTGGGTATAAATCGACAATCGACACTAGCCAGGGTTTATTTATTGATTTGTTGTATTGTTGTTCATTTAGAAAAATAATGCTTCAATTCTCCTTTGTGGAAATTGAGTGAAAGAAAGAAAGCTATGGTCAGTGGAGGTGTGCAGCAATTCATTTGAGCTCTAACGAGATCACCCAGACCTACTATGGTACTATGGAATGAAAAAGTATGATTCTCCTAAGGAAATGACCCAAAGATTCGGAGAGGAGTTTGAAGAAATTGAACGAAAAATAAAAAATATAGTCACCCAGATATATTTGGTTGCACTATATTTGAGAAGTTCTCAAATTCGTGATTGGACATTCTTACAAAATTATGAAATGATGATCTCAGTTTTCTATTTATTACTATGTCATCATGTATCAAATCTGCAACATTTTTGCCCCTTCCATAATCTATTCGTCTTCTAGAAAATTATCTCATCCAGTATCTTGTTTTTTTTTTTCGCTTTCGCTTATTTTGCTCGAAATATTCGATTATAAAAACTCCGTACGTCACTATAAAAACATCGTCTAGGGAAGGCATGAATAAAACTGGTCGTGTAGTGGAAACAACAGAAAACACTTCGAAACAAAACACGCGACAGAGAATTAAAGTTGCTGGGCAACGATTTTTTTTTTTAAATTCGTTTATTTTTAAAATGAATACAATTGCTCGTTAGCTGTGCTGGATCAAACGTAAAAATCGGACATTAAAACGTCCTCGCGTTTTTATAAGGAATATGATGAAAAATCAGTATCTACGAGCTATGATAACCACTTGGATTATTACAATGGATGGTATTCATTATGAATATATAACTAGAGTAATACTTTGTTTGTTTGGTGGAATCCCAGTTTCGGGTTTGTTTTCGAAACTGCAAGTTTTTTGTTTCTGTTTTTAAAATTGAAAGTAGTCGCAAGCGAATCCGTTTGGTGAGAATCCGCCTTCAAACTGCAGGTTCTACATGATCATTTTGCAATTTTTTTTTCATCTTGACAAATTTTTCACAGTATGCCATTCAGATATTCAGTGAGTAAATATTTTCACGAGATTTTCTTTGCTATACCTCTAAAATTCGAAGGGTCATCTCTAGGACCTCCCTCGTGCACCATCAGATCAACTGAAGGGGATACAAAATGCCTAAAAAAATCCGTTGAATAAGGGAGTGATATGAAAAATCCAATTCTGGGGTGGGTTTTTCAAGAGATCGTGGGGTATGCCATCATAACCCAAACTTTTATTATCCTTGCATGTATTCAAAACCGATTATATTTCATCAGATGTGGAGAGTATGTCCAAAGAAGTATATTGCATCTTGCAGTACAACATCTATGATTTATCTAGGGGGATGAACGCTGACGAAACTTTCAAATTACGGACCAAAACTGCCTAGAATCGCTAGTTTTCGACAGTTTATAAACAATATCATTCTCATAATTCTGGTTTTCAAATCCCAATAAGGATTTATAATAACGGTGACTTACTTTCGATATACAGCGGTTTTGAGATATTTGAAAAATTTTCCAAATAACAAGGCTACTTCAGTTGTTTTCTGACAATCACACACTCAGTATCAAAGCAGGGTGCGCTGTTCTGAAATCTGAAATTAGATTAAATTTTGAACTGAATTGTCCGCAGATACTTGAATGATGGTACAGAGGTTCACATAGGAATCCTGAATATCGGGTATGAAAAGGTTCTATTCGAATCACGCATTTTTATTTCATATCTCAGTCTGGATTCCTTGTTCCGCACCGTAACCGGAAAATTATCGGATGGAAAGGTATTTTCCATTACAACAAAAATACTTATTCTATGGATTTGACTATTACTCACCCATACCAAATCTACCGTACTTTCGTCCATTCTGCTCACAGGTCTATCAAAAAATTAAGTTCTTCTGTTCAATAGAGTAAATGAATGATTACTCTTCAAATCAATAAAGTTTTTTCCTCTCGTATTCAGAATTTCATCAAATTCTTTGTTGACCAAGTTCCATTCAAACACAGAACATCTATTCGAAATGGATAACTCAGGAGTTGTTCCAAGTTTCCATAACAATGGCAATTCCAATTCCAGAATACTACATTGAGTTTTCTGATGGTGTGAGGATATCGGTTTTGTTCATTTTTGATTGGTTCATTCGAGGGGAACTTTTCTCGGTTTCTTTGTGATTGAGAATTAGGCGATAATTGTAGGGAGACCATATTTGAGTTTTATTTTCAAATTTTGACTAACTGATTTATGATCGTTGAATTATCTGCCTTCAGATCAGGATAATTCCCTCATAGAATTCATGAGCAAGAAAAAAATTTCAATAATAAAGTACGCGTGGTATTCGGTGAAAAAATTTCACACCCTACCTTACCAACCTAGTGCAGTTCTGAGATGGTAACAATGCAAACAGGCTACCGCCCGCCACCTGGCACCGGGCCACGATGGCACCGGGTAGGTACACTTGTCAAACATTTCTTTGAACGTTTTAGTCAAAAAGAGATCCACTCTAAACAAATCAATCATTAAATCTTATCACAATAACGACTTGGACATCTGGTGAGTCCCTTAGTTCGGAGATGAGTACTCAAAATAATAATTGTAGTAACCCCGATTTCACCTAGAAGTAAATACTCATAACCCCAAATTTAAATTCATCTCAGGTTCACCCCATTCGAAGAATAACGAATTCTTTGCTATCATTGAGGAAAATAAGTACTATCACGAGAATACATCAACGCCCTGAGAGGCCCGTAATGCAATGAAACAAGGTCTCACAATTTTTTTTAGATACGAACTCTGCACTTCTATCGTTATTTAGGAACACTCTGAAAATCAATATCCAGGATATTGCCATAAGGGATTCATATTGGAACAGTGGACGTAAACAGGATTAGACCAAGTGTTGTTGAACTTCTGACAAGTAAAATCAAAACTGCAATTCTAAAAGGTGGAGAGAAAAGAGCTCGTGAGAATGCTCTGACAGCCAGGATCAAAGGGAAACAACTCGTTATCGAAGGTGTGGAGTATGCCGAACTGAAACTCAAACAGGATATTGCGCAATATCTGTAAACGAGCTGTAACGAACAGGTAGGGTATTGTAATTGTTGTGTTATAATTTTCCTGCCCTGCTAGGTACCTACAAGAATTAACAATCCCGCCGCTCTGTTACGAGTGTCATAATTGCTGAAAGGGGGTATCATAATTGACAGTGTGATGGGACATTGGCGAACGCCACTACTTGCAGATATTTATTTATTTATTTATTTATTTATTTCATACACCAATCAACAGCCGAAGCCTTTTACAGAATGGGAAGAAGCAATAAATACAGTACATGCAATATATATATATCAAGGTATAAAATAGGTAAATTACTAAAAACACAGAAAAAGACAAAAAAGTTTAAACGAAGATGATTAACACAGATATTAGAAACTTGGCAACATCGCTGACGTTTCCGCCCTGCGAGAATACGGAGTTGTCAACGACACAAGATGGCTATCGATAAGAAAAACATGTATCCGCTTAGTTCGAAATAAACTCAGTTCACCAATTGAAACTTTTGTTTCAATAATAATACATGGTGTCAGGTACGTGAACCCTGGAGTATTATTTTATTAATCGGGAGAGTGATGGAATCGTTATTCAAACCGCCAGAGCCGCTGAGCTTGCAAGGAAATGTGGCCGACAACTGGAGAAAATTCGAGCAAAGGTTCGATTTGTTTATGTTAGCAACAGGATTGAGTGAAAAAGATGGCGAGAAAAAGATATCAGTTTTATTGAGCGTAATTGGCGAAGAAGGGTTGGATATTTATAATTCTTTCACCTTAAATGAGGAGGAGAAGAAATCCTCAGAGGCAATAAAAACTAAGTTTGCATCTCATTGTGCACCTCTAAACAATGAGATTTTTGAGAGGTATGTGTTCAACTCTATAGTGCAGAAAGAAAGTCAAAGCTTCGATGGTTTTATGACAGAGTTAAAATTAACTGTCAAGTCAACAGAATACAAGGATCCTGACGATATGGTGCGCGACAGAATAGTAATGGGTATTCAGGATAAGTTGACCCAAGAAAGGTTGCTGAGAGAGCCAAAGCTGACATTGCAAAAAGCAATAGACCACTGTAGAGCAGTCGAAGCGAGTAAAACTCAAGCACAAGCTTTCCAAAAAGAAACCACTGTGAATGCACTGAGGACTAAGAAGAAGGATATAGCGCCTGAAAAATTTGAAAGAAAAAAATGCGTTTTTTGTGGATACCAGCATGCCAAAGGCAAGTGTTCTGCCTATGGAAAAGTCTGCAATGAATGCGGTGGCCGGAATCATTTTGCTAGTGTCTGCAAGAAAAAAGAAAGAAAGATAAATGAGGTGGTAGTTAAGGATTCATCAGAGGACACTGACGGTGAAGAATTCTTTGTGAGTTCTTTGGTGAAAAGTATTGATGGGGTGAGGCCAAAGACTGAAGCATTCTGGAGCATATATATTCAGCCAGTCAGGCGTATACCTCAAGCGCTTCATAGTCGAGTAAAGTTAAAGCTGGATGACCATGAAAAACAAGGCATTATTAGGAAAATTGAAAAACCAACGGAATGGTTGAATCCATTAGTAATCGTGGAAAAAAAATGGGGATTTAAGGCTATGCCTTGACCCAAAATATTTGAATGAAAATATACAGCGAGAACATTTCCTAATCCCAACGGCTGAAGAAATTGCTAGTAAATTGACCAATAAAGCCTATTTTACCGTCTTGGACATGAAAGACGGTTATTTTAAAATTAAAATTGATGACCAATCCGCAGATTATTGCACATTTGGTTCACCATTTGGACGCTATCAATTTCTTCGGTTACCCTTTGGGATTAGATCAGCGCCGGAAGTCTTTCAAAGAAAACATTTTGAAGTGTTTGGGGATATTAATGGTGTTCAGTTGTATTTTGACGATCTGATTGTAGCAGGAGAAACAGAAGCTGAACATCATATATAAATGCCATTTTAGATATGCCTAAACCTCAAAATAGAACAGATTTTTTAAGATTACTGGGGATGGCAAAATTCTCAGGAAAATGTGTACCTTTTATGTCAAAGGTGACTGCTCCTCTCCGAAATTTAACTCCCGAGGATGTTGAATGGAATTGGAATGATGAACATGATAATGCGTTGATTGAGTTGAAGTATTTATTAACGAAAGCGCCGGTCTTGGCTTTCTTTGATCCTAATTTACCAATAGTCATTGAGACAGATACATCAAAGGATGGAATGGGATCATGCTTGTTACAAAATGGGCATCCAATTGCTTTTGCATCAAGAAGTTTGAGCAAAAGTGAAATTAACTACGTCCAGATAGAAAAAGAACTCTTGGCAATACTGTTTAGTTGTCAGAGGTTTCACTATTTTATATATATATATATATATATATATATATATATATATGGTGTAAAGAATGTCAAATTGTGCTCTGATCACAAGCCCTTGGAGTCAATCTTCAAAAAAAGTTTACAAACAGTATCCCCTAGACTTCAGCGTATGCTGCTTCAGCTACTTAAATATGACGTACAGGTGACATATAAGCCAGAAAAATACTTATTTGTAGCTGATACTCTATCTCGTGCATTTCTCACGAAATCAGATGAAACACACGACTGCTATGAAGACTATAATGTTCATTCTCTCGCAAATTATTTACCGATGTCTGTAGAAAAAAAAAAGAGTAATTTAAAGTAGCTACAAAAAAAGGTGATCAATTGCAATGTGTAATGAGGTTTGTCAATTCTGAGTTACCTGTAAATAAAGATCAAATACCAATGTTTATACGACATTTTTATAAACTTAAAGATGAATTGTCAATTTCTGATGATCTGTCGTTTTTTAACTCAAAATTAGTAGTACCACAGGATCTTAAAAAAGATATGCTTAATAAACTTCATGAAGGTCACTTAGGTATGGAGAAAGTTAAAACCCGTGCAAGGCAAATCTTTTATTGGCCTCTTATGAGTCAAGATATAGAAAACTGCATTAGGCAATGCAAAATATGTGAAAAGTTTGCCAAGGAAAACCCGAAACATACTCTACAATCATGCCAAATTTCAGAGCGTCCTTGGGAGAGAATTGGAGTAGATATCTTTTCCTATGGTGGTAAATCATATCTAGTGGTAATAGATGCGTATTCAAATTGGCTAGAATTAGTTTCGTTAAAAAACAAATCAGCACCCGAAGTGATCAGAAAACTAAAATCTATTTTTGCTAAATTTGGATGTCCGGATTCGTTAGTTTGTGATAACATCCCATTTGGTAGTTTTGTGTTTAAAGAGTTCGCTAAAGAGTGGAATTTTAATGTTGTGTTACGAAGTCCAAACTACCCTAGGTCGAATGGCCTGGCTGAGAAAGCCGTTGGCATTGCAAAAAACTTACTCAAAAAATCGTTAGAGGAGGACAGTAATATTTTTGAGGCCTTACTTCAGTATAGAAATTCCCCTCTCAAATATTTAGGATACTCACCTTCTCAGTTATTAATGAGTCGAATTTGTAAGACAAAATTACCAATATTAGCAAATGCTTTGAAACCTGAGCTATGTGAAAATGTCGAGAAAGCGATGCGAATAAGGCAAAGACACAATGAAAAATATTTTAATAAGACTGCAACTGATCTGAAACCTTTGGAGCCTGAACAAATTGTGACAGTTTTTAATCATGTGAATAAACATTGGGAGCCAGGGAAAATTGTAAATTATTCTGAAAACCCCAGGTCTTATAAGGTTTTAGATAGGCATGGCAATTTAGTTACAAGGAATAGATTTGATTTGAAAGAATCGGCTAACGTTTACCACCCGCAAATAGCTCTAGACTGTGATACAAGTGATACAAATAACATGTATCAGCCAGAGTGTGATATCACCTTATCGAGTAGAAAATCCGAAATGCCAAATACATTAGACACTAAAATAATGTTTGATGATGTTAAACACACAGAGCTCCTGCCTATCCAACCTAGTAGTAAACAATCTGTTGTGAATGTACCAAAGTCCAGATTTGGACGTATTTGAAAAAAACAGTTAGATTTGTAAACCTAATCTTGAGAGGGAAGATGTATCATAATTGACAGTGTGATGGGACATTGGCGAACGCCACTTCTTTCAGATATTAGAAACTTGGCAACATCGCTGACATTTCCGCCCCGCGGGAATACGGAGTTGTCAACGACACAAGATGGCTATCGATAAAAAAAAACATGTATCCGCTTAGTTCGAAATAAAATCAGTTCACCAATTGAAACTTGTGTTTCAATAATAATACAAAGGGTATTATTATTGTATTATTATGGCAATATTATTTACTTCATCACCTCTTAACTAGTTCACCCACCACTAGATCACCAGATGTAACGACTGCGAAAGTTATTGTTATTCTGTATGAACTTCCTAACATTTTTTCGTTCTCTTTACATGGAGTATGTCTCCACAAGAACGAATGTAAACGTCACTAGATGTGGTAATGGCAAAAGGCCACTAGACGTAGATTTCTCACGTCAAAATTTTGGATGTTGGCAAGTTCCGAAAGGGGCATGAAATATCGACCCTTCGCACTAGGAAAGGGTCTTCAGTGATAAACTTAGTTTTTTTTTCTGCTTCAAGTACTCTGAAAATAAAGCGACTTACTGGTCCCCTGTCTTCCTTGCATGGTCGATTCCTGAGCGACTCCCATTCCATATTTTCTTGGTTTCCAAATACGAATATATATTATATATATTCAAAGGCAAACGACGCTTATGCACACGAATTACTGATATTTTTATTTTTTCCGATTTTCTAATTGAAATAAAATTCTACCCTCGTGAACCCCTCTTGCGATCTCCTGATCAATTTTCTAGCGCGACCTCCGTTCAACTAACTAATTCAACCGCTCATCTAAGAACGACCGTTATTTTGGCAACCAGAGAATAATAAACAAAATTGTATTTATGTTCTCGATTGACATTTGGCGGGAAAATGCAATCCTCACAAAGAGGCTATATGTCATGTTCCAATATTCCTATTATTTCGCGCCAATTTTCGAGGTACCCTGTTGGAGACTAAAAAGTTACTGGTGCTAACTGCTGCCGAAGTGGTCCTGTCGTCCCAGTATTCCTTAAATTGAGTGAGGTTAGGTTGTGTTCGAATAAACGTCAACAGATAACAGATTAAATTCGTTTTCAGATCATTGCAATTGCAAAATTATCAAAAATGTTTCGAGTTGTACTGAAAGATATTTGCGTAAAAGTTGATTCTGAAACTGCTTATAACCTAAAAGGTTCCTTATGTACTGTTATCATATAAATAATCCATTTTATGATTTGATAATAAATTTGCGGGATCCGCACTACGAGAGTGCAGGATCCAGCAGATCAATAAAATCTGCGAGAATCCCAATTTTTCAGATTGCAAGCCTTACTGACTTACCTGAGATGTTGTTTGAAAATCTTAAGGGTGTAAAGACCTAACTACCTACATTTTGAATGTACCCTTCTATTCTTGGTATTTTTTCTATGGGACCTCTAATTTTGCCTAGCATTATAATTTCCGTCATTATACTGTCTAAAGACTCATTATCAGAGCTTGAGCTCTCTGAAATTTCTATTTACGTATCGCTATCGCTTAATTATATTCCTTCCAATAATTGATTCATTTTGAAATAAGATGATAAGAGGATACGTCACACCTGTCACCGCTGACAGTTCCTTTGACGGATGGCCGATCCGTTTCGATATCATTAGCAGTAGATTACTATCACTGCAAAAAGCGTTCCGAAGATGCTTACTGTGGCCAGTAATACCAGCAATATCGGAACATGACAATGGTAGTTCAAATATAAATCAAAGATGCGGAATTTGAATTCGAAATTGATACTGGTGCTTCGGTTTCAGTTGTTCCTTTTCAGTTCAAGAGACAATTTCTTAATGAATTCATATTATTTGATACTAGTAAAATATTGATTAGTTATATACAGGGTCAAAAATATTTCCGATAGGTTATATTAGGATACCTGTTACATATCGAGCTCAGACTCACAAAATTGATTTGTTTGTTGTAGAGAACGGTGGGCCACCAAGATTAGGGAAATGATTTTTCAATTTATTTGAGTTGACTATCAATAAGTTAGATTCTGAATGCCTTGATAGGGATCGAAGAATAATTATGACTTAAAAAAATAATTTCCTAGGGTGTTTTCTAGAAATTTTGGCTGTTTGCTAACAAATCTCATCTTACACTAGCACATAATATTATGCCAAAATTTTGACAAGGTGGAACTTGAATTGAAACGGATGGTAGAAGCTGGTATAATTACACCGGCTACTCATAGTCATTGGGCAACGCCAATAGTACCAGTCCTTAAGTCTGATGAGTCAAAGCGTTTATCGGAGATTATAAGGTAACACTTAAGCATACAGCAACGTCGATATTTCTACAAATATTTATTATTCTCTGGCGTATATTCAATATTGAAACAGGTTTAGTTTCGTATTCCTTCCAACTCAGATAGCCCCATGAAAAAAGTGTGGGAGTGTCAAATCTGGCAAGCTGGATTGCCACTTCGTTGAACCTGGATGGCCAATCCAAAGACCATTAAGTATTATTCAAATAGTTTCTCACTTGTCTGCAGTAATGTGGTAGTGCTCCATCTTGTTGGAAATAATAATATTCATATCAAATTCAATAGGATTCACTTCGACGATTTCGGTTTTGATGATCAACACTAGTTCCCAGGATATTCAAATACAGTTCCTCTGTTAATGTTAAATTGGCCAATTTGGAGATAGTTTACGTGATACCTATCTACTTGTAAAATCTTGAAGAACTGAACAATGATGTTCTTTGTCGTACTGACATTTTTGTCTTTTTTTATGAACAAAAAATAACCTATTGGGTTCTTGGGATTGCCATATTGCAAGTAAAAATTAATATTTCTAGAAATATCGATATTAATGTGTTTGTGTGTGGGGGGGGAAGGTTGGCATTGGAATGTGTTCCTCCTGGCATAGAATTTCAAAACGAGCATATATAGCCCTATATTCTCAATTTACATGATGTGACGTATTTAATGATGGCGTCGTGTACTTCTCGATTGTCAAGAGCAAGGAGATTGGTGATATTATTTGGTAATTGCACATTCCTTAATGTGTTTGTATTCCGGTAATTATTGAATGTTCCGCATTTTATAGAAGGCGAAGATATTACTTTTATACTTAATATTTTAGGGTTGTACAGTATTCGTCAGGAGCTTCAAAATGATGTATCACAATACCCTCCTTTCCATTTAATTTTTTTTCTATCCTAATTTTTTTCATTTGGGGGGCAGGGGACATTAAAAAAATTAAAGGAAAGCACTGTATATATTATAGGCTTAGTCTAATGGCCTTTCAGACTATCGCTGTAAGCCTCCAAAAAGAGCACGGACCATATCCTCGGTTCTGATTTCATCCAGTTCCGTTTCAATTGCGGTGTATTCATTGACATAATATCTGTGTGAACTGGTATCACACAGAGTGACTTACTTGCTGCTTTCAATAGTATCATGGGGATTTGCGAAAAAACTTCGTTACGAGTGTTATTTGGAAAGATTTTCGGTAGAGGACACGATAGTCTTCGGTTCAGGCGATATTTCAGGAATGATAGGGATCATCGATGAAACATGTTTTCCTCCGCAATTCTGACAATTGGGATAAAATGCAGTTCTGATTTTTTTTATATATGCATAAAATTTAAAACATGACAACAACCTTTGGCAGAGAGATTTTTTTTACGTTCTGGAAGACTGGTATTATGTGCTTCTTTGCAGTTTTCAGAAAAATGGACTATTTTGCAGAAATGACATTTCAAAATTCCGGTGTTCAGCAGAGCAGATGCAGTTGGAATCATACTTTAGGAGGGATCTTCCTTTCTCTTTCCTTTCGGCATGTCGAATCTTGAAGAAGCGAGGGTGATTCTTTCTTCATTATTCACTTCTTTTCTGATGAAATTCATGAGTTGATCCAGTCGTTTCTCCAGGTTGTCTTCGACAGAAAATTGAGGACAGCGTTGCCAAACACCTAGAATGCATTTCAGTTGGCAAGACTCTATGAGGGGATATAGCAAAGCTGTGCATTTATTTGAGGTTATTCCTGCACGAATTTGTGTTTCCATTTTATCGTACAGATAATTCAGTTTGGACTTCGCATTCATATTATTCAAAATCGATATTAACAACTCTCGTATGTATTCTTCCACTAGAAGATCTTCCCTGCCAAAACAAGATTTCAAACTTTCTATTACTTTCGGATAGTTTTCCACTGTTAGAAGATAGCTGTCAACAATCAATCTTACTTGTGATTTGGGAATGGTAGCCTGTTATAAATATTGAAATTTTTCCTCTCCTTCTATTCGATCATCTCCGTGAATCCGTTTGAACCGACTCCAAAAAAGTAACCAGTCACGAAGGTCGCCTCCATACTTTATGATTTCGATCTTGGGCAAATCAATTCAACTTTTGAGTACGACCTACTTGTCTCTATTGCTTTATCACATCCGGAAATCCAAATCGATGTTCGATTCTCAACTTCAAATCATTGAAATGGCATATGAATTAGTCGACTTTCTCTACTTCGTCATCGACTAAGCCTACATGATTATTGTAATATGAGCGATGTTTTGGCGTGAGAAAGATGCGAGGCATCCTCTATAAGTTACTCCTTCAAAATCATTCCTAAACTTGGCGAAAGGAAATTATGGGTTTAATTATCCCGCAGTGCATAATTATTTTGACAAATTACGATTCCTGACCTTTCCCATATTTTTCCTTCCAAAGGTAGAGTGTGAAAAATTTGGCCAAAAAAAGTCACTGCCGAGCGGTCTAATCGAAACACTTTAGATGTTACCGCCTCTGATCAGGATGAAAAATTCAAATACCATATCTGTCGCAAGAAAGGCGGGTTTGCTGAAAGTTTGCATAAAGTCGAAATTTTACTTATTTCGATACTAGTCACAATTATATCTGTTTTCTAAAATACCGTAATACTAACACGACTGAATGGAATTGAATGGTTCAATCTGGTGCAGTAGGAACAAAATATTCGGTTTACACATTGAATAATGATGCTTCTTCAAAAAAAAACAAAGACGATGTTTCATAGATAGACCCTTAGTTGAAGTTGGTAATGTTATTCACCCAAGAAAAATAATTTCTGGACGAATTATTATCTTTGAACTTTCAGTAAATCAGTTTCTAGTTTTTTTTTTGGTTCCCCAACATTTTTCATATCACTTATCAGTTAGATGTTTTTATCACAAATATTTCCTGCTTAGAAGAATCTGCCATTCATGATCGTTGTAGTATGGAATCTTTATCACAACACAAGAATTAATGCAGAAACAGTAATTGTTGTTCTAAAATTGTTCGTTCCAGCTGACAGACGTCAACCCTCAGAAGTCGAAACTTGTGCGAGCAATGGATCAACGAGGCCTTACCTTTCAACGTGCGATTACCCAGCACGGTGAGTCTACATTCAATGATTACAATAAAATTGTTTTATATAAAACATACTTCAGACGAATAAGAAACTTCCATCAGCTCATGCTTCCAAATATAACAGTCACTTTTGGTCAGTAGTTTATGAATTAAATAAAAAAACTATAATAAATATACTTTCTCACACCAAGTTAAAAAATGCAAAATGTGTCAACAAATGAAATATTTACAATAGATTGCAGAACTGAATTAAAGAACCACCAATTGAAAAAATCACTGGGAGTCATGAAAAAATATGAATCCCTATAACTCGTCATGTTTAGGACCAGAAAATTCGGAGTGTGAAATGAATCCATTTTTATCTTGGTCTTCATGTTGGAAAATTTCCTCCACCAATTTGTCATGTTCAGCTATCATTTTCTGAACTTCCTCACTTGGCGTTCCTCCTTCCGCATCGACCATTTGTTTTTTGAGGTACTCGCTCACCTGAAAACAAACTTAATTATTACAAAAACAACATATACAAAATGAGGGCGATTAATCAACTAGGTCGAATAACCAGCTAAGAAATTGGCATCATCAGTTTAACAAGTAATTTGGTAATTTTGAGGACGATTATCTCATTTAACTTTCACTTTTACCCTTTCTCTATCTCCAAGCTCAGTAAAACGTACACTTCTTTCAGAAAGTCCATGAGAAGCATTCGCTTACGTATATGCATCTCAACCAATACCTCATCTCAATAAATATTCGTCGGTTGACCTACTCCATATTAACAAGGTAGGAATTAAAATTGGTAAGATTGTAACTTTTGCTATCGTTTGTCATCATTTCATTCCTCAATTCAGGTTGTGATTTTCGAATCGTCTACAATCGCTATAACCAGAAGGGGCCTTGTGGACATTATGAAACAATTGAATGAATATGCGCTGAAATTAAACGATGCTGTGAGATACGTTGCACAGCGGGCGGGATGCAGCATGAACCAAATAGCCTGATAACCTCATGACAGAATGGTCAGTCGCAGCCGCCAGAACAAATCAATTGTAATATCAACAGAACAAGGCATAGGTACGAGATCTTTACCTTTTCGACAAATTCATGTTACTTTGTTTCGCTACACAAATAAGTCTAATAAGTTCAGGAGAGACTGAGAACGCTGAATTACCCAACCTCACCTTCGATCTTCCTGAGAATCGAAAAAGAAATAAATCCAGATTCTTGGTGTTAACCACAAATAATATCGATGGAAGGAGCATTTTCACAAAGTGAAGGCAGAGCTCACTCGTCATACTGTTTGAATCGGGAGAAACCCCCACACCGATTCATTCCGTACGAAATCGTCCATAAAATAAAAAAAGGGTATTTTCCCTTTTCCCCAAAACACCAAAATCACATTCTTGGACGTATTTAACTTGTCTCGATCCGAATGTTATACGGTTCCAAGAATACCAAAAGCAGCAACTGAAATGGAAATCTACTAAAAAAGTACCAAGAGCAACAACATATATATTTTCAAAAATGTATTTGCTTATAATTGTTTTCTTATATATATATATATATATATATATATATATATATATATATATATATATATATATATATATATATATATATATATATATGTTAGCATGAAGATTCTCACGGACGAAGTATGATGAATTGTGTTTTCGTGTTTCATTCCGTGTTCTGTGGTTTTGATCCTCTGAAGGATAATTGCCACAACGTTTCGGCAAAGTCTCATTTGCCATCTTCTAGGTGATGATTGAGTTTCGACCTCCGAACTCGACTAATTAATTCGAGTTCTGCTTCTCAATATATAAGGATACCATCATTGAACACCCCTATATATTGAGAAACAGAACTCGAATTAATTAGTCGAGTTCGGAGGTCGAAACTCAATCATCACCTGGAAGATGGCAAATGAGACTTTGCCGAAACGTTGTGACAATTATCCTTCAGAGGATCAAAACCACACAGAACACGGAATGAAACCCGAAAACACAATTCATCATAAATATATATATATATATATATATATATATATATATATATATATATATATATATATATATATATATATATATAAACCGTCTAAATTTGGAAAATCCTCATGCAATGAAAATTAACCTTGGGGTTGCAGTTATAAATTGAGTTTGGCCTGATATAGTAAAACTCTTTAATAAATTGTCGAGCTTTCGAAAATCCTTATTTTCTTTTTCAAGACATCTGAAAAACAGTGTTTATTGTTTCATATAGCACTCAAACATGTTAAAATTGAACTTACTAATGTGAGATCAAATATAAAACAGCAGATGAAAAATCCCTGTCCATCACAAACAGGAAAAACATTTCTTATCAGAAACATTCACAAAAACCGGAAAACATGTCTCCGAAAATATCACTAGAAGGAAATTGAACCATTCATCCATATTACATTAAAGTGCACGAATTTATACATGTGCAGATGATCAACAGAACAAATTGGATTTTTTTTTCATTTTACATTTCAACACTAGCGACTTGTTGAGTGAACAGAGCACATGGGCCAGTGTGAGCACAGAGCATGGAACTACAGGGAAAACAGCACACAGCAGAACCAAATGATGGTTGACAAGGTCTTGTCACCTGTCAATAGCTCCACTATTCCGTGTCCAAACCAGAGCATGTGTTCCACTCTCAGGGTCGGAGTTTATTAACTTCAAGTTACACATGGAAAAAAAGTTTGTACAAAATTGTTTTTGATGATCAAAATTCAAAATGTAATTATAAATAATACTGAGGTTAGCTATATCAGACCTCTTATTCATCGGGTTTCGTTGTTTATTGATGTAAACCATCTCCAAAAAGTTTCTGTTATTGTAATTATCTTCAACTTACAAGTTTTCTACCTTAAAAAACATTTAATTCTTTATTTGTATGCCTTTTCCTGAGCTTTTCGATTAATTGAGTTCAATGATTTAAAAAAAATCAAATTGACAGAATAGGCGGATAATCGTCAGATTATGAGACTGCAACGTCTAGGGCGTAAAATTGAACCATATATATCTTAATCTGACGCGCTTGTGTATTTCAAAATGAAGATTTTTTTTTCACGTTCTAATTACGGCCGTGAGTATGTGTCACATCCAAACCGTCAGATTATTATATAGGAGCTTTTTTTAGGTTCATTCAACATCCCCTCAGAAAATCTGACGCGCCAAAGATTTTTTATTATTTTCAACCCTTACGTACGACCACCCCCATCATGGAAACGATCAGATTAACATACGTACATTCTTAAAAATATGTTGGGCATAGATCATATCAATATCTGACGCGCTCAAGTATGTCCATGTAATAGTATTTTTATATTTTTGAAAATCTCTAGCCGCTCCCTCCACCGATGAAAAGGTATAAATTATATAACATTTTTTTCTTTTTATCATCTAAGCTTCGCAACCCAATAGGTCTCTATGACGCTCGAGTAAATCCCGATTTAGCATCGAGGGCTCTCCTACTATTTCCTTTGATATCGTCGTTGTGTACGATGGGTATATTATCCCCATAGGGGAGTGTGTGAACACTTGGTCAATTGTGCTTCGAAGAATGAAAATATTGTGTGTGTACAAAAGTAGAGAACCATACGGGAACTAGTTCTCAAAATGGAAAAAACAAACTCTAATCATGCATGCATGCATGCATTATAGAGGGTCACGAGTTCAGGCATGGTTTCAAACTACAGCATTTTCAGGAGAAAGGTTGGAAACTTAAGCTCCTTCAAAGTTTTGAAAATTACCAGACGTAACAATTCGAAATATTTACTGATTGATTAGTTTGAATCAAATAGCTCATAATTGTTGAATATATGCCCGTTCGTTTGATTAAATCTAGCCCATTCCTCGAAATAATCAACCTATGCAATCAACCAATGAATCATGTTCCCAACATTACCGGGGCCAATGAATTGCGGGTTGCATGTAGGATGTTACAGTGGACGTAGGACCCATGATGGTTCAAATATTGTATCTTAGGGTAGTAATTCATTTATCCTGCTTAAACCTTTTTATACCTGGCAGTAATCAACTTTCATTGTGGCCTCAGTCCTGCAAGAGGTTTCGAAGCGGCAGTTGAAGGATTCAGATGGAAAATTGGGGATGATCCTTTGATAAATCATTTCAGAGGGCAACTAGATGGCTCATTTTTTATGAGGGGGCAGACTCGCTCTGTAAGACGAAAAAGACAGCTCAAATAGAAGAATGAAGCCCATATTGGATTGATTGAAGACGTTTGATGATTGGCCGGTAGCTCTCTCTCTCTAAGTTATTGGCCTTTGCTTCCTTCAAGGCGCATTCAGCCATGGCCGGTAGCTCCTTCACAAAAACAGCATGATCTAGCTGGGGTAGAAATGAACGAGTCAAGTGATTCTATTGCGGAATTGAGGTGGAAGATTGGCTGCCTGAAGTATAGTTTGGTCTCGGCATCAAATTCACTGCGATGAATGTGAAAATTGTTAACATCCATTGCATGTTTTTTGAGAATTTAGATTTGTGTTCGTTTTTATAACATATATTCAATAAACTTTCAGAATATCTCCTCACAAATGATGTCGTCGATGTTGGAGAACACAAATATCGAAAACAAGGCACGAGTTGGAACCTCGAAAAAGTTATATTTGAATGCCATAACTTCTGAAGTACTACGCGACTAAATCACTATAAGAGTCATTGAATTGCGAGAACCTGATGAAATTCGTCTTCTCAAATTATTGTGAGTATAAGAAATACTTCAAATGGCATCGAGCTTAATTATAAGGTATTCAAAATTCTCATCTCCGACTCCGTCAAAGAATCCAAGGAAATGTTTTCAAATTGGAACGTTAAAGAGCATAAGATAGTAGCCAGAAACTCAACTCGCAATCAGGGCAAGCAGGTATGTGGGTTTATATGAAGTGGAACGCTGAGCAACATCTTGAAAAAATTTTCTTTCACATATATTGACGCTCCTCCGCCCAATGTTTCTCTACAAGAATGTATTGCGTGATAGTTCTTAAGTTCAACGGTATGTGTTTCCCACTTTCCTAACCATGTCTCGGTCAGTATTAGTATATCACAGTCGTTATATGCCATAAGGCATTGCACTTCATCTAGCTTATTTCTTATACTTTTAATATTCATATAGTTAATTACCAATTCATTTTGGGGCTGATCTAGTTTTTCAAGTCATTAATACCACGAATCAACATGATTTTCGAATCATCAGATGTCTTGAGAAAAATATTACCATTCTCATACCATACAAACTTAAAGTCTTTTTTCCTCTTGTATTCCTTGGAGGCTTTGAATAATTCTGAATTATCTTTCGTTAGATTATGGTTGGAAAAGATCCTATCCGATTGGTTGAATCCCAACATGTCACTTGATAGATGAAATCGTTTTGGTGAACGAAAGATTGAATCTTTCAAACTGTTGCTATCACTAATTACTTTAATTGGCGCTATTTGTTGATCGTTTTTATTGGTGCCCAGATGAAAGGCAGTAAATTTGTAGGTGTTCAGGTTCAGCTGTTTTATAATATCCCCTAACATTTCCTCAGTTCTTTCATTCTGGGTGGGTGGCACCCCTTGGATGATGATGTTGGAATCAAGCTCATCCTGTTCTTTCTTGTTCAGCTTGGCTTTGATGGTCTTGAGCTCCATCTCTAATCTTTTGTTTGATTCATTTTGTTGCTGGTTGATGATTTCCTGTTCTTGGAATCGTCCTAGTAGGGCATTATATTTCTCTTCCACTTCAATCAATTTTTTCATCATGTCATCGATTGTGTAATTTTTGTGCTTCCAGATGAGGCAGGTGTCGCATAGGAGTCCATCTTCTCCTTCATTAAAATTTTTTCTGCAAATATTGCATGTTTCCACTACTTTGCCCATTCTGGCAACAAGGCATTCAGGTCTAGGAATTCAATACAACACTACTCTCATAAGTGAACACTTTCGTTTACCTTTTCCGAAAAATTACGGTCATGTTTCTCATACAATAGGTAATTGGAGCTCAAGTATTCAGAACATCTACTTTCTATACTTTGATTTGCATATATCTGTCTTTTTTTTTGAATAAAAGGGCCCGACAATTCGACTAGTTTGACGTTTGACAGTTACTCATGCACCTGAGGGGGCGAAAAAAAATATTGTAAATGAACATTGTTTTGGAATAACTTTGTAAACTTTATAAATTAGTTTTTATTTCTGACTTGTTTACAAAATGAACTTCTGTCACATTTATTTTCAAATAACTGAATAACATGATATCATTGTGATAACATCAAATAATATACAGGGTTAATAAACATGTCTTGCTATTTTCAATAGTCCCCCTCAAGTATTCCAGTTGTATCTCTCCAGTTTCCACTGCTTTACGTATGAAATGGTGTCTTATATCAATGTGTTTCGATCGGGAATGATGAACTGGATTTTGGGCTAGATTTTGAGCACTCTGATTATCATTGAACAACGTAACTGTAGTTATTTCCATAATTTTTGTTTCTTTCAAGAATTTCTTCATGAAAAGAGCTTTTTTTGTCGCTTCTGTGAGTGCCATGTACTCAGCTTCCATGCTTGAAAGCGCTACGGTTCGCTGTTTTCTTGATTCCCAGCTAATTACCGAATTTCCGATCATAATAACGTACCCTGTATATGAACGTCTATCGTTTTGACATGATCCCCAGTCAGCATCCACGAAACCACGTAAATTCAAAACATTTCTTCGATATGTGATTGGCTCAGCAGACTCACGGCGTGGCTGATATCTGGACGTGTACTCACTGCCAAATACATTAAAGAACCAACCAGTTGTTGAAAAGGGAACTTTTTCATTTCTTCTCTGGACATTTCATTTGACTTTGTCAGTTTGACATTCGTATCCAAAGGTGTTGTGACGATTTTTGAATTTTCCATTCCGAAACGATTGATCACATCATTGATGTACTTTCTTTGCAGCATCATCATTTTCCCCTCGTTTTCGTTATAGATAAATTCAATTCCAAGGCAGTGATGGAGTGTCCCAAGATCTTTCATCTCGAAGTGCTTCATGAGGTTCGTTTTCAAAGTTTCCATGTTTTTCATGTTATTGGAAGCAATGATTAGGTCATCCACATAAACAGCCAATAACAGAGTATGTCTTTTGTCTCTCGAAATATAAATGCATCTATCAGCATTCAATGGTGTCAATTTATGTTTCTTCAGTTGCTCATCGAGTTTTTTGTACCACTTTCGTCCTGCCTGACGAAGTTCGTAAAGTGTCTTTTTGATGAGACACACTTTATTTCCTTCTCTTATGTTATTTATCCAGTGTTGAGCTTTGGAATAAATTTCCTTTCCATAAATATTCTTCATCAACAAATTTTCCAATGATTCTTCTGAAAATTTTGGAACCTCCATATAAATTGTCAATATCACCATTAAAGAAAGCAGTAGTCAAATCTAGTTGGTGAATCTTCATATTCATTTGAACGGCTATCGCAATGAGAGTTCTGATAGAGCACAAACGGGCTACTGGCGCAAACGTTTCATGAAAATCTATTCCGGGTTGTTGACTGAATCCTTTGGCCACTAAACGAGCTTTTCTCCTCTCAATAGATCCATCTTCTTTGAAATTTTGACCAAGACTAACTTGCAACCGATGATCTCTCGGTTCACTGGGGGCTCCACAAAAGTCCATACTTCATTTTTCATCAATGCAATGGACTCATTCATAATGACTTTTTTCCAGTATTTTTTTTCTGGGCCAGTTGTTGCTTCTTTCATGGAAATATCAGCAATATTTGCAAACTGGATATTCTCTTCATCAAGTTCATTCACACTGTCTCCTTGGCTAGTTTTAACTGTTTTGAATTCTTTCTTTAGTCTTCCTCTTTGGCCGGTTCTGATGATTTTTGGTCTGCCTGCCACTCTTCTTGGTAGTGTTCCATTTTTTTCTCAAGTTACTTCAATTGGAAAGTTTTTAGCAACTATATTGTCGTCGTCATCATCAGTCGTTGGGTGATCAAAATTTTCACAGGGATTCATTTCAAAATTTCTTGTGTGTGATATTTTCGATTCAACAATTTCATTCATTGGAACAAATTCACAAAGGTCTAACTCAGTAGTGTTTTTGAAATTGTTGTTAGTAGAATTTTCATCCAAAATATTTTCTTCCATGAATTCCTCATAATTTTTTTCAGAATCCATTTCATCAAGAAATTTTATATCTCTGCTCACTAAAACTTTTCTTTCTTCTTTCAGCCAGACTCTATAAGCTTTCGATTTTTCAGAATAGCCAATAAATATGCAGTTTTTGGTTCGTGTCTCGAATTTTCCAGCCCTCCTACTTTTATCCAGAATGAAAGCGTTACAACCAAATGTTCTGAAATATGAAACAGATGGACTTCTGCCCGTCCATAAAGTGTAGGGAATTTTATCATCCAAGCTTCTACAAGGGCATCTGTTTCTTATATGACTTGCTGTTGCGATGGCTTCTGCCCAAAAATGAGCTGGAAGGTTAGCCGCAATCATCATACATCTAGCCATTTCCACTAATGTTCGATTTTTCCTCTCAGCTAACCCATTTTGTTGAGGAGTGTAGGGTGTGGACAGTCTTCTTTTTATTCCGCATTTTTCTAAATAATTGGGAAATTCGATATTGCAATATTCCGATCCATTATCAGACTGTAGAGTCTTGATATTTCTTCCGGATTGATTTTCGACACAATATTTGAAGCTTTTGAATTTTTCTAGGACTTCATTCTTTCGTTTGATGAATCGAATCTCACACCATCGTGAAAAGTCGTCGATAAAGGTAACGAAATATTTGGCTCCTCCTAAGGATTCTTTATTCATGGGACCACAAACATCTGTGTGAACTATTTCCAATAACTGTGTTGTTCTTTTTGGTCGTTCTTTAGGGAACGGTACAGAAGTCAACTTTCCCCGAATGCACACTTCACATGGTGACATTTTCTCGACAGACTTCACTTGGATTCCCGATACCATACGTTTTTCAATCAGTTTTCGCAGACTTACTTCATTTAAATGATCAAATCTTTGATGCCACATTTCCAGATCACTTATTATAGCCAGGTTCACACATTGATACTGCTCTGTTTTGATGAAGTATAGACCATTGGTTCTTTCAGCATGACAGATTTTCAATTTATTTGGATCCATGATAATTGTGTTGTGTTTCAGGAAAGAAATATGGTATCCCTTATCTGCGATTTTCCCAACTGACAACAAATTCGTGGATAAATCCGGAATATACAGGGTATCTTCTAAGTTCAGAACTTTCGAGTCGACTTTTATTATCACTGTTCCTATTCCTTCCATTTTTGTTGAAGTGTTAGTATTATTAGCCAAATTCAATGACTGTGCTTCGGTGTTACGGATGTTCTCGAATTGACTAAGGTCACTGCACATGTGAGAGGTACAACCGCTGTCCAAACACCAATTATTTTCTGATGAATTTTCAGCTACTTTCATTGTTGTCTGCGTTTCCGATGCATCTCTTATCATGAAACTGACTTCTTCGGTAACAATTCCAGCCTTATGTTTCTGAATGCTACGAGAATAGCAATCTATCGCTTTGTGTCCAAATTTATGACAACGATGACATTTGAAACGAAAGTCTTTGATTTCAGGATTCTTCTTTTGCTCTGGTTTAGCGTGGAATATTCTTTTTGATTGTGAACTCTCCCATTTTTTATGCGTATTTTTCTTTCTGGCGATCAAAGCATTTGGGACTACTTGATTGGTCTTACAATTCCTGGCATCACTTTCTTCGAGGATTTTAATTCTAAGGGCTTCTGGATTTGGCAACTGGTCACGAGATTCAATAGCGCATCGAAAGTTTTCATAACATGCTGGCAAACTGTATAACAGCATAATTGCTAATAGATCGTCATTGACTTCAATCTTCATATCGAAAAGCTTATCCACCGCATCAAAAAATTTGGACATAATGGACATGAACATCCTCATCTTCCTCCATTTTCTGTGAAGTTAATTGCTTCAACAAAGTCGCTTTACGTGCAGGTCCTTTGGATTCGTAGATGTCTTGAAGTTTCAACCAAATGGATCGGGAAGTTGTACACCCTTTAATTTGTTTCAATTCTGATGGGTTTATGGCAAGAATCAGATCAGATTTGGCTTTTTGATCTAAATTGGTCCATTCTTCTTGAAACTTACTCAATTCAGCTTCAGTTTCGGCTGTTTCGGGTTTTCTTATTTTCCCATTAACGTATCCCCAGGTTTCGTTCTTAATCATCAGGGCCTCAACTTGGAGCTTCCATGTGTCAAAAATATCCTTTCCAAGACTTTCGATTCTTGTAACATTCATATTTTCGAATGGGTATTTTAACAACACACGTATTTTAATGCAGTTGAAATTCTGGGCCCATAACCTTTCGGAATAACTTTGTAAACTTTATAAATTAGTTTTCATTTCTGACTTATTTACAAAACAAACTTCTGTCACATTTATTTTTGAATAACTGAATAACATGATATCATTGTGATAACATCAAATAATATACAGGGTTAATAAACGTGTCTTGCTACTTTCAATACATTGTAAATGAACATTGTAAATGAACGTTTGCGCAATTTCTAATGATTTATCGGTGACAAATTCAACGGCAGCGGCAGCAGTTCTAATATGTACAAGATTGAGTAATTGTAACGGCATGGATGATTGAAAAAAGTTGATGCTACCTCATCAACACTCTTTCTTTATTTCTTTAGCATTGAGGGAAACTTCGTATGAAACTTGCCGACTCGTCAGTTTTTTTGCATTGATTAGTTGTAGTAAGCAAGTAAGCGACAAGAAGAAAACAAATCATGGCTCAAATTTGAATTGTATTCGTATACCCATAGAAAAATTCATGAAACTAATATAGTTCTTGAAAGAAATATACTGTGTTATTATCAGACAAGAGATGTGATTAACTGATTGTATATTCTTCATTAAAGTTTTCTGTGGACTTACCTATTTGCTGATTTTCATGATAATGATTCTGTCAGACATTGAGATTTACTCACGTTTCTTAAAATTTGGACTAATGCACTATTTATGCCGATGAGTGTATAAGGTGAGAACTGTTCATACAAATTGAATGACCAAAGTGAAAACTATGCAGGAGAAAGTTGTGCAGACGTTAATACCGTTTACCGTTGGTGAAATCACCCACTCAACAATTAATTCAGCATACGATAACAACGGCAAAAGCCAAAGTTGGGAAGTTTTCTACAAAAATGGGATCAATGGTCTGCCACATCATAATTTATTCGCCGATTCTGTCGGTTTTTTCGAATGAAGGTCTATTCGGATTCTCATATACATATATATATATATATATATATATATATATATATATATATATATATATATATATATATATATATATTTATGCACAGATATCAAAGTGAGGACATTACCCTATTAACACGAAGTGAGGACCGGGAGAAGGAACAAAGACGCAAACTTCAGCTTTCCACTATGTTTTCAACATGGACTTAGCAATAGAAAAAAGTAAAATATATTCCTGAAATGTTATCGAGTATGGTGCGAGTATATTGTTTCCAAAGTGAGGACTTTTTACGTCGCTATTGATGTGAGCCCCGTATTATTTTACCTTTCAAAGTGAAAAACGAGGACCATTTTGAGTGTATATATCCATATAACTCAACAAATGAGGTCCCTACAGTGTTGTCAATAGCAATTTCTTCGAATGGTTGTTTTCTGTGAATTCGTTGTAGGGTATAGACATTTTTCATTCTCTCTGATTCCAGTTTACAAGATAATCCAGATTCGTCAACTATAACTTTGAATTCCAAAATACAAATTCGAATTTTTTGTTGCAAATCGATGTTTGTAAAAATTCGATTCATATCCGATATTCTCGAAGTAACGGTTCTGATAATCCGCCGAATGAAAGCGATAGTCATGTTCCTCTGTATCCTATGGTTTTGTGGATATGGGACAATGGATGATATATTTGTCAACTCAACTGAAGGAAAGTGCAAAAAACCTGCAGCTTGTATATTCCATGTCAGTTATTGATTAAAAGTTGAGATTGGAACCTTTGGTGTGAAAGTTGAAACTTTTCCTGCCCTAACTTCAAACTGATATTTTTACACTCCACGCGCGTTTTGCTGACAAGATTAGCATCTTCAGGAGAAGAAGGAAGATTATCAATGCGCGTCGAGTGCAAAAATATCAGTTTGGTGTTAGGGTAATTTATCTTTAGGAGAAATTCCAGTTATTGGTGTATTCGATGAAATTTTTTGTAGAGATCAATTATTATGCTCACACCAAAATGATATTATATGCACTCGACGCGCGTTTCACTAACTAGGTTAGCATCTTCAGTATAAGAAAATTGATACCAAATCTAAAGACTTGGGTTAGCCCTTTATATATTTAACGATGTACAGGTAGTGCAGCCAGTACCTGCCAAGTCTTTTAGTCCGATATGGACTCCGTCTGTTGAAGACGATTATTCTGTTACTATTGATTATTCTAATTAATTCATTAAAACTAATCGTTGTAATGAATTTCTCAACAATTAATTGAAAAGCGGACTGAAAGGATTAGGTGCTTTGTCACCATTCATGCCATTTTTACATTTTGCTATTTCTAGACTTTCACATATGCATCAAGTAGCCTTGTGTCATGCACATGCCTAATCAGTTTCAGATTGCTTGCACCAAGTTTGTGGTCATATTCTAAAGTCTAGAGCATGAACGACACTGGATTTTAATAGCTCGCCGGCTCTGGACAATGTATTTATTTTTGCGAGCAATTGATACCTGTTCCAAGGAGCACTTTGCACACATGAGAACCGTCTACTCTGATATAGACAATAACCACAAAATTGGTGAAAGCAATCTGAAACTGATTAAGCTGTGCTTGCACAAGGCTACTTGATGCATGTGAGAGTCTAGAAATGGCAGAATCTAAAAAAAGCATGAATAGTGACAAATGCCATATCTCTTTCAGTCCGCTTTTTAATTCAATGTTGAGAAATTGATTTGTATAATCAGTATATAGTAATGAATTAATTTGAATAATCTGAAACAGGGCCCCCAAGCCCGAAAAACTTCGTTAAGTATATAGAGGACCACTCTAGACTTTAGATTCAGTATCAATTTCCTTCTCCTGAAGATGCTAACCTTGTAAGCGAATCGCGCGTCGAGTGCAAATAATATAATTTTGGTCTTATGGTGATTGATCTCTATAAAAAGTTTAAACTTTCACACCAAAGTTCCCAATGTCATGCCGATTGAGACAATTTTCGGAGTTTCAATATTTCAATATTTTCGTCAAATATTCGGAATCTTTTTCATTTTTTGTATTTTATCGCCTTATAAATCGAGAACGTTTAATTTTAATTGAACGCTTCACTTACAGGATACTGATTATTCATAGGCGAGATTTTCAGTATCAATTTGGCAATAGTAAAATAATAATAATGTATTCTCACCGCCTTTTCCAGCAAAATTCTCGAGCAAACTGGCATGTGTTTTGAATAATAACTAAACTGAAATTGTTTATCGTGAAGAAAATAGGTTTGATGAATTCACTTACGAAATCGAAGGCTGCTTGTTATGTTGTAATTTTAGGAAGAATCATTACTTTGATTGAGGAAATATAAAAGAATGATCTATCTGCTCTAACTGTTGGCGTATAATTCTAAAATCAGTTCAAGCTCAGACTTACTTATTTCGATATACTCTTTGAAGTTGGTAACAGGGTTGAAGGTTGAAAGTAATGAAAATTGTTCAGCTCTACTATTTTTCATCCCATTCAATTGGCGAACTGAACATCAATACTCTTTTCGAATTGCAATAAAACACAATAAAATTTTAGATGAATATATTTGGGAGTCATACCTACAGAGTAAAAAAACTGGTACTCTTTCAGTATGGTTCGCAATTCTTTCAATGGAACTGCAACTTAAAATAAATAACAAAACATATTTTCTCCGTAGTTTTTTAAGTTTCCAACCTACCACAATCTGAAAAAATAAGAATTAATATTGGAATCTATACAAGTGTAGAAGGTCAGATTTTTAATCTACCCCGATAAGTTGCTGCGTAATTTAATTTAAAAAATCTTCAACAAATGTTAAGAACGAAAATTATCAAAAACGATTATTCATTTGCCTTCGAAAAAAAAAAATTGCAAAGCTTTGAGAACGGAAGAGGATTTGACTTCCGAAACATTAACGATGAGTATTTTTATATATTATATATTAGTTCTTGTAATTTTTTGATTGGCAAATCTAAGTTATACGAAAAGTTGCTGACTAATCGAACTTGTTCTATCCAGAAACCAAAATAAAAAAAAAACTACAGAGAAAATATTTATCCACCACAAAAAATGACATTCAAATAGTACTTGAACAAAAAGTATTTCAAGTGAATGCCGACAGAAACAATAATCCCCCTTCCCTTTCACCAGATCCCGATCCTCTACAGAGCAAGCAATGACTATAATTATTGAAGTATAGAGTGATATAGGTTTTTATGACAAATTTAAACTTTTGTCAGAAGTGAAATTAACATTCTTGGAAAATCTATTTATCTTCAAATACAAATTAGATTTATAAAATTATCAGTGATATACAAACAGTTTTTGTCTTTATTGTTAATCAATTTTTATACAGTATGACATAAAAAAGTAATATAAAAATGACACATAATAACTTACCTTAGAAATTTATGGGATACCTACTAGGAACAAGAAACAAGTCAAACCACGGATTTTTTTCACTGTTAGCAAGGAATATGATGCTTACTGATCGAAATTTTCTTCTTTTCCTCCTCTCCAGTGTAAATGTGTTTTCTCATGCCTATCGAGTTAGTGTGGTGAAACGATTTATCCATCATTTTGCTTTCAGTAGGTTGAACCATTTTATATAGAAAAAGGTTCGGAGAAAAGGTATGGCCGATATGTTCACCGCGTTTGATCGCACTTCCATTTCAGTCATGTTAAATTGGTAAATATAGCAAGGATACAATTCAAATATTTTATCATTTTACGTCATTTTGTGAGGCATAATCCAAACCAACATGGTTCCGACTCCGCCATTCGACATATTTCATCAGGTAAAGTTATATTGTCCTTCTAGATTTTTCGTTTCGGTAGCCAGTTACTTTGGGCTACTTCTGTTCAAAGGAAAATCACGTAGAAATAAATATATTGTAGCATTATTCAGTTGAAATATTAGTATCGTCTTCAGGAGGGCTATGATTTTTTGGGAGATCTAGAAAATATTTCTGAAATGATACGTATTATCATAAGTTTTTATCATCAAGTTCACATTGCAGGAAAAAAATCCCAAGTCACCATTTTTAAATAGGTCTGAAGCTATTGTTCTTGGGCTTTCCCACATAAAATTTTTAATGTTAAAGCAATTACGAAAAAGCTTGAATTCCCCTCGTGCGAAGGAGAGGCCTTCAATTTGAGAGATATTAAGAGTTCGCAGAAATTTCTGTAGGAGGTTATGAGGTTGAGGTTTTGAAATAAAAAACTGAATCTTAACTTGAATACTATATTCAACAATGAAAGAAATAAAAGGGAACGGTAACAAAATAATAAATGATAGTTTAAAAAACTAAAAAAACACGCTTTTATAGCTAACCGAACTGAAAAATAGAAAATAATTTTCAATTACAAAGAGTTTATATTACGGTAGTAGAAGGTTAAACAATCATTCATAGTCAATCAGCTCAAAATAAAATTATAATAAAATTTAAGTAATTAACAGAATAAAGTAATTCAGAGTAAAATCGTGGGGTGCTTGATATATTATATATTACAATCATTCTATCGGTAATTATTTTTGAGAGGAGACTTATGAAATGAAGTAAAATGCACCCCACGCTTTTTACTCTGAATTACTTTATTCTGTTTAATTACTTAAATTTTATTATAATTTTATTTTGAGCTGATTGACTATGAATGATTGTTTAGCCTTCTACTACCGTAATATAAACTCTTTGTAATTGAAAATTATTTTCTATTTTTCAGTTCGGTTAGCTATAAAAGCGTGTTTTTTTAGTTTTTTAAACTATTATTTATTTTTCATTTTTTAGTTCAATTTATCAATTAGTTTCTAGTGGAAATGTGGTACTTCCTGTTAACTTAGAGCAATCAAGTTCTTCAATCCGAATACCGTCTAAAGATCTTACACGACTAAGTACTACATAGGCTTGTCCAGCAGCAAACAATCGCGAGCCTAGATAAATTACTGCATGATCAACTGCACAACCTTGCATCCTGTGAACGGTCGAAGCCGAACTCAGGATTATTGGCAACATTCGTCTTTCAGCAGTTCCGTGGCTGTATTTCGCTGGGAACTATATTATATATTACAATATTACATAAATATCATATACAGTAATTTGCATGTATCAGACTCATGTACACCTACGCATGTAAGATAAGGAATGAACATTGTGAGAGTGCAACTACCCTGAAAACGTTTCTGCCTCCGTAGTGCTGTGCCGAGTTGCCGAGTGCCCGAATGAAAGAACGAAAGAGTAAGTCCGAAACTGCAGGCATGCGCAGAACGCGCGCTAGCTTTATCTTTTTCACTCCACTACAGAGGATCTATAAAAGAATTTATTAATCCTGGTGGTCCTTATAAGGATAATGGAAAACTATGATCAAATTATTGCATTGTCATCGGTCCTTGATACGTATGCAAAGTTTCAAATTAATCAGACTTCTGGAAATTGGTGAAAATTATGCTCAAAGATTCCGTTACATACATAGTTACAACCCAAGCTAATAAAAGCGTGTTAAACGTGTTAAAAAAAAGAAATTCGACTGATTAACGGAAATGAAATAACGCGAAGTACTGAAGGTACTAAGTATACGTGGAAATGGAATGAAAATTTTTCAAGTCCTCAAGAATCTACTGCTTACCTGACAACAAAGTCAATGGACGTGCCTTCGCCGTAATGCTATAGTATACGGAGGATGATTGCAATACGTAGCTTGGCCGACGCCTTCCGGCCACTACTAGAATAAAATTTAAAAAATATTAGAGCCACCGTGTATACTTATTTTTGGCTTACCTTTTCCTAAAATTCGAATAGATACGTACATTATTCTCACCGCTGCCTTCCTAAATCGTTTCGGCTAATCCTTGGGCTGGTATTCCCAGTTCATCAGGGTAACCCTACCTCATCGGAGATGAGTAAGCCTCTGAAGAAGCTGGCCACTCGCGCTAGCGAAACGTCAGGAAGAAATTCCAAAGAACGACGGCCTTCAAGCCCGAAGAGAAGTAGTTATTATACTAATAACCCTACAAGTTATCAAACTGTCGTGGTTAAGCTCACTTCACGGAAAATCTATTATTTTTCTTGGTTACGGCGTACGAATTTTATATCAATGATTTCTTACTTGAACTGCTCGATATCCGCTCGTCTTCAAACACTATTCATTCCCTTCGCAGAATAAAAAATTTGTACTCAATTAATTTCTTTATACTTGCACGAATTATCAGGCTAATAGTAAGGACATGTTTGATTTCCGCAACAGTATCTTATAGATCCGTCTTAACACATGTTGCCAGTTTTACGGTCCTCACTCTGTGTATCGTAAGTTATTCTATACTAGATACAATATACATGGTTGAAAAGTATACATCTGAGTCAGCGCCCTCACACGGAAATTTAATGAACTAAAATTACAGTACACTGCATAAAATGAGGTCCAGTTTAATTTTTGTAGAACATGCTTCCCACCACCTATACATTTGTCAGAAGAAATCTTACGCTCTTCGACAAAGTGAGGCCCGTATACGGTCCTCACTTTGTACCGGACCTCACTTCAACCGTGATTTCCCTTAACGAATGGCTCACTTTACCAGCAGGGAGATAATATATATATATATATATATATATATATATATATATATATATATATATATATATATATATATATATATATATATATATGGTATCAATTACCCTGACACCAAACTGATATTATTAAGGTTAATATTATTATTATATTAAGGATTAATAAGGTTAGCATCTTCAGGAGAAGAAAAAAGAGAGGCGTTCCGTCCCTAGCTAGGGACATCATAAGTTTGTTACTTCATGTTATTCTTAGTGAAAATCTGGAAAAAAATTATCATTTTACTCACTTCTTCGCGGCTGAGCTGATTGTCCTTGTTCGCATCGATTTCTTTGAATACATTCGTGGTAGTTTGTTGAGCTTCTCCAATGTTAATAAGCTCGACTTCGAAGATAAGAGTAGCTTTTCCAGGAATGACATTACCTGCACCGGCATCTCCATATCCCAGATTTGGTGGTATGGTCAATTTCCGTTTTTCGCCAACACACATCTCCGTTAAACCTTGATCCCATCCTTTAATAACCTGTCCTACTCCTAGTTGGAATGAGAATGGTTGTTGGCGATCGAGGCTAGAAAAAAAGAGAGAAAATCGTATTTTCTGAAGTTGTTTGCGTAATTATCCTCTCACAATCTTGGGATAATGAGTTTGACTGTAATATAGATTGATAGTGAATGCCAAGAAAACTGACCAAATATGTTTTCGCCAACAATGTCAATAAACACCAGCGGGTTCACGAAGTTTCAGAATAATCAATTGTGATTTCAACCGAAAACAACACTGTGATAGTTATTAACTCTAACAAGTGTGAAAAGTAGTACTTCACATGTGATGACAGTTACAAACGGAAAACACCATTCTCACTTGTATTAGGTACAGCAATTTTCTCACTAGTGTGGAAATATTGTGCATCTGGAATTTCACTAGAGGGCATATTCCATCATTTAACAATGTTACGTTGATTCGCTTATAAATAAGATATAAATTGAAGCTCAAGACCTTCGCATGCGCAATAAGAGTCAACAATAATCAGTTATCTCTGAAAGATAATTGTGGATATCGACAATTTGAAAATCGTGAGTATACTCACTAAAGAACTGCTCTTTTTTCTTTGAAATTTTCATTTTCCGATAAAATGTCTTTCAATTGTTTTGTTTTCTATAATTTTTTTCAATTTATCATTATTTTTTCGCATTCTCACTATTTCTACCGATGTTTTGTCAACAATAATTTTGTCCTCTGACGATAAAATGTAATTACAATTAATTGGTTGAACGCGAGTATATTGTGAGAATTTTATATGAGAAGGTCAAGATACAAAAAGGATTGAACAGTCGAAGCAAGAAAAGATCAATATTTCTTCCCTGGTTTTCTGAGTTTGAAACCTTCCACAATCTGTAAAAATTAGAAATAATATTGAAATCTATACAAGCGTAGAAGGGCAAATTTATAATCTACCCCAGAAAGTTGCTGCGTCTATTGAAAAACAGTTCTTCCTGGATAGAAAAAGTCTAAGTAGTCAGCAACTTCTCGTATAACTCAAATTTTGACAATAAAAAAATTAATAAGAACTAATATATGTATGAAAATACTTATCGTTACCGTTTCGGAAATAAAATCCGCCTCCGTTCGCAGAACTTATACGCAAATTCCTGTTCAAAAGCAAATATCTCTTGTTGGCAACATTCGTAATTGACATTTGTCGAATATTTCAAATCTGACATAACATTTTGTCCTTCAGGAGGGACAGCCATCCGCGATCCATATCAAGCGATTTCATAGATATTATGCGTTCTTCACCAGACAGCATGATGAAAGCAGATCCCTTTAATTTTCGTTTCCTGCCATTGCTCTCTCTCGTCATAATTTCAGTACCGTTCCATTCTACTGTGTGATCTTCATCGGCAGTAAGAACGTGTTCTGATAATTTAGAACCACCTGTCTGTTCCTGATGTACAGCTTGTGTGTTCACTCTTTTAATTGTCGAGACGTTCCACCGATATATTTTTGACCGCACGAACAAGAAATTTGATTGATACAATTTTTTGTTTGTACACAGGAACAGACAGATAGGTGGTTCAAAATTATCAGAACACATTCTTTCTGACGATAGAGATCACACAGTAAAATGGAACGACACTAAAATATATACAGGGTGTATCATAAGTACGTTAAAATATTCAAGTGACGTACTCCTGAGACAATTTCAAGTAAAAAAGTCTTTATGAACTTGTGTCCTAAAATTATTAGTTTCGGAGATACAAGGTGTTGAGGTGATGTTCGCTTTTTGAAAATAACTCTTTCAAAAAATATGTTATTTGCACGAAATTCGGTTCCCGGGGTTTATTCACGAGGAAAATCATAATTTCGTATTAATTTTTATGTAACATCCAGAGGGCGCTGCGTACGCTGTCATTATTTATTTCAAGTTGCCCTAACTTTTTTGACAGTAAACTTATGTTTTCTTGATTTTTTTCAGACACGACTTGATGATTTCGTCCTGTCAGTTATCAGGATTTCGAATACGGAATATTCACAAATCTGAAGCCAAGTAGCAGTTTTAACCCTCTATAGATATCATCAGTGGCTCTCAGTTGGGCTTGCTATACAATGCATTACAAATAGACTGATCCCTGTAAAACAAGAATCTCAATTCTAATGCAAATGGTTTGCTGCCATTCACCGACTGACCTACGACGCCAGACTCTTATCTCTTGTATATTGAAATCCTGATTTATATGAGGTTGGAGTTTCTATGGAAGTAGACCAAAAAACAAATCTCGATCGCGATAATCCGATTGTTACAGGTTTGCTGTACTATCTGTTATTGGGGATCTCTCGCTGGAGTTTTAATCTTTGATCATCCAGTAGATGACGGTTTGCATTTACGGTAAACACAATCTGCATCAGAAATCAATTGTTTCGACATCACCCGAAACTTTATTTCATAGATTCGCTATCATTCAGCCCTTCTGTTTATGTGTTTAGTGTTTGTTTCATCCGACATGAGGCATATTTGTAGCAAAACGAACCCTAAATACACCGAATTTCAAATATATATATATATATATATATATATATATATATATATATATATATATATATATATATATATATATATATATATATATATATATATTAAATATATATATATAGAAGAACACGGGATTTGAAAAAGATATGCTAACGATCTCGATTCCGACCTTAGGAATCATCCTATAGCGAAAAAAGTTCACCAAATTGGGGCAAAAAGAAACAACGAAAGATAAAAATCTCCTTAATATTTGAATACGTAGAGCGTTGCGTAACGATGATACAGGGAATACACAACTCCGTAAACTTTACAGCATCGAGACCCTAGCATGAGACAACACAGAGAAATGAAATATTCAGATAATCATGCATATGGAACTTCTTCAACCAAACAACAGGCAGTACACTTGAGAGTTTTCTGCATTATATAGTATATACACCAAAAAAGAACCTCGTTTCGAAATTCTGAATGAAACAGACAGTTCTTCATCGCATCAATTATTCACCAGCACCACAAGTCGTCAATCCAGAGCCGTTAACATAATTCAATTATACGAAGAGAAGATGTGTTTTTTTTTTCGCTCTGAGAGAAGTAACTGAAAACATTATTATACAGAGTTTTCCATTCTGATGAGAATACGTTTTTATTCCAAATTTATTATAGTTGCGCTATGACGTATAACACTATTGTCAAAAAACTTGTTGCAGTGAGCATAAGACCAAAATCTGTCAATTTCTGACGAAAATCCCGAAAATTTAAATTTTTGAGCAATCCAGACTTTATTCACATTCTATTTCTAACGCCATGTTTCTCGAAAACCTCGATAGAAATTTGTTCTGAACTTCAAGCTTGGGGTATGCATATTCGTCTGGCCTATATAGAGCAGTCTCCTCATGTGACGTTATATACTCCTTGGTTTTCGAAAGATATCCTGTCTTCTGGTCTCGGTAAGCAAGATGAATTTATCGTTTGGGGTTTGAAAATGGCTCGCATATCCTAGCTTCTCATTATCCTTCCAATTTTGTCAGTGACTCCTCTGCTAGAAAGTAGTGTAACGGATTTTTTAAATTCCGGAGGGTTTTCTCTTCTCGATATCCAATTATGACAAACCAACGGATAAAATCCCGGAATAACATTTTGGCATATTCAGCCATCCGTGGAAACCTTCACTGTAACATAATATCATCGATAATCATTCAACAACCAAAATTGTTAGAGAACCACACCTCTCAAAGAGATCCTTTTTAGAAATGTCCTTCATCGTTCAAAAGAATAACTCCATGAATATGAAGACCTTCATTAGCAATTCGAGCCAAATATTTTTTTTGTGGTTTCACTTAACATACATTCAAATAACAGAATTACACCAACACTATTCCGAACTAATGCCAATTGTTCTAATATATTAATGTTTTTTCTGAAATACCAACTTCACTTGCCAATAATAGTAATTAGTTTTTATGTACAACAATTTGCTATATATATTTATATATATATATATATATATATATATATATATATATATATATATATATATATATATAGAGAGAGAGAGAGAGAAAGAGAGAGAGAGAGAGAGAGAGAGAAAGGTCAAACCTCAATAATTTTGAGAGATCGAATTTGACGTTTTCAAGTTTGTTTTTGTGATCTGATTATGTATCTCGTAATTATTCATTAGTATTTAAATCTTTACCCCAACCAGTTTCAACAACATGGTAGTACCATTTGTTTCTATTCTATTGCGTAAATCATTCGTAGTCTCTGAAGATGACAGTATACACTGTCGAAATATTAAAGAATGCATGTTCTGCTTACTGCTGCACCCAAGAGCAACACATAAATTGAGAGTCCTCAAAAATCCGTTTGAAGGAATACTGAAAAAATATATTTGGGAATTTATTTATAATTTGGTTTTTCTTCTATCATTTCCCCTCTGATTCAGAATTTTTTCGATCTTTCCGTGCTGTATTTTCTTGAATGTTATACATTATTCAATCAATGGGGAAGTCTGGAAGTGCTGTTGTAAATTCAAATATTCAGTGCTCACATCTCTAGCCTCTCTCCAATAATCCCTAGGGACGCGTTTTCTCGAATAAAACCGTTGACTAGGACGCGCTTCGTATCACCTCAAATTAAAGTTTCAGATAGAATCTTGAATAACGGTCTAATTTTATATTTTTCCTTCCTGTCCTTCTGGTTAGAGAAATCAAAGTGTGAAATAACTGACTGGTTTTTTGGAACAGTGAACGTACTGCAGAGTATTTCATTTTTTATCAAGGAAATACACACACAGGAGAAGTTCGAATACTGGATGTCGTTTTCAAACAAATTCGGTATAGTTTAGTTTCCTGACTGTATTCGTAAATACGAACCTCGAAGTCGATTCAATGTGCCGTTAATATCAACTCCTGCGAATTCCAGTAGTTTCAACCCAATTCGAGTAAATTTGAAACTCATTTCATTTCAAATTGAACGTAAAATAGAGCAAGGTGTGATGAAAGTAAAGAATGAATAACGGTTTCCATTCGAAAAAAAATTGATGTCCCTACTCGGCCACGAGTATTTTTTATTTTTTTTTTGTTAAGGCCTTCAACTACTGAGGTCATATGGCCTATTCCAGTAAGTATCATATATACACACATCTATACGCAAACACATACATATACACCCACACATACATATATACACATATATATCTATATTTTAAAAAATATGCCTAGCTCTTGTATGTATTTTAGGATGTTCTTCAGCTTATCCGTATCATCTGCTAAGCAGGATTCTATATTGTTTGGTATATCTAATTCCTGTCTTAGTTCTACCAGTTCTTCACAGCTCAATATATGTTCTACTGTCTTTCTTCTTCTACAGAGTTCGCATCTGGGTTGTCGTTCGCCACTAAGCATGAAAATGTTGGTGAGCCACGTATGCCCAATTCGCAGTCGAGTTATTATAACTTGTTCCCTTCTGGACAGGTTGTATAAACATTTCCATGGGTTGACTGACAGTTTTACTTTCCCTAGTTTTGATTCAGACCTAGCCCAATCTGCTTCCCATTTCTGATGCACAATATGTTTTAAGTAGTTCCTAACGTCATCTGGTCTTACTGGAATATTATCAAGTTGTTCTTGTCCTGTCGCTGCCTTCGCAGCTTGGTCTGCTATTTCGTTCCCGGGAATGCCAATATGGCTGGGAATCCACAGGAATTTGAGATATTTGCCTTCATTAGTTAGCCATGCAAGACGAGAAAAAATTATTTGGATCAGGGGGTCTTTGTTGAAGGTATTCTTTAGGGCCTACAAAGAGGAAAATGAGTCAGTGCAGATTAGGTATTCATTTCTGGGCAGAAACTCTAGGTACCACAAGGCTTGCAGAATAGCATATAATTCCGTCGTGAATACAGAAGCCTCTGTTGTCAACCTCCAGGAATGGGTGAATCCCCGATGTGCCAGTGCTGCCCCTGATCCTGTATCAGTTCTTGATCCATCTGTATAAATTATTTGGCCCTCCGAATATCTGTCTGTCTGTCCACGAGTATTATTTCTTATTCTGAAGTACTTCATTTATTGCTCATGAGACGTTGACATTTAAAACAATTTCGAATCCAAAGTGGGTTCTCATAGTTTATTTATTAATCAAGGCTACTTGATTGTCTCAGTAACCTATAAATGTCAGAATAACTTGACAGTGACTTCTTTACATTTTGGTCAAAGAAGGTTTTTTGTTTGGTTGCCACGGGCATGATACATTGTTAGCAAATGTTTAAATAAATGTTGACGCTTATCAGTTTTCGCTGAAGAAAAGGTAAGCTTTTTTGGAGAGAAAAAAATTAAATTAAATATTTGCAAAATATGGCCCCATCGTCGCTATAGACCAAATACTCGATGCTTCGCTTCATAAAAAAATCGACATTTCAAAATATGGCAAACTACCGAGCTTTCTGAGAAGCAAATTTCAGAGATACAAACTAAAGAAGTCCAAGACATTAGAACGACCTGAAATAGAGAAGTTTTTGAACGAAGCTCCCGACGACGAGTACTTGTTGATGAAAGTGGCTTTGATAATGGGGATTAACGGTGCCTGTGGTTCTTGTTGAAACCAAAAAATCGAGAAGTTTCACTATACTTGAAGATGAATTTCCAGTCAACCCGATCAATTTATGTAAAAAATACATGACTTTGAGACCGAAGAATAATAGTTCTAGCCGATTTTTTGTTTTCTTTAAAAAATGGGAGGACTACCAGCCCATGTATGTGTAGGAATGAACACTTTGTCGAAGATACCTTCAAAAATTGCAATGTTCTTGAAATTGGAGGAATCAGCGCTCTATACCGGTCACTCCCCGAGAAGGTCTTTGGCTAGTCTTTTGGCCAATGCAGGATCTAACATGACTACTTTGAAGCGTTACGGGGAATAGAAGTCCTCAACGATAGCAGAAGGATACCTAGAAAAATCGGTGCATAACGAAATACAAATTGCAGTAAAAATACAAGGTTCTAATGTGTCGGCGTCTTCCAGCACTATCAGCGGCTGTACAGAAATGGAAGCGTGATACAGGCAATTATTTACTCTTCACATGAATGAAATTCTTTTGAAAAAATCATTTGAAATGGACTTCAAAATAATAGAATCATGGCTGGAAAATAGCTTTCTATTATATATTTTGATACCTTTCCACTTCATATAATTGAAACATCTCGCCCAATCTTCCAGAACCTGATTGTAAAAATTTCACAGAACCTTTTTATAAAAAATTCCAATCCACCACCATTAGTAAAGAAGACTTAACCAAGACTACAGGCAGATGGCGCAGCAACGGCTATTTTGCTAGTTGCCATTAGTAAAGAAGATTTTGTTTAGTACTACATCTCTAACTGAAATTGATAACAATATAATACAAAATGATATCACTAATAGTAATGAGATTGCTGTTATAAATCAAATTCCAAATTTCTATGCATCATTACCATATATCAAAGAGATAACACCTAAACTCACCAGAATTTTTCAGTCTATTGACAACATTAAAATTGCTAATAAAACATTGAATCCAATGAAACGTATCTATTCAAAAGTTAAAGACGAAATTCCTATTTCCTCACCTTCTAATGTGGTTTTTAGTATCCCTTGTCAGGATTGCAATAAGAAATATATTGGTCGAACAAAAAGATTAATGAAAGATAGAATTATTTCTCATAAAAGTGATAGTAGACTACATCCTGAAAGATGTGCTTTAGCTCATCACATGAATAATCTGGATCACTGAATGGACTATCATTCAACAAAAATAATGGCAATAGAACCACATCTTTCAAAAAGAAATTTCTTAGAAATGTCTTTCATATCACAAGAAACTGATTCCATAAATAAAAAAACGGATATTAACCATTTGAGCGAAATATATTCCTTTTTGCTTTCACTTGACATATAATCAAATGAACAGAATAACCAAACACAGTTATGAAATTAACCAAAATTCTTTCATGTTTCGGGTGGGACTTTTGAGTCAGGGCATCTTATTCCTTGAGAATCTTAAAGAATGGATGAGACCGACTCGGCGGTTTCCGTTCGATTCGTTGATTAGAATTTTACCACATGGTAAAATGTCATATGAATAGTGTCTTTCTGAACATCAAAACTTGCCAAATTGAAATTTCAAATATTGAAATAAAAAATGGATTATGTTTTCACGAATCTATGTACACAATCTGTTTTTTCGATCAGTTGTGGTTCTATAAAACTAAAATTGTACTTCCTGTTTTATTCGAAACGATAATTAAGGAATTTATTTCTCAAATACAACATATATGTAAACATCCTCAACAAAGATGTAAGTACTTATATTTTTTGAATTTTACATTTTATATTGTAGTCTCCCTGATGATAGAATAAAAAGATTCCGAAAGCTTGGAAAAACCTCAAAGGATCTTTTTTACAACGCTGCAGACCCTACTATAGTTATACAGTTATACATTCTCTCTCACTCTCTCTCTCTCTCTCTCTCTATATATATATATATATGTATATATATATATATATATATATATATATATATATATATATATATTGTTTTCCTGCTTTTTTTGGAAATACTTCAGGTTCATCATCGCGAAATATTCCATAGAAGTAGAAAATTTTCGAAAGAACTATGGAATATGATTGGGGACATAAAATGTTCAGTTCAGACATATACATACTTTCAGAGATAATCCACAAAACACTTGAAACTGTAGAATACATTGGGATACATTCAGAAGGATTATTATACTTTCTGTTTACATTGCCAATGATAAATTTTCAATTATATGAGGAATATGAAATGGTTCAATCTACTCTGTCGTCTAACAGATTGGGAAAATAATCCCCGAGAGAAAGATATGGATTGAAAATGAATCGAGAGCACATGGCTTAGATCTGATTATATCACGTATTAACCAGTTTCCTCGTCTTCCAACGTACCTACTCTTTCTGAGGACTTGGTCCCACTTACATTTCATATAATCAAGATTATATTCAATTATCGGTACATATTCAATTAGAGGGTTGCGTGTCTGCGGTTTACAAATCATTACCGTTTGTTCAAACGGAACTGAAATTCGGCAATTTTTTGTGTTTTAGTGCTGTCTGCTCAAGTTGGTGTTTGTGTCACCGTGAAGTTTTTCATTTATATCGGCCAAATTCTTGTACTCCAGGTCTGGATGTTTGAAATCAGACAAATCATTGTTCACCTAGAAACTCCTGCTACGGAAGGCCAATCGGAATACGTTCAGGTTTTTGCCTTTCTTCTTCGATTTACGTTTTCATGTAAACCCTTCAATAAATATTGTAAAAACTCCTGGGCGTCTTGTTGGGCGGAGCCATTGAAGCGAGGGGCGAGTTTTTGGATCTGGGTTTTCAGTACCATTGTATCCACCACACTATTAGCTAAATTGTCTGACCATAATTCCTTTATCAGCTTGGCGAACGTTTCTACTAGGGTTCCTTCCGAATTGGAAATGTTGTTGGTAATATCTTTCACGAAGTCGTTTTTCCTGAAATATTCCATCAACCATCTTGTGTTTGATGAACATTGGATTACACTGTTTATAAAACAAGTGTTAACCCATGTTCTTCGATAGACCTCAGTTATTCTTTTCATTTCTAATAACACTTCTTTTCCTTGTCTTAATTTTTTATGAATAATCAGATACCTATCAGTCCAGTTTTTATATGAATAATAACAATAGGGAGAAGCGATTAATAATTGCATCTGTGAATCTTACAGGATTTACGGGTTTGGCGGCTTTTTGACAGCCGTGCGGAAAGTAACTTTCCGCACGAGTGAAAATAAAGGTCACTTTCCATTGGAGTAGAGAGTGCGATATGTGTCACTTTCCCAAAGTACCGGGTTATTGAAGCCGATGCAGATTTTAAACTTCGCGCAATACTTATTGAAAAAGTTGTTTGAGAATTCACTTTCATCTTGGGTTTTTTCGCTTCTTCTATGAATGAAAGTTCCTGCGAAATCAGACACCCGCAGACCTGTATGAGAAAGTTGAATGATGAGATCATTACTATGCGAACTAATTCGCTGATTTGTGATAAATTTGCTGCTGTTGAAATGGTTATAAAAATAGTAATAAAATGGCGTCTTCATTTTCATCGTCCGAGAAGAAGGAAGAATATGTAATAAATATTTTGGAGAAAATAAATATTTGAAATAAAAAGCGGAAGACAACCATGGAAAAAGCCGAATGCCATCGCCGCACGTTTTTACCGAAGTGGGGATATAATTATTATTTTCATCTTAAGCAGTGTAACTCAACTAGCAAAAACTCATAAAATTTAGCTGGACGATAAATGCTTTGTCTATATAAGACACAGTACAACTTATGAAAAAATTAAATATAATATGTATGTTTTCATAATTTGTAGAAAAAAGTATTTTTTGCAACATTTAGTTGAATGAATGGATGATATCGAGGGGGAAACAACTAGCTGAAATCTGTACAAGATTTAAAATCTTTCAAAGACTCAAAGACTTAAACGCATGACTTAAAGACTCAAAGGCATGACTAAAAGACTAAAACGCATGACTTAGGGCCGATTGCACCGCTCCTACTTAATGATGGTTCAACTAAGCTAGGTTTTGTTGCTATGGATTTGCCAATCAGATTCCTTGTTCCTTAGCGATTGAGCCAAGCTAAGTTAAACCTTCATTAAGTAGGAGCGGTGCAATTGTCCCTTAAAGACTTAAAACGATGACTGAAATGACTTAAAATTTTTAGGTGTACAATATTGAAAGAAGATGTTTTCCCCTCGGATGATATGGAATGGTGATGGTACCTCTAGGTGTAATATTAGTATTGTGAATATCACTCCTATCAATTATATATCATGAATATATCAAGTTGGCAGCAGATTTTCTTTGAACAAACAAATGGACGCAGTTCGATTCAAGCAATTTCTAGATACGTTGTCCCTGACAGCTGCTGATAGTCATAAGTAATTGCTACAACAGCTCGAATGAGTCTGAGGTTGGTTGCAATAACAATGAATTTTGTTTTGAATAAAGCACTATTTGGAAATGAGGATTCGAGAATTTCTTCTGTTATTCAGTTATTGATTATCAGTACAGATGACACGTAAAAGGTTCCGTTATTGCGTGCATCTGTTGGATCTTTACATTACAATAACCTTCTGTTGGATTCAGATAAAGCTGTGAAAATTTTTCTCATACAGATCTCAGTGTAATCTCTCCTGAAATGCTCACACCACAGAAAAGTAATTGTTTCTCAACCCTGCTTCCTTTCAACCAATCAGGAGGAGAAACAGACAATTCCAGAGTCTGTTTCAACTTTTCAAAGAAATTTGTCAGACTGTCAGTTCATTATAGAATGTAAATGTTACGAAAGTGTTTCAACTGCTGATCTTTTGCAGTCAGCCTACCATATAGATGGATCTATGAGAATCCGGAACGTTGGCTCCATGATAATGTTCAATTCGTTGAACAGCATATCTGCCTGTCAAGCGGAAGGCCGGAGTTCGAATCCTCGCCGGCCCACCGTGCTGGGTAATCACACGTTAAAAGGTAAGGCCTCGTTGATCCATTGCTCGCACAAGTTTCGACTTCTGAGGGTTGACGTTCGTCAGCTGGTTAACGGAAACGAACAATGTCAGAACAATTTCAGAAAAATTGCAAGAAAAAAAAACTTCAGTAACAACTAGATCGAAATGAATTTCTGATATTTCGCTTTCGACTCATTTTTCTTCATATGGGACAATCATTAGAATGATGTCTTGGATTTTACTATTGGTACCTATATAATTCAAAACACTCTTCTCGCTCAAACGATAGGGCATTCTCGCTGCTCGAGAAATTGAAGAAGGCAATAGGCTAATTTTCTGAATTATTCAACAAGATAATTTCAGCGATGACAATAATCTTTCTAATTTCAATCCGTTGAAATGGTATGTTCTCACAGTTGGCCATTTTCCTTGAACAAATCAAATGTGATGAGAACGTGAATGAACTTCCCACTAATTGTATCACCAACATTCTAGGTGCAAGTGAGTGTTTTTCCACAGAAAAATTTCGTCATCCTTCACAATGTATTCAAAAGTATCGAGAGTTTTATGTACCTGCTAAATATCTATCATTTTCTTTTACCGAACGGAATATCTCATCAAAATAACTGTTACGAAAAACAAAACTCATTTTATAAAACCAGTTTTTGCAAGCTCTATCCTGTTTCCAGAGATATTTCCAATCTGAATATAGAAACATACTGGATCTGAGATTTCCTTTTCAACAGTGAAAATATACTCTATTGGTATCGGTCATAACAAATTATTCCTAGACAAAAATATCACTTTTATAATACCACCTACCGAGTGAAGTGAAGATCACTTTGAATGGCGAGATCTTGTATTTATATGTATATTATATTCCGGTGTGGTGTGAGTTTATATCCTCCAAGAAATATTTCAATCTGTCAGGTCCTACTTTGCAACTCGTTCTTCAAGGATTTGTAAGCTGCCACAAGAGAAATCTAATGTTGTATTTCTCCAGTTCCATGTTTATTGCTTAAACTTCCGAAACCGCCAGTTGGGAGAAATGCACACTTTTTAGCATACATATTCTTTCCCCCTATTTCAGACATGAACATAAATTTCGCGCGTTTTGGAGAGCGAGGTTATTTTTATTTATACTCTCTTTACTTCGGTCATATAAATATTCCGTTCATGACTTCGTTAAACCCCTTTCAATCTTTTAGAACGGTAGGATTATATTTTTGCTCATCATGTTTTTTGTAATTTTTTGGGTATTGGCAGGCAAATAATATTGAAAATTTTTGAACAGATTGCATAGACTGTGAATCCCAATTGAAATCTACTTAATCAATAAGAATGAAAGCCTTGCGTTTTCTAGCCCTTCGTGAAATGGAGCAAATACTACCCGTATTAGCGCCCCTTGTGGGAGAAACGACGGCAGGCGCACCGGCTTGTTCTTGTGCCTGGTCTGGCGTATAGCGCAGTTTTGCTAAAGCTGACAGTGTATGTTTCTGTGAATTTTCCAATTAGAAATAACCCATTGGGTACGTACTTGAGCAAAAAAGTAAATTTGCCAATATTCTCTGGAATCTTCGAATTTCTGATCCTTTTCGTATAAACTGAAACTAGAATCTAAATGAGAACATTTCAAAAATGAGTAAGTAATCAGAAAAGACCTCAAACATTATGTCGAGTAACTTCGACTTTTTCTGTTCTGTGAAGATAATCCTCGCATTGTGCTCCTCAAGTGTCATACTCGTCTCAAGTATCACTTTATCGCTAACTGTCTCATTGCCACTGCGCCTATGTGAGGAAGCAAAAAACGAAGAAAAGAATATCTTCCATGCTGACTCTTTGGAATTATCAAGCAAAGAATAATTCTCCGAACCTCTCGAATTGAATCGCACTGGAAATTTCACTCGGTCATATTTTTTATATCTGAATCGAATCGGCCATTAGGTACTTGATAAAAATCCATATCCAACACTAAATATTAGTTTCATGTACAATTCCCACTAAGAATTGGTTTACAAAACCAAAACACGTGTTTCGCCTCACAATAGCTTCCTCAAACAAATAAACTATGGCTAACAAAGTCAGAAGCCGCTATCCATTCACTGTTCTCTATAATTAGAAATATCTCCAGTCCAAGTTACATTGGGACCTACATTATGGTAATGAGTATAATATAAAACTATCTTTCTTGTAATGAATTGGGTTTTTGATTGCTATCACAATCTGAAGAAATAATGAATGAATATTGAAATTTATTCAAGTGTGCAAGTCGAAAAATTGCTGCGTTCATTAATTTGAATGAAATACGTTCTGTCAGTTAGCAAATTCCAATTTGCCAATGAAAAAAATTTATGGAATCATATTCATTTGAATAATTATCTTTATTCACGTTTCGGAATTCAAATCCGCTTCCGTTCACAAAAATGATTTTGAAAAAAAATCCTCTATGCTTGTTTCAAAAAATATGTCAAAGATCTCAGATTTGACTCAATATTTCAGCTTGAGAGAAGCAACTCTGATTTCTGTTGGGGTGAAAAATTTCAATTGCGGAAGATGAATGGGGAATATCTAATGCGTTCGTTCACTTGATCATTCCTAAATTAATTGCGTTGTCGCGGCCGTCATCATCACTTGTGACGGATACTCACAAATATGCAGCTAGACCAAATACTGACCAAGTATTTGGTCTTGCTGAGAACCATTGTTCATGTGTTTGATAGATAACTTGATAGAAGCATTAATAAACGTGGAAGAATTCTGAAATGAAAAAAATTAAAAAGTCGGTTCATCAAATTCAGTTGAACGATTATATTATAGATGTCTGATTGATCCACCTGAAGACCTACAACTTCTTTAGCTATTTGTGAGTTTTCTAGCATTGAAATTCCATACCACCAGAGTCATGCCATTGGGTACATCCCTAGCATCCCTTGAAATAATGACTTTTAGGACAGCTGGATTATTTGCAATCTCAAGAAGACGATGGTTGGAATAAGTTGTTGAGATATGTGCCAGAACACAACGGGTGGTGCGTGTAATCTGATGAAGCATATTCGAGACGTGTCATTTCAGTTAGCGATATAGCAGTGGGAAAGGTTGAATGAATGAAACTATTTTAATGGAAGGACCATGAGCATTTTGATGCAGTTTCAATTGGAAGTTGGATTCAGGTGAGTTTGTTGACCTCACTACTTCGAGTTCACAAACTACCTTGCTGCAATGAAACGAAGTGAATTGATGGAATGTGTTAGTTCATTAGTTCACCTAAAAAAAAAAAACTTGCGAGACTTCCTCACACTGAAAACAAAAACTTCAGTGGTAACTCCGGAATCTTGTGAACTCCTATTAATATTTGCAGAAGGCTCTTTCTGCTACCATCTTGAACTTTCAACAAGTAACGAGTTTCTGAGAGAACGCTTTTGGATCACCTGAGCCATTATTCATAGCAAAGAATACACGAAAGATAATCATGCCGTATTAGAACTGCTGATGCTGATTCACTCAGTAACAACCGAAATAAGACGTATGAAGTCTTCGTCTTCTATTTCTTTATTTAACGTCGGCCTATTTCCGCTACCAAGGCCAATCACCGACGCCGGTGAGCACACTTCCCCCAACCGGAAATTTTGCCGAACCCTGACGTATGAAGTCAATAATCTCCGCAATCAAAAAACTCAACCGTCGACCAGTGAATTCGACTAGATTTCAAGTATATCGCTTTCAGGATCAGAAAGTTGTATATCTCAAGAAACAATTTAAAGATATTACATATTAATGAATATAATACAATTTATCTCACTAGGTTACACAGAAGAGTTTGTCAAAATACAGTTAATTGACTATAGTCAGCTAAATAATAATATACGTATTTATGAGCTATTAGCCTATGTTGAAATTATATTATACAACTCTCGAAAAACAAAATGAACCCTACGATAATTTGCCTCCAAGAAAGTAATTTCAAAGACCATCTCACATACAGAATGAAATATTAAGAAAACTTCCATAAAGTTGGTGTCTACCAAATAAAGCTTGTGCTGGAGTGTCCATTTATTCGCAGCAAATCTACCGAGGCGCAATAAATTCCTCTTAGGACATACATTGAGGCCGTTACAATTTCTGTCCACATCTCAGAGCAAACACGAGATTCAACTCGTACTCACACACATTCTTAGTTTTCGATCGCATCCTCAGTTATTCCTTACTATTTCCACACCTGACATGGAATGTTCTACCGTATCTATACAACAGCGACTTCTTCCCACATGCTTCACGAGACGCTCACCCAACAAAAACAAACTTAACTGATAGAAGCCCATGTACGAGAAAGGTATCCCGCAGTAGAACATTTTGCTGGAACTATAATCAAGACAGCATCCTAAACCATTGTAAAAACCACCAGAGATAGATATATCTAGAAACAAAACAGTGCTGCTAAAGAAGCATCTAATGAATCTGGCGCGAAGAAATTAGGAAAAATAACAATATAACATATAAAACGATATACAAGAGAGCTCTGGCATTCAAGGTGGCAATACACCAACGCTATATTGAAATAAATCAAACCAGATCCTACAACTTTTAACTTCAAAATAATAAATAATACAAATACGACCATCCTTTCAAGACTTCGCATTGGCTACACCAAACAGACGCACCAACATATCACCAAAAAAGAAACCGAGATATGTTAAACATGCCAGGTCGACGTCACAGTATAGTATATCATTTCGGACAGGTACATCCACGAACGAAATAGTATATTACACACCGAGGGGGGAAGTGATTCATTCCTGTCATGAGATCAGCTAGTTGACCGAGACGCAAAGCGTCGAGGTTAGCTATGATCTCGAGACAGGAATGAAACTTCCTACTGAGGTTTGTATGCCATTTTATTTACAACCATCATATTTTGATTAAAATTAATAAATCTCTGTTTCGTTCTGAACATATCTAAAATATTACATTTAACGACAAATTACCAAGAACACAGTTTTCTCAGAATAATCAAGTAGATATATTGTTACCGTGACTACAGGGTATACAATTGTCACAAATATGAATAAATGTCAGATAAAGTCAATAAATGACAGATAAAGTCTAGAATAGATGAAATGAGGGCGGAAAGTAGAGGTGTGTAATGTGACACTTCCCAACCTTCAGTGACGTTAGTAATGATAGCATTACATACAGTGTGTAACAACGAAAACTTAACAGAGCCGTTTTTGAATATAAAAAGTAAGAGTTTCAAAAGAGCTCGGACACGTCGATTCCTAATTAAAGGGGACACCTTTCAGACTAATCAGATATTTTGTAGTACGCACCCCCTCGGAGGGGTGCGTCCGAGTACCCTTATTTAGATAGGGAAAGTAGGTCGAGTGGCACCTTGTTTCAAAGGTCTTTCGAATTCCTCTAAAACTCTGTTAAAAAAATTTCTGTAACGATTGGTAACCAACCCCATCCCCCGAAAAAAATCTCCTCGTAATAAATTAAACATACAAAATCACATGGACACGTATTAGCAGGTTGTCATAAAATGCAAAAAAAAAATTTAATGAAAGTTCTGAACGTAAATTTTACCTTTAAAACAATTCGATTAATTTTAAAAAGCGTTGAACTCAATAAAAATACCTTTAAAACTTCAAATTATCTCGAAAACTGATCGTCGCAAAAATTTTCTGTTAACAGAGTTGTGAAGGTATTCGAAAGACCTTTAAGACAAGGTGCCACTCGACCTACTTTCCCTATCTCGTCGGACGCACCCCTCCGAGGGGGTGCGTACTACAAAAAACCTGAATAGTCTGAAAGGTGTCCCCCTTCAATTAGAAATCGAAGTGTTCGAGCTTTTTTTAAAAATCTTACTTTTTATATTCAACAACGGCTCTCTTAAGTTTTCGTTGTTACATACTGTACTTATATGGTTGTAAATGAAGACTATTTTTGAAAAAGGAGGCAGACTAGTTTCGGAACGTCGTCAAGGGAAAGTATAAGCATACGCATTTATTATGAATTTATCGATTAAATCTCCGAATTCGTAACTGACAAAATAGTCACTCAATTTTACATCTTTTCGATATTGCAGTCGCAAATCGGGGCAAATATACCTATTTGCCCCATAAACAGATATTGTAAGAACTTAGTTTCATTTCCAGGGAAGAAAAAACCCAAAAAATCCATTCCAGAATGCTGAAGGTATGTTGATGATTCTTCTGCTCCATGAATATTGGACTAAATGAATCAAAAAACACATACCAACAATTATACTATAATCCAAACCACCAAACAAATGTAAAAAGAAGTATAGCGATATGTCTTCATGATAATATAAAAACAGTATGCAATGTATTGAAAAAATCGATGGGGAGATTAACTTCGTATTATCAATATTGAGAGAAAATGGATATCGGAAGAATTCTATAGAAAAAACGCTGATGGAAATTCACAACCATAACACACCCCACAGTGAAGACATACATCCCACGCATACTACAGATCCTGGTGATGACTGTCATCCCCCGAAGACGATTGCGGAGTGCACTCAACTTAAAACTTGTTTTCAACATTTGTTCATATTAATTCATATTTCTTTATTGAAATGAGCACATCCGGCTATCAAGCGAAAGACGACCAGTTTTCAATTCCCGCCGTGTTGGGATTCCACGTTGGAAGGTGAGGCCTCGTTAATACATTGCTCGCACAAGTTTCGACTTCTAAACTTCTGAGGGTAGACGTTGACGAAGTAGGTATAAGTAATGTTGAAACAACATTCAACACAAAAAATACTTCCAATACTACTACAATACTGACACATACATAAAAAATTGGCCAGATATATACTGTAAATATTGAAATATATATCAGGCAATAGGAATAGCTTTATGAAGAATACTTCACATCTAGGTAATTGAAGAATCACAACAGGTTGAAATACAAGCTGGAAACAATTTGGTTAGTTTCGATGTAAAAAGTCTGTTTAAGAACGTATACCTGTCGACAAAACTTTTGAAATTGTCAAATGAAAATTAGAGAATGATATCTGTTCAGAAAAAAAACAAACATATTTTTCATTCAAAAATGTCTTTCATCAACATGGCAATGGGTTCACCCCTTTCTCCAATTCTGAGTAACATTTTTATGGAGTGTTTTAATAAATCTTCCATAGAAACATATCCAAACGGCACAAGATGATATGATAATGATGCTTTTGCTATATAGAGTCACGGTGGAATTAACATTTTTTAGAACAGATCAACAGAAAACCAACGATAAAGTAATAATATACCAATAGATATCTACACTATATAATTTAAACCACCGCATAAGTGTCAAAAAAGTAAAATAATTTCATGATAAAACAAAAATAGTATGCAATTCGGAGAAAATCGATGAAGAGAATAAATTCATATATTCAACTGAAAACAAAAGGAATATCAGATAATTTTATAAAAAAACATTGACAGGAATTGAAAATCGTAACACCCCAGTGAAGGCATACATCCTGTAACAAACATTTATATATTACCCTCGACAACAATCCTAAACAGTCTTTGACACTGACTGTGCAAAAAACAATACTATTGGTAGATTTGAATGAATGAATATTAATGATCATTCAGATCATTGAAAAGTGATAATTGAAATTTCCTATGTTCTTATACAGCATAGGTATATTTGTAACTAACGTCCGATGATCATCGGAATAATAGTCAAGATGAGTGAGCCTCTGTAGAAGCTAGCCACTCGCGCTAGCCAAACCTTAGGAAGGAATTCCAAAGAACGACGGCCTTCATACCCGGAGAAAAGTAGTGATACAATATTCGATCTTATTCGCTTGAGAACCAATTACATTTGTTCCAAATTCCTGTATATTCTAGCTTATGATTCCACTCCAAAAAAGGTAGGTTGACATAGAAAACTTCGGATTCTTTTATTCGAATACCATTTCGGATGCATTACATGTAGGAAATGATAAAATTAGTGCTATATTATATTAAAGTTCTCTCGTATGTTATAGTTAATAATTCCAATCCAATAGGTAGAATGAGTATGGAATGTTTCATTTTTTCGATTCGCTCACCCTACTGATTCTGATCAATTCGATGTCAGGAATAATGAAATTGAGTGCTTTTTCTTTGAATGAAAGCTGTCCCGTATTTTCTAGGCCATGATTTCACTCCAGATACGGTAGTTTGAACAAATTGGCTATGTTTTTGAGTATAGTCACTGATGTATCTGATATTTTATTGATTATACCAAATCGGTAGTTTTTAATGTTGAGTTGCCTACTTCATATCATCATGTAATGAAATTGAAAGATTTCTACTTTTACATTTATCTTCATTCGTATATTCGAATAACTTCTGATAACTGGTATTTATGTTGATTTATTTTGTATATTCTTATATGAAGAAACTGCTTTGATGAAAATTATGTACAGGTGATTATGGCACCTGGCGCAAAAAAATGCAATCGGCGCTGAAAAAATAAAAAAAAAGAAAAACGTGTTTTTTTTCAGATTGTTTTTGTTATGTTGAATAATAATAAATATGTTTCGGTCCATTATTAAGTAACTATGTGTCTTTATTGCAAACAACAAAAAATAGCCTTTTCCTGTTTTGACATATCTTGTATCAGTTTATTCTTGTCAGATCTTGCGAAATCGAAACGTTCGCGCCGTAATTTCCATTTAAAAATCCTGTCGAATCTTGATTCCACCAATCACAAGAAAAAATAAATTGAAACGACGACAACTCGTAAGCTCATTCATTTGACAAATTTTATTGAGACTGTAAGTGTGTTTGTGCCTAAATAGTGAACTTAATTGAACAAGTGGAGAGAAAAGTGAGTAAAAAATAATAATGGAAGGAGGAAAGATCCAATTTGGAAATATATCATAGAAAAAAATTTAAGAAAAAACTTGTAAAAATTGCAGAGAGGAAATGCAAGTATAAAGATTAAAAAATCATGAAGAGTGAAAGAAAGCTGGTCCAAGTAATGAAGAAGTTAATTTAACAACTGAAGGTATATACTATGTACACACATTATGTCTTATAAGTATAAGTAGTATGGAAATGGTGTGATATAGTAAAAAAGGAAACTAAAAAATAATTATTTCATTATTAATTGCTATTCTTCATACAAGGAAAAAGTGCTTGATTTCAGTACGGAGTATGATTCGATACAATACAAGGAGCGCTTGAATCTTACTATTTTCCATATGTTTTATTTTTAAATATTTCAATAATTATCATTAAATCAAGAGTTTATTTTATCATTTATCAACCTAAATAATTTCTCGCTTTTTCACAGAACATGAAGGATCAGATCTCAATTCAGATAAAGCAACTATTGCAAGCGGAAGGGATTCAACGTATTCCAATTCAACCACTAGTTTAAAAAAAATCGACCTCCAATACTTTAAAATTATAACTTATGGATGCTCAGTTCATTTTGTAAACTCATTATGCAAAGATTAAGAAATAAAAAATATTAAAGAACATGTTACACAAATTGTTAAGTGCTTCCGAAATAATAATCTGGCTAGGACAAAATAGATGCAGGCAAGTGGAAAAACATTAATGCTCCCGTGTGACGTAAGATGGAATAGTATGTCAGATTGTTTAGAGGTATTAACAAGTCAATGGGAGAAATCAAATAAGTATGCGAGGAGAATACACAAGAAATAAAATCAACAATATACGAAAAAGTTTCAAACATTGGTCCTAAACGATCAGCTGAAGATTACCTAAACATCTTAATGCTATGGCTATAGCTATGGGACTTGATAAATCACAAAAAACAATGCTTTTTTATCTGAGGCAGCAAAAGTATGGAAAAAGAAATTACGAGGAGAATTCCAGGACAAATTAGAATTATCGTTGGCTCAAATGCAAATTGTTTAACACCAATATAAACAGGCACTAACGCTCTATCATTTTGTGGCTTATATTTTGGATAAAACCGAAACCAAATTCAAATTGACTACTGCAGAAAAAAATTCAGCATTGAATGTAATACAAGAAATGTATGGAAATAGTGGATTCCTACCACTCATTATAAAACTTGAAGACAAAACTGTACCGTTTTCAACAGTTATGTTTCCACTCGTGTTTCCAGAAGAGGTATTATCTAGTGTTAGTGCCCTACAGTGGTGGGTTTCACAAAGAATATGCCTGAAATTGTGGAAGAGTATCTTCTACATTTATTTGGAGTGGTTCACTCCAATTTCCGACATCAATTAGGAGTAGACAGAAGGAAAATTAGTATTTCTGCATAAATACTATTTATAAAATAAACGAATGTTGATTCTGATTTCATATTTTTTATTCTATTCATTGAATAAAATACAAAAATATCACTTGATTCAAATCGTGATTTGAATCAAATGATTTGAATCAGGCGGACTCTGGCCCAAATGGACATAGAGATTCAAAATAGGACCCTATGCATTAGTAAGATTACTGATGCATGGGGCCTGCTGTTCAATCTTCTGGAACGATATTTTTTTTTTGGGACGTCTGAATCACAACATAAGTGTGATAGGAAATCACTTCTTGCTTCCTCGATGTTCTGTAATATGTTCCAGATGAATTGATTATTATTGATATATTGTGAGAGTAATGGTATCGAAATATTCATGGAAGATACATTCTGTTAACTGTTACTCTCTGCTCTGAGAAAATTAATTTAGCGATTCAATATACAGTGTCACACATAAAGTTCGCGACATATGGAAGTTTTTTTTTATTATTAGATATAATGAAAATTTGGCTTGGCAGTTAGTTCGTGCTTGAAAAATTAGTAAAAAATAGCCTCTTTCCTTTTGTCATGTGATACTCTAAACCTGTCAAATTTGACATTTTTTTCGGAAATCCTCAAAAAATCAGTTTTTTTTTGGAAAATTCGAAAAATGCCAAAGAGAAAAAGTGCTCAGTTTCCAATTTTATACCTTTGCTCGAAATTTGGACTCTCTACTGTTACTTCGACTTTTTTCCAATTTTTTTAATTTTTCGAATCTTTCGCTCTATCGATTCGAACGAAACATGATTCAAATTTCATAATTTTGATGAATACGAGACTTCAATGTCATATCTTGCCCAGAAAATACCCGCATTGGCCTGTTACCAGAAAAAGAAATGAATACACCTCCAGAAATTCGTCTTTGTTGTTGCAAAGTTCATCTAGTTTTTTCATTTCATTGTTAAACTGATTCGGTTTTTCCATGTATGGACGTTAATATGTCAGTAATCGAAAAAACGTATTTCTCTTTATTCTTATTACACTCGTATTCCTTTTTTTAGCAGACTTGTATCCCATTAGCTGCAGATGAGTTCCAAATATTTTGATGCAGTTTACACCCAACAGTGTGACTGTTGGATGTAAACTGTCAGATGTAGTTATCGAGCAAATAATAACGCTTCTTGAGTTAATTTCATAAATCTTATATTTTTTATTTTCACCATTAGGTGTGTAAATAACATTAAAACAAAATAACTATAACCAAATTCACAACAAAACATCATAACATTCATTGATTTATCTCAATAATCTTATAAAGAACCCGAATTCATCATTCAGTATGCCGTCCTTCCCGTTCTATACAAATTATAGTCCTTTCATTCACAGACTTGGTGGCATTTTTAATAAATAGGGGATTTATGTTAGAACAACACTCCCGAATGGTATTCTCCAAATGTTTTTTGTTTGCAAATGGTCTGTGCTTATACACTTTTTGTTTCAGATAACCCCATAGAAAAAAGTCCATCGGAGATAAGTCCGGTGATCTTGGTGGCCAATAATCTTCCCAATCTCGTCCTATCACTTTGCCCCTAAACATCTGACTGAGACACTGTTTCACTTCTACCCATTGGTGGATCGGTGCCCCGTCAAGCTGATACCACAAATTTCGTCTAACACTTAGAGGCAGATTATCCAAAACATCAGACAACTGATTCATAATGAAATTTCTGTACATGGCTGCGTTCAAATTTTCTCTAAAAAAATATGGTCCAATTATTTGGTTATGTAATAACCCACACCACACATTTGTCTTGAATGAATATTGGTCACGGCATTCTATTACAAAATTTGGATTAGTGTTGGACCACCAGCGACAATTTTGGGAACTAACTGTTCCGTTCGACGTGAAAGTTGCCTCGTCTGTCCATAAAATCCTGTAGGGAAATGCGATATCATTTTTTCTCTCACCTTGGAACCAAAAGGAAAATCCTACTCGAATATCGAAATCTCTTGCTTTAAGAGTGTGTATGAACTTTGGCTTATAGGGATGGAATTTATTTTTGTGCAAAATTCTTCTCACAGTTTCTCTGCCAACCCCTGTATCTTCACTAATACTCCTAATATTAGTTTTTCCGTTTTCAACAACGCTCAAACAAACATTGAGTTGTTCTTCTTCATTATACTTTATTGGATTATGTGGTTTCTTGAAACGATTGTCCACAGAGCCAGTTTCTTTGAATGTTTTCAATATCCTTCCCACGGTACTAAAGTGAATATTTCTTCCTGGATGCCGGCGATTGAAAATACAAGCAACATCTCGATATGGCACATTCTCACCACATAAAAGAACGATTTCCACTTTGTCTTGCGTGGATAACATTGTACATAAAACTTATTTGTGTATGAATGTACGAAAATATGTACACAAAACAACTCGATTTATTGAAAGCAATAATTTGACATTAACCAAAACTAAAAATTTCTTTCAAAAGCCTACTGAGGGAAAATTTTATTTCGATTTGATCAGTACCTACTATTTTCTTTCCGACATGTTGCATTAGTCTTGTAATGTTTAAAATCACGAAATTTTATATCATGTTTAGTACAAATCGCTAGAACCAAAGTCTTTTGAATAGTTTTGAAACTGTAGGTCAATGTTTAGTTTACAGAAAAGTATGATATTTCGGGTTAGTTTGTAACTGAATTATTGGTCAGAAAAATAATCAAACTGGATAAAAATCTATTAAAAAAAGAAATACGAGTGCAATAAGAATGAAGAGGAATTCGTTTATTCGATTTCTGACATATTAACGTCCATACATGGAAAAACCGTATCAGTTTAACAATGAAATGAAAAAACTAGATGAACTTTGCAACAACAAAGACGAATTTCTGGAGGTGTATTCATTTTTTTTTCTGGTAACAGGCCAATGCGGGTATTTTCTGGGCAAGATATGACATTGAAGTCTCGTATTCATCAAAATTATGAAATTTGAATCATGTTTCGTTCGAATCGATAGAGCGAAAGATTCGAAAAATTAAAAACATTGGAAAAAAGACGAAGTGACAGTAAAGAGTCCAAATTTCGAGCAAAGGTATAAAATTGGAAACTGAGCACTTTATCTCTTTGGCATTTTTCGAAATTTCCAAAAAAAAAACTGATTTTTTGAGGATTTTCGAAAAAAATGTCAAATTTAACAGGTTTAGAGTATCACATGACAAAATGAAAGAGGCTGTTTTTACTAATTTTTCAAGCACAAACTAACTGCCAAGCCAAATTTTCATTATATCTATTAATAAAAAAAACTTCCATATGTCGCGAACTTTATGTGTGACACTGTATATATATACCTATATATATATTTATTATTGTTTGCACTTCTCGGTGCACTTATACAGCAACAGTAATCCCATATATCAAAGATTGAATTCAACAGGAGTTGAATAAAACATGAAGTAAGAGAAATATATACTTAGCCTTCGGGATGTATTCTTTGTACTTAATGGGTTATCTCGAAAAATGATATGTTCGAGATTTTATCATCCTATGCATTCATAATTATAATATAATAATGACAGTTCTAGAAAGTTTATAATATCTCCACAAGACGGAATTTTCGAAAGTTCAACGATCTTCTCATTAAAATTTTTTCGACAAGTCGCCTAAAAACCACATAAAGACCTCGTAGGAATATCAGACTGCCTATCGCGTTAAAACAATTGCAGTGATGCTATCATTCATTTTCAAAATTGATCGGTGCCAAGAAAATGAAAAACTTTTTACAATAGGTAGTTACTGTTCTTGATATAATAACAAATAGCATAGGTATTTTATAGCATAAGTTTTTCCCAAAAAATGTCCTTCCTCAAAGTAAGTTAATGGTAAATAACTCCTACCCACATATCACTGTTGTTCTTGCCGGTTATTGTGATATACCTACATGTCTATATATTGCTTTCTGTATTCCTTTACCAGGAAATAACAGGAATGGGCTGATATCCAGCTGCCGATAACACTTATCAGATAAAAACTTCGTAGATTCTCTAAAATGTTATATTCAATTTAGTTGTATTGTGTTGTATAGTCATCAAACAAATTTTCACAAACATGTAATGATATATTGTTTATCCCTGTGAAAAATGTGAGAGATTTTTTCACTCGAATATAAAATAAAGAAATCACATCGGATACTAGGTACATTACATTTTTTGATGACGTTCATCACCTAAAAACAAGTCAGTGAACTCACCTGGAATCAAATTTTGTACCGTCAGTTAGGGTACCAGTATAATGCATGGTTAACATATCTCCAACTTTCGATTTAACTTCACATGATTCTGGTTTGTAAATCACATCAATTTTAAGGTCCTCAGTACCTTGCACCAGTGCGGCGAGCACGGCGATGAAGCAAATTCCCGATGTATATCTAAACATTGTCCCAAACATCTCGAAACCCAGTATCAAACTGAATGAATGAACGGTAAGAAGTTGCCACGAGACTTTGCCACGCTGCATACGGCGACGTCATCATTATCTCTCTTCCACTCGCGTGATGGTAGATATGCGGTATATTGAAATTGGAAAGCCACAGGTCTGAGTTTCATTGGATGGGCTTTGTGCATGGTTGATGAGTAAGGAAATTTCACTTCTATCAAACAAGAAATTTGATTACGTTGAAGACATTTCTTCACATCATCTCCAACCGAAAGTTTTTTCTTCTTGATTGTCACCTCGTTTGATAGCTATTTCAGATGTGAAATATGCTAAATGGGCGAAACTAATAGTGAAAGAAATCACCAAACTATCCAGCAAAAACTGGATCACGATATTGTATTTATTGTTTCTGATGTCCAGTTGATTCTTGTTGCATAATCATAGAACGTCAAATCTACACGAAAACAAGCAAAATCTCTTTCATTCAATGGATGCCATTGAGTGAGCCGAGAAGGCACGGCTTAGTGTGGACAAGGGATGGTTAAAGTTCCAGGGCGACCTACTACATCGCTATCGAAGCATGCCAGGAAACGACTTAATGGAAAAAAAATGTTCAACGTGTTTTGCTATACAATTGCTTTTTCAAGCAGAAAAAATTGATATTTTTTTACATACATAAAAAGTATCAGGGCACGAATGTGACAATAGTTGATGGTCTGAATTGAATGCTTATATCTTTTGAACATGTTTATATCGTCCTCAAGGGTATACGGTCGCATTTTTTCATTACATCATTATTAAATTTATTATATTATAGACATTTTCGTACATCCGGACGCGAAACAAGCATTGCGCAGCCGAAACAGAGACCGCAAAATGATATTTGATATTGACGCCCTCAGTTCACTTTTCTCTAATCGTGTTGAAACGCTGTCTTTTCGAAAACGAAATGATGTTCATTGAGATTATCTAATTTCATCACGGTTGCACGAAAAATAGGGTGTATACTATGGCCGTAAAATGTTTTCGCGATCTCGAGATTATCCTGCCTCAGCCGAAGCAGCCTCGGCGATAATCTCTCTCTCTCTCGGAGCGCGACAAAGCATTCTGCGGTCTCAGTATACAAATAACTATTTCGATTCAAAAATTAATTTTTTCCACAAGAATTCAGGGTGGATATGGTTTCACCGCTTTCTCAAATTCTGGTAATATATTCATTCGGAGTATTCTGGGAATTCTTTCGTAGAAAGTTATCGGAATGATCCAAAGGATGGTGGAGATATGATGATGATGATTTTGCTGTATGGAGTCATGGACTGAATGAATCCGACACTTTTTTAGAATGCTTCCTCAAACAATAGAGAACAAATGAATTCACATAAGAAAAAGAAAATCGAAATCAACTCGCGTTCTAGACGTTATGGTAAAGAAATAGACACGTCTTGTAGACACAAGTGTATATAAAAAAAACACATAACAACAAATATCCACACTAACTCAAACCACCCAACAAGTGTCAAAAAAAGGGTAGTGAAATACTGTTTTAACGTCATTATATTGTGAAAAAATGAGAATTAATATTGGGATTTGTACAAGTGTAGAGAGCAAATTTTTGATCTACCCTGAAAAGTTGCTGTTTTTTAATAGATGCAGCAACTTTACGGGGTAGATTAAAAATCTGCCCTTCTACCAGGCGCGTATACAGCTCAAGTTTATGGGCGTTTCCACCATTTCATCAAATCACCGAATGCACATGCACAATGCCTTGAATTATAAGGAAACTGTGAAAGAAAAACGTCAGATTTGTTTAATCTTAATTTTTTGCATAAATAAAATTGAAAAGTAGAGAAAATGATAATTTTCGATAAGAATAAAGTTCAGACTTTGGAGATAACTATTGCCTCGTCAATGTAAGTGAATATAAACCGCTATAATGATATTCGTTCATGTATTCATCATACTACATATCAATATGAGTAGAATCAAAAGTATATACTTATTGAACACAAGATAATGAAACAGAAAAATAAATTTGAATTTCGATTTTTCTCATCAACATAACGATCTATCAATGCATCAGCTTCTATGGGTAAGTCCCAGGAATGAATGTGTTATAGTGCTAGACCAGTTAACCGATCCTGAGATATTGTTAGACCAGGTCGAAGTCAATAGCATGCATTTTTTTATGAGAGGCATAATGTTAGAATCGCACTTTTTGAAAGCGGTATCTATCGAAGTGGAAACGCACGAACGTATTCTTCCAGAATAGAGAGATAATCAATTTCCCCCGAAATACTAGACTATATAATCTGATATATTCTATAATTTTGGTAATAATTTTGAATTTAATTATTGGATTCTGCGATCTTACAGGGTTACAGGGAGTAAAGGTGAAATGAAATTGTGATTGATTTTCCATTCATTTATTATATTTTTTGATATCTCCCTATATTTTTCAATATATATTATAATATGTTATGTGACTGACTGATCATGGGAGCCTGCCTTCTACACTCAGAAACTACGGAACAAGTGTAGTGAAATGTTTTCGTGGTAGAACAAAAAAGTATCTAATTCATAGAGAAAAAACGATGAAGAGATCAATTTCATAAAATGAATATTGAACGACGTTTCGATTGCTGGTATCCGCAATCGTCTTCGGGTGATGATTGGTGACGATTGCAAATACCAGCAATCGAAACGTTGTGAGTACACGCAACTTGATTTCAATATTTATTCATTTGACTTTTTTTTTATTTTATTCTTTCAAATCAATATTTCAAGCAATTGTCGCAATATTAGTTTTTTTGATCAAACCTTTTTGTTAGGAATTGATTGCGTTATTTGATTCAGATGTCATAAAAGTTTCGCTTTGCAACATGTTTCCAATCAAAAGAGTTAATTATATAAAAAATGGGAGTCAAAACCAATACGACTCAGCAAGGAATATTGTCAACCCCATTCAAGCAAATATACCTAATGTCCCTAGACTTTCTGGAAAAATTAAATAGGTCGGCAGCAGCTATAATGTTAGAAAAACATTCAACACAAAAGATACTTTGCTTTCAGGGAATGAAAATAACTTTATAAAGAATACCCCACAGCTTAGTGAAGAATCAGAACGAAAAGAAATACAAGTTTGAGACATGTTCATGTTGGTGAGTTTCAATATAGGAAGTCTGTTTACCAACGTAGGTACTTCTCAACAAAAGTTTAGAAATTGTCAGGTCAAATTTAGAGAATGATGAAACAATGATCAATAGAAACGGAGTTGAATATAGAGTAAAATACTATATTGTTGAACGTGAAGAGAATGGTAATCATTTCCCTCGAGTGAAGTTGCAGCATGAGCCGTAGACGAGTGGAAAATCATCATTCCATGCGAATTATACACTATACTTTCTCTACTGCTCCAAGAGATGATTGCAAAATGAAATTATTCAACGATTAACATAAACTAAAAATTCAGATTCATTGTGTGATAACTACAACTGTAACACAATGAAGAGATAGTTTCATCAGGTGTAATGTAATGTAATTGAAGACATACTACAACTATTGTTTAAAATACATTATTCGTGATGGATTAATCCTGTTCTCGTAGTTTATTGGGTCTTCTACCTACCATACTCTGAAAAAATTCAGAAGTGAAATTGGAATCCATGAAAGTGTAGAAGGGTACACTTTTATCTACCCCGAAAAGTTGCTGCGTTCGTTGACAAAACAGTTTCTTTTCGATAGAACACGTCCAATTAGATACCAACTTCTCGGGTAACTCAAATTCGTCTTAAAAAAATACAGTAACTATACATATTCGATAGGTTTCCGCGGTCAGTTGTATGTTGTCGTTATGCTGAATCGCGACTAGAGATTTGTGCTCGACGTCTCGGCTCCGATTTTGGAGCCATTCCCAAGAGATTGATGTGACTTCACGCTGAGGTCTCAATCTGCCTACTCCTCATATTGAACTGGTTCAAACGAACAACAAATTTTTCTCTAAAAAATCGCCAGAACGGATCTCAAACATTGGACATTTTGAATTCGATTTGTGAACCATTCTTCTGTCTTACGTTTCAACCCTATTTATTTTATCTGACACTACTCTCACTATTTGAAACTTTGGGAGTCGTTTATTCCGTAGGGTTGTCTCTTTATATGCAATGCTATTCTCTTGATAACACAGAGGTTCGTCACGATATTCTTTCTTGTGTCCCATTGTTATTTCTGAATCGTTTGTCTAATTTTGCACTCAATGCTTTGTTGATGTTTTCGTTTTCTCTTCATGATTCGAAATATATGTACTTCAAATATGAGGTCCCCAATTTTTATCGAATCTTCCACATCAAAGATTCCAATCTTATCATATATTAGAATTTTTAGTCAATATTATACAATCTACATCCGTCCTCATTCCCCGGAACATTATACTCAACTAATCCATGTTTTTTTTTATATTTGAAATATTCTGATGCATTAATTCTATTTTTTTCTGATTGTTCTTGTCTGTAATTTGTTGTACATTATCGAAGTTGTTTACTTCTATTCTACTCACAGGTTTATAATTTATATCCATCCATTTGAGAAAAATTATTTAGAATTAGAATGAGAGGCCAACAGAGTCGGTGAATAAATATATTGTAATATTTTCGATTCTAAAACTTCAGTCGATTCTCATTAACCACTATCATTTTTATGATATTTTTTTGGTAATGATGAAATTATTTTGTCTGGGTTCGCTCTCGTTTCGAATGTTTTTTTAAGTTTGTAATTGTTAAACTGTCATTTCTTCTGCTCCTTACCCCTTTTTTTACTGTTGTTTTTTTTTGTTAGAATTTGCCTCCATGCTATGTTTGATTGGTATAAATCTGAAAGTTTTTTCTGCAGCAAATCTTCCTGTGAGTAAATTACTGCTCCCACTTTTTTTAATTTCGTTTTATAACAGCTCTTTTTTTTCTGTTATTTTCATCGAGTATTTGTTTAAGTAAGTCTTCGGAATAGATATTTTGAAAAACGATCCTTGGTCTTCGACATCTACGACATACGAAGTTAAGTAATTTACGCCTTCCTACGTGCAGCTGCTACCTTGACAATCAGTGCAATTCATTGACATTTCAACTGAAGGACTTATCGATTCGTTTATACTTCAATGTAGCAGAGGAAGATAAATAGCGAAGGATAGAGTGAATTGAGTTCAAAACTATCACTCAGACCTTCAAAATAAATCTTTAAGGTGTATATCCATTCTTATTCTTTCAGGCATTCCACATTCGTGCTTTATGGAAAACTGTCTTGACGGCCAGTCTATCAGCTGTAACGTCATCGACAGACGTCGAAACAGAGGTAAATCCAGTGATCATAAATTCAAATGACGATAGCAGCACGTGCACAAGCAGCAGTGAAGATGAAGAAAATTTCTATTCAGATAGTGACTGATTGAATTTTATTCAATAAAATATGATGATGATGATTTGCTACCCTGATCAAAACTAATTTTGGGTAGGTATACGACACTGACCGGAAAGGGGATTATTGTAATCCACTAGTAATTTAGTTGGGAGAGTCTATACCTGTGCGATCGCTCGCCATCAGCTATGGCGTTTACAAATCTATGTTTGACCTATCTAAGTTGAGAGCTATCCTACATACTGGAATTCCACAGATTCATTCGGGAAAGTTCGCCTTCGTTCCGATTCGACGCTCGATGAGAACTAGTATTTTTGAAAATATCAATATCTGTGTTGAATAGACGGTGCTATGAGTTTTGATCTATACGTGAATATGTATCATTTGGATTCTAGTTATTAGTTTAGATTCATTAATGATTATTTCCTTCGAACCAATTTTATGGCATAGATCACACTTACCCCAATAAAAATGAATTCTGGTAGAGTTACCGCAGAGGTTAGGGTGAGTGTAAACTCACTATCGCGTATTCGTTCACAATCAAAATATTTTCTGGTTCCAGATGCATAATGGTTGAAAGACATCGCCAAAACCCCAGCAAATAAGGAGCTGAATAATTCTGAAATATGGTAAAAATAAACTCTCATGGTCAAAAATCGAAGACTCAGATTTTTTAGTGGACCCATACATTGTTGAATGTATTTCTGAATCGATTATAATAGACAAAAAAGGAAATTTTAATTTTCGAGACATTCTGGTTGATTTTCATTTCTGGCCTTTTTCAATTTTATGAATTTTTTACCAATATAGAAGTTTGTATTCTTCAAAAAATCAAAAATATATACATATATAAATATATATATATAAATATATATAGATATATATATATATATATATATATATATATATATATATATATATATATATATATATATATATATATATATATATATATATATATATATATATATATATATACATATATATATATATATATATATTTCATACTTGCTTCATTTTCATGGTAAACACTCCGCAGAGAAGTACCGCATTCACACTTGCCCCAAAACTTTAAGAAAATTTGATCCAAGGTTCTGATTAAAAAACAAATGGAACTGAATTCTAGTTGTCTCATCACAATAATATGTAACTTTCTAAGCAGACATAAGCATGTGACGATTACTTCATTTTGAAATTCCTGAAAGAAATGAACAAAAAAAGTGCTCACGTTTCATGAAAAAGGCGTTCTCACTTACCCGATCTTACCTTACTTGATTGATTCATATCAAAATGTTCACTCATTGACAGGATAAGAGATGAACTATAGAAATATACGTCTGTTTACTCACAAGAAGTAAATCATAATCAACATATTTTCAGCACAAAAGGTAAATGAGAGAGTGCTGATATTAATATTAGAGTTGAAAATTGTAAAGTTCTATAATTATTGAAATAAAATAAGGTTCTATAAAAATATTTCTATTAAGTAAGGTAAGGATTGAATTCATCCAATACTACCAAGAAAATGAAATACTCCAGTTTATCAAGGCTCATTATTGTTGAAATCATTTGTTACTATCTTTGATCTACAAATTTTGCACAGAAAGTGAGATAATTTTTTAGCTCATATGAACAACTGAAACCTATGCAGACTTATATACAGTGTCACCGATAAAGTCCGCATCAAATGGGAAACTTTTTTATTTATCGTTTTATGTGAAATTTGATTTTGGCAGTAGATTTTGCTCAAGAAATGATGTCAAATGACGTCTACAAAATAGGTCACGTGATTTCCTTAACCTGTCAAAATTGACATTTGAAAAAAAAACATCGAAAAATGACATTGTTCTTCAAAATATCCAAAAATATCAAAGGATAAAAACATTTTCTTTTGTAATTTTATAACCACACACCAAGTTTCAAACCCATAATAAGTATTTTATATTTTCACTATTTTTCCGCACTCCTGCTTTTTCTACTTATCAAAATTTAAGCACACCTGTACTAAATCATTTATTTTAACTAAACTCGTCACCGAATTTCTTTTTTTGTAATATAATAATATTTTAAGAGCATCTTTGATGTTAAAAACAAATTTTGAAAAATAAAAGTTGTCAAACTTGATGCAAAGTTCATCTAGTTTCAACGGGGCTTTCAAAACTATACAGTACTTGAGTTTTTTAATGAGCAAATGGCCTCACAATATGAATTAGAACAAAACGGAACATTAGGAAACATCATTTCGTGATTCTTGAAGCCCATTCAATAAAAGAAAAAATTGTATTAACATTTACCTACTCCGCTAACAACACTAATTTAAAAAAACTGGGTAGGCTGTGAAAAAATATGAAACTACATAATGTGTTTTAAGAAAACGTCACTGTCACTGAATAAATTAATGCCCGTTAGTTCTATGTAATGTATGAAAATTAAAATAATATGTTATGACTTTATCGGTGACACTGTATATACTGATAATGTGACCTTGTTCTGTGGGGTCTATTCTCGACTTCAGCTAACGTAACCTTGTCCAGAGACAAGCCATCTCTTCCGAAGCAGAGAAAAGCGGCAGTTTAATGATTCGAAGTGGGCTCACCCAAAATTGCCTCTAGAAGAGCAACGCAATTGCAGCTTATCGATAACAACATTATCCCGACTATGAGTTCTTGAGTTAATTTGACCAAACATATCATCCCCCTTCCATTTCAGATATTTTCCACGGAATATATTTTTTGTGTGATTCTCGAATACATATAAAAATATTTCAGCTTGTACGTGTAAATGTAAAACGGTAACTCTTAATCCCCATTTGATTTATTACATTACTTTTACTTCATGTATAATTCATAAACGATCTTATTGCTAGTAGATTCCAGACGTGCACTCAAGAAATCGAATATAGGGAATACAGATAAAGTAGAGATACGTCTTAGGATCGATGCATGAAGTTGAGGGAAAATTGCGCTTCGTGCAAGTCAAAAAATACACTCATTGATTTCATAATTGTGGATGAAATGTTTTCTGAAGACGGATTCGAAAATTCCTCAGCAAATCTGCAAAGGAAATGAATAAGATATTGATTGATTCATGTTCATGGACGTTTTTTTGTATACAAATTTTCTAAACCGAGTAGATTTCAAAAGATGTTCATCATTTATTCATTATTCAAAACATCACATTTAACGGGAGGTGGAGGGATGAAGAAAGAAAATATTTGATATTTTCTATTGTTTTAGTAGCGTACGTGGTACTTTCATTGGTTGTTTAATTTTCCAACTAAGTTTCCTCACCTCTTGTAAGATAACATCAAATAATTTAAGAAATTGAAATGAAGAATGAAGTTTAAGTATTCTTCCATCCAGAACATAAGTTTTTCCGCTTTTAGCCTTTAGATTCCTCACTGAAATCAAATGAAAACAGTGTTTCCATCTTCTAAAAATCCCAATTGTTTGTTGAGGTATACGGTTGATATGTGGGACCAGGACCTTACTCTGTCAGAAATGGACCATTGAACCATTAATTTTCACACAGCAATTAGACATGATTCGTTGGTTCAAATTCACCATACGAATAACTTATATGAAAAGGTGAATATTCTCAACGATCATTTTCTGTCATTCTTCAATGGTAATGTCCCACTGAAAACTAGCAAGATAACAAAACCGTACTTATGAAGCTTGGCGATGATGCTCGTACAAGGTGGATAACAAAAAACCAAGTCATTATGAATAGTAAAATTCTCTGAGAAATCACAACTCCTTGGGATGGACAAGTATAAAGAAAGCGCGTACAACTGGGGTAATTTTTTTTTACTAATTTCAATTCATTCAAATAATATAATCGGTTATAATATTGTATTGTTGTGAGAGTGATGACAATAATAACATAATTTTTTTCCATCCCAACTGTGATGGTTCACCTAAGCAAGACTGCTTGTGTGTAAACAAATAAAGTGTGTGCAGAATTCGGTTCGCCTAAAATTGATAAAAAGGAAGTGATTGATATTCCAGATGAGCTTTGGAAACTTGATGAACTCAATGACTACTTCGCACATTCAATTCTAGAACCGCGGATGAATACAAATATTTTTGAATTTTATGAGTGTAGCAGAACGGTTGTTGATTGGACCTTCATATATCTACCACACCTCGTATCATATAAGTCCGTCACATTTTACAGCCTGTTTCATTTCTCAGTCAATGATGTATAATGGTAGCTAAAATGGCATGCAGAATTATGGCAAATGAAATATTAATTTATAAGCCCATCATATGTATTCTGGAAAATGAACTTGTCTACAAAATTTCGAAACTTTTCTTAGAAAATCAATTACCCTCACACCAAACGTGCGTCCAGTGCAAAAATATCAGTTTGGTGTAAGGGTAATTGATCTCTATGAAAAGTTTCAACTTTAGCACCAAATGTTCACTACAGATTTTTTTCAAAATGTGGGCCAGCACTTGCCACACATGCATTAAGTCGCCGAATCTACGCGTGAGTACAGGAAGCTCTAATCATTTCCGGAGTAACGTTATTACAAGTCCCTGAAATTTTCTGGGTCAATATTTATTGGTTGAGTTCCGATGACAACTCGTTTCAAATACTCCCATAGGAAAAAATCTAGTGGCGTGAGATCTGGAGAACGTGCAGGCCATCGAACAGGTCCACTATTTCCAATCCAACGGCCTTGAAAAATATTATTGGGTGATTTTGATGTAGGTACATAATTCGTCATGGCTTGAATTCTCGAATGAAACAGATGTAAGAGGACGACAGGCAGAGGCATTTGTTATTACTAATGATCTGGAACAACTGATAGATCAACCCACTCGTATTATACGAATAGCCAATTTGCTAATACACTGGACCTGTTTCTTTACAACTCATCCTAATATTTATCCGATCAAAATTTACCTCCACTTGTGTTGGGAATTACCAAATTTTATTTTATTGCCCTATGTTTTAAGTTGTTGATAGAAACAATGTCAGTTTTTTGAAAATATAAAAAGTTAATACTGTCAATCCGTTTTTGAGTAATTTCGACGCAGTTTAATCCATTTTTGAGCATATAAATTACATTTGGCGACCGTGACAGGACTTTATAGGCTGAGAAATGGATATTATGAAGAAAGTACGAGAATTCATGCGAAAACACTTCTTGAACATTTGCGGAGAGTAAGAAGAAATGTTGCTAGATAAGACTTCTAGTAAGCAAGATCTGTTTGCTATCTCGAGGCAGCTGGATGACAAAGGCGACAGATTGTTCAAGGCAGATGAATGCATCAGAGACATTTTAATTTCATCAAAAGATATCGACGAAACATCCTTGGAGGAAGAACATAATACCGTCGAATTCCACAGGGAAGAATTCATAAAATACCGTTCCAGATGTGAGTTCTTTTTGAAGAAAACGGAAGAAGACGATCTAAGTAGTTCTCGGAGTTGTTACAATGACCACAATGAAAGAAAATTTTAACTCCCGAAAATTGAATTGAGGAAGTTTGATGGAAACGTCAAGAACTGGATCGGGTTTTAGGACCAATTCAGAAAAATCCACGACGATCCAGACATCGACTCAGATGATAAATTTCAATATCTGCTTCAGTGTACGGAGGAAGGGTCGGATGCAAGAGAACTTATTCTGAGTTTTCCTCCATCAAGTGCGAACTACGCAATTGCCATTGACCAGTTGAAGGCCAGATTTGCTAGGGACGAATTCCTCATAGAAGTATATGTATTTTCCCTCGTTAAGTCTGCATTACCTGAGGATTTACTAAAAGTTTGGGAAAGACATAGGAATAGTAGTATAACCAAAACGGGTCAAATTGGGAATAAAAGTAAGGCAGATACTGATAACCTTTCTTTATTATTAGATTTTCAGAGGAGCGAGGTGGAATCAGAAGAGAGAATTACTTTAGCCCAGGCGAGTTCTCGAAAGGAAAAATACAGATTCACGAATGAAAATCGAAAGAAAGGTGAGAGTGAACTCTATACAGCAGCTGCTTTATATTCTACCAGTTGTAAAGGAGAGAAAGGCGGTAAGAAATTTCCAATTTGCTTGTTTTGCGAGAAGCCTCACAACAGTCAAGATTGTTTGAAGGCACAAAAACTTACTTTTGAAGAGAGGAAAAACCTCATCACGAACAAGAAGGGTTGATTTTCCTGTCTGAAACAAAATCATCTTAGTAAAAACTGTCGAGCATCCGTAAGATGTGCAGTTTGTGCGAAAAACCATTTTCCTATAATGTATCCTGACATCAATGTCAAAAATGACAAATCAGTTGACAATGTTTTTACGAGTAATCATACCAATACTGTCCTCTTGCAAACAATTATAATCAAAATTAGTAATGGAAATAACGAGAAAACTATCAGAGCCATTTTAGATTCAGGAGCTCAGCGTTCGTATATATTATCTTCTTGTGCCAAACAAATGAAATTGAATAAGATAGGCGAAGAAAGTATTATTCAAGGTGTTTTTGGCGGCCATCAATCTGCACCACAAATACATGATTTATATGACATTAAACTGAAAAGCCCAGAAAAACAAAAATACGAAGATATTTTCTGGTTTCACTGATTTTTCAATACCTGATTTGTGGAATTTAGGACTTTAAGGAATAAAAGATTCTGCTGAAGTCAAATCGAAAGAATATTATGAGAAAAACGTTTTGAAAGATTTTTATGATACAATCAAGGTTAACAATGATAACAGATATGAAGTTCTGTTGCCATGGGTCGAAGATGATCCATTTATCTCAAATAACAAAGAAATAGCACGTACTAGATTATTATCAAATACTAAAAAATTAATAAGTTCGAATAAAGTTCTTGACTATGAGAGGGTATTTGATGAATGGGAGTCATTGGGGATTATTGAACGAGTGTCTGAGAATTCAGAAAAACGAGATGGGGTTCATTACTTGCCACATCATGCGGTTTTCAAAGGGGCAAGAAAAACTACAAAAATACGCCCTGTCTTCGATGCCTCTGCGAAAGACCACGCGGGAAATTCTTTGAATAATTGTTTGGAGGAAGGTATCAATTTATTAGAATTGATTCCTAATTTATTGAACAGATTTCGTTTAAGACCTATTGGAGTAATATCAGATGCAGAGAAAGCTTTTTTGCAAATAAGTATTGAACCAAAAGATAGAGACGTTTTAAGATTTTCATGGTGGGATAATATAGAAGCTGAAAAACTCAAAATTCATAGACACTGTAGAGTGGTGTTTGGTTTAAAACCAAGTCCATTTATTTTGTCTGCAACAATAACTCATCATCTCAATGAAGTTCCTACGCGATACAAAGAAACTTCTGAAATATTAAAAACTTCTTTCTATGTCGACAACTGTGTAGCGAGTGTCAGTAACGAAAAGGATCTAGCAAAATTTATAGACGAATCCAAACACATAATGTCAACAGCTAAGTTCAATTTGAGGGGGTGGACTCACACCATTTCATCAGGAGACGATACTTTTCACAAGGACACTGTTGGGGTTTTAGGTCTGCTATGGGCTGTTAGAGACGACACCTTATATTGTGATATCAATTCTTTATCTCATTCAGAAAGTATTCCACGCACAAAACGAGGTTTGTTATCCACAGCTAACAAAATTTTTGATCCCATTGGATTTTTATGTCCAGTTACTTTGATTCCTAAATTACCATCACAAAAAACTTGGCAATTGAAGTTTGGCTGGGATCAGGTTCTGCCAGAAGATATCATTAAACTATTTAAAGTTAGGTTGAAACAGATTAGTATGATTAGTCTTGTGAAAATTTCAAGAACACTAGGTAGAAATTTTGATATTGATTTTCCTGATAACTCCACGATACATGTTTTCAGTGATGCGTGCAAATCGGCTATTGCTAGTTGTATACTTTTGAGGACTACAACAAAGCAACGCACTTTACTGAGATTGCTATAGGCTAAGTCTAGGTTATCTCCGAGAAACACAACCATACCAAGACTTGAGCTGATAGCTGCATTACTGGGGTGAGGTTATGTCGTTCACTAAAAGAAATTGAAGGGTTTTGTAACATGAAAACATATTATTGGAGCGACTCAATGGTGGCACTGACATGGATGAAAACTCAAGGAAGTTGAAACATATTCATTGGTAATAGGGTTAAGGAAATAAAAGCACATACACGAAGTGAAGAATGAAACTTTGTACCTGGAAAAATGAACCCCGGAGATATTGCATCACGTGGATGTACGATCACAACTCTACTGGAAAATGGTTGGATAAATGGTCCGATTTGGTTGGAAAGAGATCCAAAATATTGGCCTCACCATGATATTTTTTGTCCAGAAGAAGAAGTTAACAAAGAGAAACAAAAAACAGTAACAACCCTCGTTTCAAAAGTGGACATAATCACCACTGATTTGAGTTATTTCTCTGAATATTCCAAAATTTTAAGGATGATTGGTTGGATGATACGTTTCAGTAAAATCACAAGAAGATTATCATCCAGAAAGCTATGTGAACTCACTTGTGAAGAAATTGATGATGCTGAAATCCGTTTATTGAGGAGAGTTCGACTGGAGAGTTTTGAAGATGCGGCTAAATCAATTCAGAATCTTCAAATATTCCGGGATGAGAATGGACTTTGGAGAATGGAGACAAAAATAATTCTAGGAGAATATTCAGAAGATTTCAGGTACCCAATAGTATTACCAAACAAGCACCATAGTGTGGAAAAATTGATAGAGGAGAGCCATATAATAAATAGTCACGCTGGTGCACAAACGCTTTTAGCTATACTTCGAGAAAGGTTTTGGATCCTGAAAGGTAGGAAAACCATTGTTTCAAAATGTGTGATATGTAAGAGATATAATGCCAAATCCGTAGACACACATGTTGCACCTCTCCCGAAAGAATCACTTGTAAGGCAGCTTTCGAGATAGTCGGAATAGACTTAGCTGGACCTTTGTTTCTCAAATGTGGAGAAAAATCATGGATAGTGCTATTCACGTGTGCCGTCTACAGAGCGGTTCACTTCGAGTTGGTAAAATATCTTTCCACAGACTCATTCATATCAGCATTAAGACGTTTCATAGCAAGGCGAGGAAGAGTTTCCACCATATACTTAGACAATGGAACTAATTTTGTTGGTGCTTATAATCAAATGAGAAGAATTGATTGGGAAAAAATTTTGGAATACTCAACCATTAAACGTATTCGATGGAATTTCAATACACCAACAGCTGCCTGGTGGGGAGGATGGTGGGAACGGCTAGTCCGTATCATAAAGGAACTTTTGCGAAGGAATTTAGGAAGAGCATCAATTACATATGAAGAACTTCTAACGATTCTATGCGACTGTGAGGCAGTAATCAATGCACGCCCATTAACATATATTTCGGAAGACCAACATGACTTGACGCCATTAACTCCTATGATGTTCATCAATAACATACCGAGCAGCGAAGTACACGATCTTGACGAAATTCACAGGAACCATCTGTTAACTCGTCACAGATATCTTCAGAAGATACGTGAAGATTTTCGACATCGCTTCAGGAAGGAATACTTAGCAGAGCTGGTTCATACTGGTCAAGGCAAAATACGCAACTTGAATGTTGGAGATATTGTTTATGTTGGAGCAGACAATGTGAAAAGAATGAATTGGCCCCTGGGAAGAATACTCGAAACATTTCCTGGAAGAGTTAAACAACACCGAGTAGCCAAAGTGAAAACGATGAATGGTGAAATTTTACGTCCATACCAGCGCTTATATCGTTTAGAAATCGATAGCAAAATAGAACTTCTGACGAAAAATGAAATGAATGAAAATGATGAACGACTAAAGAAATCTTGTAAGCCTGATGAAGATGAAGAGAATGAAAACACGCGAGCTGAAGCAGATACACCGGAAAATAAGGAAGAATTCCATACAGTGACGAAATCAGGACGAGCAGTCAAGCCAGCGAAGCGCTATGGCTTTGAATAGAACTCTCATCCACTTAACAATTTGTTATTTGTTAAATTGTAAAGGGGGGAGAATGTTGGGAATTACCAAATTTTATTTTATCGCCCTATGTTTTAAGTTGTTGATAGAAACAATGTCAGTTTTTTGAAAATATAAAAAGGTAATACTGTCAATCTGTTTTTGAGTAAATTCGACGCAGTTTAATCCATTTTTGAGCATATAAATTACAGCTTGAGTGATTTTGATCACACTTTGATTTCAACAACTTGTTCGTATTCGGCTCCAATAAATCCTCCTCCAGAATCCCCAGACCAGCACGAGAAACAGAAATTCAGAGAAATATTCACGTCAATAGAATCAACGATTACTTAGCAAAAATAATAGAATTGGGTAACATCAACTTGGAATTTAATGCTGGAAAAACCCTTGCATGTCTCTTTTCAAAGAAAGCCGATCTATCATTATCTAGTATTCAGATGTCAGGAGAAACTATTCCTACGAAGTCGAGTATCTCGATACTAGGAATTACGATCAGTAATATTCTCTCAAAGGAAAACCATGTGAGATCGAGCGATGAAGGTGCTCTCCAGAAGCTTGTATTTCTATTACGTGCGAAGGAATACTTCACTTCTCGTCAGCTTCTGATGACCTACAAGGCTCACATAAGTCCTGTCTTGGAATATAGTTATCATGTATGTAGCTTGGCATCAAAACATTCATTGAAGCTTCTCGATTCTATTCAGAGAAAGACAGTCTGTATTATAGGTGATTCTTTCCTCACCTCGTTGGAGCATCCCAGAAGGGTCGGAGACTTGTCTCTCTTCTATAGATATTTTCACGGTCTTTGCTCTTCTGAATTATCATCAATCGTTCCACCCTTGGCAGTGACCTGACCAGTCAGAATTCCCACCCCTTTGTTGTGAGCTTTGAGACCTGTCGAACATATCTTGCTCAGGGATCTTTTTTCAATAAAACAGCTGAACTGTGGAACTCCTTGCAGAGAGAGATTTTTCCTTGGGCTTACAAACTTCGAAAATCTATAGTGAATGTTAATTTGTATCTCCTGTTCCTTGATTCACGCGGAAAAAATAAAAATATAACTATATTATGGTTATATACAGGAGCACCATCTCGTTGCCACCATATTCTTTGTCGTTATTCAATTGGAAGATCTACTAGTGATACAGGAACACAATTTTCTGAGAAATGTAGATATCGCTGGCCCCTTCGAACTGTTTTCAAAAAAATGAAGGCCGATGAGACGTCCATAATGTTTACCACACGTTCACATCTCACATTGTTTGGAAATTGGTTTCTCGTATCCAGTGAGGATTGTCCTGCTGTGTTATGTCGGTTAACAGTTCCATTATTATGGAAGAGGGATCCATCATTCCACAAAATATCATCGAGGAAGTTGGGTTTGTCATGGACTAAAAATTTAATGTGAGCAAATGTCATTCGTCTTTCGAAATCTTTGGGTCTGAGTCCTTGGTGTCAATAATTTTGAAGGGACGATACCCGTATTGTTTGAGAATCCTTCGCACAAAAACAACTTACTGATTCCAACCTCCACCGCCAATGCACGGACCGAAATATGAAGATGTGCTTCGGTGTAGGCCAACATATTCATACAATTTTCCTCAGTTCGCACAGGAGTAGGATGAACTAACTTGATGTGTTTACTCTGGAAATGATCCCGTTTGCATTGTATTTTCTACAGGAAAGCGCTGTTCATACAGCATCGCCGCAACACGTTTATTCTTTCGGCATTCACCGAAAATTACAAGCAATTATTATGGAAATGGGAAAATATTTAATGACTACACAAAACCCTTGAATTCGTATTTGACGGGTGTATATTGAAAAACTCTGAACGATTGTCAAATGTAACAGACATATATGATACGAGGTGTGTAGATATGTGAAGGTCCAATTACTACTACCCACTAAGGAATTTAATTTTCTTGACTATATTCACAACTACATATATATATCGTTGAATTGAAAGTGTAACATGGTGTAAGTTGAACCAAAACAAACATGGGGGTGCAATTTGTAAAACTAAAATTAGAGGTGGTTTCTCAGGGGTGGATTTTTCTATACTGCATGAACCATGGTCTCCTACGGCACGTATTTTTTTTCTGCAAATAACTGAGATATTTACCGGCATGAAAGATCTGGATCACTCATATAATTTTTTTTCGATAGGCGGCAAAATTCCGTTATATAAGAAGTTACAGACTAATTGCACTTGGATATCAATAACTTTCTTTTCCAGATTCTATTTTTTTTTATAATTTTTTTAGAATTGGTGATTTTTGCTGTTACTTTTTTTTAAATATAGCATTCGTGAGATGTGGGTTGAATCATTCGTAACGAGTACCCATGAAATTTTCTTTGAATCAGGTGTATTTTGACATGTTTTTAATACATTCATTGAAAATTCTGTATAATCGGATTTCGTCCAACCAATAATTTTACTCAAGTCAAATTCGACCAATATCTGTCGATATTTAAGCTACTCCCTCGCCAAAATGTGGTACTGGCCATCTAGTGAAGGAGGTATTGGCTGCTGTGTGATATGACAATTGGTATGACATGTGGCATGTTTGGACTGATTCTCGCTGTATTTCGACTTTCCGTTGTATATTTTCTTCGGTTCGTGTCATAGTAGAAATGCCACTTACTTCACACGAGCAACCCTTCTATTTCAGTTGTTCCACCCTTCTCTTGTAACTCTCCATTTTTTTCGGTTTTTGTGACATAGTGTCTTTTTTTTGGAAATGAATTCTGTACTCGTGAATATTCATAAGAGTGTATATAGCATTATTATCATTGCTGTTGATATTTAGTCCACCCCCACGGAAAAGATGTGGTACGGAAAAACCGGAAACTCTTTTATTTCATTGTCCCACCAATATGTTATAACTCTTTAATTTCTTCGATTCCAGTGATGACCATAGTGTCTTTTTTCTCGGAAAATCTAAATTCATTATAGCCCGTATGACATTATTTTTCTTGTGTCTTAAAACAGATCAACTAGCAGAGCAGATGTTGGTTTTGATTTTTGTCTTTTGAAATCTGAAATTATTCCAACCAATACGATCAAAAAAAACTACTAATACCATTTTTTTCACAATTTTCTGGATATTTTGGTTATTCCGTATATGATTTTTCTTCAGTCTTAACCCACTTATTCGTTGAATACTGAATATTGAAAGGTTCAATTTTTCTTATTTGTTGAGAAATTTTTTCGTAATAAGGTCAGATTTCTAACATTAAGGTAGGTATTATCTTTGTGTAAATTTACGAGAAACGAAGTCATTGGAACTCTTTTCTGCTTTATGAATATGAATTTTAGAGAGTTTTTACCGTAAAACACGTGAACTCTGTTGGAAATTGTGAGAATTTTTTCTCTTGAAAGCTGTCAGAATCCTTTTTAGCTTTTTTCATCATCAAAACCTTGGTTTATTATGAGTAGGTATCTTCTCTAGCAAGAATCAATATATGGATTTGACCTAAACTGGACATTTTGTGGATGAATTTGTGTCGTTCCAATCAAGTTGGCAGCAGCTGGAGACATTTGTACATAAGAGTTGAATAACACGATTTACCAATTGAATGGTTGTAATACAACTTACCAAAATAAACATTATCATTCGGTTGTTGATGTGAATTCCGAAAATATTTGAACTGCTCACACAACTGCAGAGGTATCGATATGTAGAGTTATTTCAATATGATACGGAACTAAAGTTAGTGAGAGATCAAATAATACGTTTGGCTCAACAGTATGAAGTCGATTTTGTCAACTAAATATAGGTAAGAAACAATAGGGCTCGAATCAGTTTTCAAGAAGATTTACCATATTTTCGTATATATTTGAACTGCTTATTGTTTGGAAAACAATGTTTTCAATAATATGTTGGGTTGTATCAATGTTGATCGTTTATAGATTATATGCTGAAATTGATCAATGAATCAATGTTTCTGTGCATTCTTGAGACATTCAGCAATTGATTGAATCTTCAGTTAAACCTCTTCTTTCTTACCATACTTGTAATGATACCATTTTTTACAAAAAACGTAGTATTGAATTTTTTCGGTCCTTTGTTGTACCAACTCTCCACCCTTCAGAATCTTCACAGATTTCACAGATTTTGACAATTTCTGGACCTATTCATGAGTGTGAATAATATAATAATAATAAAAGAAATGGGGGGTCGAGTGGAGGTGGTGTAGGGATAAATGGTGGGAGGATAGGGTTTAAAGTCTTGGGTGTCGGAGGGTGACCAGTGATGTTGATGTCGGTGGTTGCTGCTGGAGTGGGGAGTGAAGGTGGTGGTGATAAAGGAATGAATGGTGGGAGAATGGGGTTGAGTGAGATGTGTGAATAGGTGGAGTGGAACTGAGGGGTGTGACTGCAGGTGTGACTGTGTGCAGGTGGTCGGAGGGACTAGAGGCTCATCGGAGCTATCCTCGTTTGGACACGGACCGGCAGGCGGATACTTTGACGCGGTTTCGGACGCCGAACCGCTAGTTCCCGAACAGGATCTGACAGGCCTGCATCCATTTCCCAATACCTCTTGTCTTACGTGTGGCATCGGTAGCTAAGATGTACGTTGGTCATAATCTGTAACAAAGGAATTATTGAAAAAAAATTCCTTCCTCTACATAGGCGGGACGAAGATCTTTGGCTTGAACCCGCAACAGCTGTTTACCGGTATCACTCTTTAGATTGTATACCACCGGAGATATTAATTAATATCAATAATGGTGTATGGTCCGGAATATTTATGTGCTAATTTCGCAACAGAGTTTTTCGGCGGAAGAAAGCAGGTGTTCTTTCTTCATTACTCGGTCTCCAACGTGATATCTCGATTCTGTGTCTGTGTCGCAGGTTACAGTGTCGACTCTGGGTTTCAAAAGCCCGGGCAATATTCAGTCGGACTAATTCTAGTTTCTTGTAATCTTTTCATTCGGTCCATATACCCATTTAACTCTTCCTATGAATACCTTGTCTCTTCCGTTGTGGACGGCTTTCGGAACTTCTTATTCTCTCCCATAATTCAGGAATGCTGGCGAGTATCCGATAATACTATGTCAGACGATATTGATGGCGAACAGTACATCCGGAAGGTATGTATCCAATTTCCTGCTCGCAAAATTGAGCCATTATCGCTTTCAGGTTACTGTTTCGTATAGCGCCTGTGTAATAGCTTTCGCGGTGCCTTTCTTAATCGGACGATATTCGACCCACTTCGTGTCAAGGTGACAAGTCAGCGATTTTCGACGGGTTTCAATGTTTTCCAACTTCCGGAGTGGGTTATAGATGATTTGAGATTCCTATTTTGCTTCCTTTTTGTTCGGGTCGAAATTTTCTTGTTTGGTCGATATTTCGGTGGTCTTTAGCCTCGGTACAATGTAAAAAAAACAGTTCCTACTCGGGAACCAATTTGTAACGCTGTTACTTCGCTTCTCTTACTTTGACGTCCTTGTCTAGGTTTTTCTGCTTAAGGTGGGAAGGACACTGCTTCGGAAAGCTACAGTGGAGTAAAATAATTCTAGCGGCCGAATAAAGATCTCATCTCAAAAGTGTAAGGTTTCAACTCATTTTTTCTCACTCGGGTACCAATCGAAGCAAAGCTTCGGAAAAAGCTTTTCTTTCGTCTGCAAGAAGTATTTTATGTAACAAGCGGGCCACAAGCGTTTTTTCCTAATTTGATTCCATTGAATCCGATTCTGCCTGTTGCCAAACCGGATTTTTTACCGGAAGTTATATATTCAGAATGGCGATCGAATGCTATATTGGCGCTAGTTTCGTTCATAACGGTCTTCAAACCGAAATTCTCACCGGAAATTTTTTATTCAGAATGGCGACCGTTTGCTATATTGGCGCTAGTTTCGTTCATAACGGTCTATTTGTGCGATATTGTAGTCTGTGCCTCGGCCAGAATTGGTTAACTGCAAGTGCAAGGGCGCTTGCGACAAGTGGTCAGGTGAGTGTCGCCAGCAGGATGTACCCTGCATGGAGCAGTGCAGGTGCTGCAAAGAATGCGTTGACTCTGAGAATTTCGGAATTGAGTGAAGTACGACATTGTTTTCAATATTTCTATTCCTTCACTCCTATGCTCCTTCCTTCTTCGAATGTACGAAGAAACCTCACAAATAATAGAAGAAACCCACTCTCACATGCAGTGGACGAACGTGAGATAGCCGCCATTATTTTGGCACCTATCTTGAGTTTAATATTTCCAGTGGCGCAAATTTTCCTCAAAAGATTTTGGTGCTCAATAATGTGGGACTACAACTCAAATTCGATAAAAATTATGCATTTGGAGAAAAGTTATGAAATATACATTTTTGCCGTTATATTTTATTTGTCACGTCACTTCCGGTCGACTCATTATTTTCTTTTTCGTAAATATGACCACAGACCTCAGTATCGCACAAATAGACCGATATGAACTAGCGCCAATATAGCAAACGGCTGCGATCTTGGTCGTCATCTTGAATATCTAACTCCAAGTCGAAATTTCGTCAACAGATATATTCGGATTCAGCGATATCGAATTAAGAGGAAAACGCTTGTTGCCAGCTTGTACAATTCTGAAAACTCAGCTTCGACTATTCCGGTATGGCTGTGTCTCAGCGCTCTCTCGCTCCTGACGATCGGCTGTTGGCTTGGCGGCTTGCTTGGCTGCTAGCTGGCTAGGCTGCTGGCTGGTTCTCTTGCTCGATTCTACTCCTCGCGCTCACGTATACCTATTCTCTTCTTCCTACTCCACTTGCGCAGCCGAGTGTCACGCTGATGTCGCTGGTCATATGCATATCACCCAACGATGATTCTAAATAGACGAAGGTCGTTGCAAATGGATGTTTCTACCAGCATGGCGTTCTGGACTAGTCCGGGTCCTGGTGCTTTCGGGGTGAAATTCCAAGACGAATGTATGCGGTACCAAGCTGACTATTATCCCGAAAGAATAATATTTTTATGTACATTGATAACCGATTTGCAAATGAAGTGGTTCTAATACCGGACTTAGTAGTAATTTATCATATAAACTGAATATTAAAATAGAGGAAAATGGCCCATGGAAAGGAGATCACACTACAAAAATCGACAAATCGACGATGGAAGAAGAACCGAAACGAACTATCAGAACAAAATTGGTACCGAACAAGTTGCACTGGCAAACAAGCAAGTCTTCACACAAAACAGAGATCATAAATCTGGACAATTTTTAATAATAATTATATATCAACAATAGTCATACCGAAAAATAGAAGATTACAAAAAAAAAAAACAGCAATTGTGGGTCAGCTGGCACTTTCCAGTGACTCTTGAATTAAGTGTAACTAAAGGATGATTGCTCTGCATGCTTATAAAATGCACCCAGAAAGAAGAAGATGTTACCTCATTCTTGAATTCAGAGTTTCCTGTACAGTACAGTGTGAAAACCTGCATTCAATGTATCCTTCTCTCGAAGTTTCTGTACTGGAAAGTAATGTGGAAACAGCAATGGATCCAAATTATCCAAACATATTGGAACATGGGTTAATGAGTTCTTTCAGCTCATACCAGTTACCAAACTGTAAAAATAAAAATATCAGAGGACCTTATGAAAAATCAAGAGGTGAGTATTTCTCATGTTAATATCCAATGCCTTTAAATATGGTTTATGAATGATCTCATTCATTGAGGGATTTCATTTTGATGCTTATATTGTATCACCGAACATTGGTTAAATGAAGATGATATCAAAGCAATGAAATTACCGGGTTATCTGGCTAGTTATCTTCGCAGCAAAAATGGAGGTGTGGCAATCAATGTTGAAAATTCAATATCATCTGAACCAATAATATATTCACAATCTTCTGAATTTGATTCTGAAATTAGTAGAATTAATATCCCTGGCATATTGCATTTATATATAGATCATGTTCGGGTGATCTTGAAATATTTTTTAATAATAATAATAATAAGGAGGGGAGACTACACAACATCTGAGCAGTCTCTGGTGAGTAGCGCCACCACTCTCCTCAGCTTAGGATGCAAAATCGGACCGGCAGCTGATGCGCATCCGGGAGAGAAATGCTTCTTCTGTCTGGTGCCGGCCGTGGGCCTGCTGGGCTAACCGACTTGCAAGTCCCCAACTCTGGTTCTCAACACTGGGGGACAGAGCCCCCACAATCGACCCAATTCGGATAGGGATCAAGGGCAAGGTGGACGGGTCCAATCCGATGGACAGCCCCATGACAACTCTGGCAATAGAAATGGACAACGTTTTGAGTGAACCGACGAATTGAGGGACGACCTAATGCGGTGAGAATGCATGCGCTGTGGTGCGTGACACACCCGGAGCATGATGACTTTTCTGCACAAAATCTCAGGAAATATGTATCCCATCTTCGTGGTCGTGGCTATGTACTTGCCCCACCAAGGCCAGTTGAGCAGGCGGTAGAAATACCGCTAGTGCGATTGGTGGAGGAGAGGGTGCGCCGGGAAGCACCAAGCACCCAGAAAATCGGGACCGGATTATGCTTCACGAGGTGAAGCCCCTCAGGCCAGAAAAACTGGCCCAAGTGGACGCAGAGGTTCCTAGTGCCCTTACAGAAGAGGCCGACATCTGGCAGATCAACTGTGCCGTGTATGACTCTGTTCAGGCTCTATCTGGGAGAAAAGGGGGTGACAGACCCTTCGACCCCTACAGGAAGCATGAACAGCGTATACACAAGATGGAGGCTAAGATTAAGTTGGCGTAACCCACGCGTCTCGTATCCAATGTGTGATGGAGTACTTAGCGGCTCAAAAACCATTTACGCACACAGTGCGGCAAATCGCTGCAACACTGCGGAGATCCCATCACACATTGAATCGAGGGGTGCTGCTCACCATCAAGCAGCATTGCCTCGAGAGGATACGAATGCTGGTGACTGCAAAATAGTCACTGGGGAGGCAGGCGAGGGCTTTCTCTGAGTACAAACAGTTCCGCGAGAGCATCCGCTCAACCCAGACACTCCACCCCTGACGCAGTTTGAAGCTTTCTGTAGAAGGCTTCAACAGCCTGAGCCCGAAATACTGCGTCAACCGATAACCACGGATGAAGTTCGGAGAGCTCTTGAGGGTTCAAATAACTTTGCTGCTCCAGGCCCTGATGGCCTCAATAACTATTGGTGGAAAAAGTTATCGAGCACCCACCACCATTTGGCCAGAATATCCAGTTCCTGGCTGAATGGAGAGCAGCTGATTCCGGAATGTCGAGGGGCGAACCGTGCTAATCCCGAAAAACGAACATTTGTCAGATCCTAAGAATTACAGACCGATAGCATGCTTTAATACGTGTTACAAGATGTTTACACGTATCTTGTACATGCGTACTCTCCAAGCCGTCGACCCGGTGTTCGAACGGAAATATGAGCAAAAAGGGTCAAAGAGGGGTTTCGCGGGCTGTAAGGAGAACTTGCTGATCGATAGATGCATCACGCAGGACTCCGTCGAGTAAAAGCGGAATCTTTCTATGGCCTGGATCGACTTTCGCAAGGCATTCGACACAACATCACATTAATAATTATTGTACCTACTCGAGTGCCTTGCGGTGCCCGATCAAATAGTGAGATGCATCGAACAACTGATGCCGCTCTGGAGGACTCGCTTCACCATAACATCAGGTGAAAGCAGGGTCCAAACCGAGCCGTTCATCATAAGAGGTATTTCTTAGGGAAATTACCAAGCCCCCTTCTCTTCTGCATCTCACTAATGTCGCATTGTCCGTTGCGCTCAGGAAAACCCATCGTTTTTATATGGATGACCTCAAGCTCTATGCCTCTGGAGAAAGGGACCTACAGCAATCCCTCAGGGTGGTGCAGGAGATCACCATAACATCAGGTGAAAGCAGGGTCCAAACCGAGCCGTTCATCATAAGAGGTATTTCTTAGGGAAATTACCAAGCCCCCTTCTCTTTTGCATCTCACTAATGTCGCATTGTCCGTTGCGCTCAGGAAAACCCATCTTTTTTGTATGGATGACCTCAAGCTCTATGCCTCTGGAGAAAGGGACCTACAGCAATCCCTCAGGGTAGTGCAGGAGTTCACGCATGCTATCGGTATGGAATTCGGGATTGACAAATATGCACCCCTCAGGCAAATACAAGCCAATAAGCCTCTGATATAGTCCTCGGTCCCTGTCGAAACGAATATCGTCCGAAGAGAGGAGGAAAAACGGATAAAGCATCAGAATTTTCTTTACGAACTTGGCTGGCTCCATCCGTGGACTATTCTGTCAAATTAGTGATTCTGATTGTAGGTGTTAAATATTCGAAGTTCGCCTACCCGGTGACTGAATACGTCGTATGTAGGACGAAATATACGGATCGGAAACGTAAAAGTACTTAAACTCAAAATATATTCAAAAAGAAAGTTCAATACAATTGACTCATCAATCACATATCAATGACATTAACTTGACAGACTTGTTAGAAAAATACAAGACGTACAAAATAAGTATAACACATTCAGAAAATGAACTATCTCCGACATACTCCCACCTTGAGTTGTAGAACCTTGTTCAACAACTCAAATGGCTACGGAGAAAATCTTTGAACAGGTTTCACTTTTCTACCATATCTAGTAGTTATCGTAAGTGGTTCAGGATTTTCGGAACACTCGTTGTCTTTTTCTTGTGTTTCTTCAGTTTCTTTACTTTCGGTCTCTCTTGTAGAAACTGCTTTGTCTGATATCTGAGTTAAGTCCAAATCATCAGCGCAATTGATCTCTAAGGGATATACTCGTTGTAGAGGCCTGAGTACTATTCCCTTCGTTGTCTTCAGTTTTACCAGACGTGTTTTATTATCCTTTCCTAGTATCAGCTCTTGAACATACGCCAAAGGCCATTCCATCCTTTTGGTATTGTCGGTTCCTATCAAGACGATTTCACCAATTTTAATTTCTCTCTGTTTTTGTTTTTTCGATGACAATTTCAGTTGACCTAAATATTCATTTCTAAATCTTTTACGAAGATCATCTTTCAGCTTCATCCTGTATCTCATATGTTTTCTCAGATCTGAACTTTCCACAGCGTCCAAATCGGGAACTCCGCACTCTGAAATTTCCTTGAGAAACATGACAGGAGTCAAAGGAACAAGATCTTTACTATCTTCGGGCATGTAAGTTAGGGGTCTTGAATTCAGTACTGATTCACAGTCGCAAAGTATCGTGGATAACTCCTCGTATGTTAGACTGGTTTTTCCCAAAACTTTCCTCAGTAGATCCTTCATGATTCCTATTAATCTCTCCCACCAACCACCCCACCAGGCAGCTGTTGGCGGATTAAATTTCCACGCTATCCTCTCGGCGGTACTGTAAGCGGTTATCATTTTCCAATCCAACTGTGAAAAGGCATTCTCAGCACCAATAAAATTTGTACCATTGTCGCTGTATACAGTCAATGGTCTTCCTCTTCTGGCCACAAATCTTCTGAATGATTGTAAGAAAACATCTGTAGAAAGTGATGAGACAAGTTCTAAATGTACAGCTCTATAAATGGCACATGTATATAGGCATATCCAAGCCTTCTCTCCAGTTCGAATGTAGAGTGGACCGGCTAAATCTACACCGATGACTTCAAAAACTTTGGCTTCTCGCACACGATTTTCTGGAAGTGCTATGGCTGGAACCTCAATACGCCTGGAATTGAATCTACAACATTTCGGACACTTTGAAATAACGGATTTTACTGATTTTCTCCCTCTGATTATCCAAAATCTCTCTCGAAGAAGTCTCAATAATCCCTGAACTCCGACATGCATTGATTTCAAGTGAGTTTCGTAGATTAGCTTACTCACAACAGGGTGCTTAGACGGTAGAATGATAGGAAAACGGAAATCAGGAAAATCAGTTCTTTCGGATATCTTCGTTCTGATCCTCAAAATACCATCCTCATCGGTAAAGGAACAGAAACTCTTCAATTGAGAATCGTCAAGTCCATTGAAAGCTTCATATTGCACAAATCTCATTATACATTTTTCAGCAGACTGTACTTCCTCCAAGGACAATTCCTCATCAGAATTCTTCTTATAACCGGAACGGCAATTGACAGTAAATCGTCGAATCCAACCAAGTACTCGGATGATTCTACTGTATTTCGAAATTTTCTCGTGATACCAAGAAAAATCAATCGAAGTTGAAACATTATTCAAAGTCACATTTCTCTTTTTCTCTGATTCAATCATCTCCTCATCTCTAGCGTACAGCTGATTCGGTCAGTACTTCGGAGATTTTCTCAACCATTCAGGTCCCTCCCACCATTTCGATTGCATCAATTGTCGTGGAGAACAACCACGAGACGGAAGATCGGCGGGATTGAGATCTCCTGGAACGTGGAACCAGGCTTTTGGATTCGTCAAGCTTCGAATTTCCTTCACTCGATTCCAGACAAAAGGTTTCCAATTCTCTTCGTCTTTGATCCAGGCTAAAACAGTAGTCGAATCAGACCAATAATAAACCAAGATACTGGAATCGATGCTGTCGATAACAGTTCTGGATAATCTTGCTCCTATGGTAGCTGCTAGCAATTCCAATCGAGGAATGGTCATTCGTTTCACAGGAGAGACTCTACTCTTGGCTTGTACGAGTTGAACATTCACGCCATTGCATGTTTCAGATCTCATGAATATGGCTGTAGCATAGGCAAGTTGGCTTCCATCACAGAAAACATGCAAACTACAGTGATTCTTTCCCTCAATGGAATTAAATAACCATCTGGGTATTTTTAGGTCGAAAAGAATTGGAACTTCTTCAAACCATTTCAAAAAACCTTGTTTGATGTCTTTTTGTACCTCAGTATCCCATCCTGTTTTCAATTCCCATGTCTTCTGCAATAATATCTTGGGATATGAGAAACTGGGCATGAAAATCCAATGGGATCGAAAATTCGTTGAGCTATCGACAAAATAACCCGTTTTGTAATCGTTTCAGTATGAATATCTCGAAACCATTCTGATGTCAACTGCAATGTATCCGAGTTTCTATTCCAAGAAAGTCCCAAAACCGAAGAAAAGCTGTTGTCATTAGTTGAAGAACCATCGAAAGCAGAATGCTCCCACCCTCTCAGATCAAACTTGGCATCAGCAAAGAGTCTTGTGGAAACTTCAATGAAATTGTGGATTTCTTCTCTGGTATCTAAACTGACAACGCAATTATCTACATAAAAACTCTTTAGTAACTGAGTTATTATGTCACCATTCCTTGAATTTTCGAGGCAGCTTTTCAAATGGTATTCGATTACTGCTCCTAACAGAAACGGGCTACAGGAAACCCCGAATACAACCCTTGTATGACGATATATTTTCAGCTTTCCTGAATCATCTAACCAAAGGAAACGCAAAAAATCTCTTTCTCTGGGATTCAAGCTTATCTGCAAGAAAGCTTTCTTTATGTCAGCTATGAGTCCGAATCGTGAAAAACGAAATCTCATCAACAGTGACGGTATTAATTCAATGAGATTAATGCCCTTTTCTAGGCATTGGTTTAAGGATGGCTGATTTTTCTGTCGAGAAGAGTCATCAAAAACAGGTCGGATTTTTGTAGTCGCGCTGTTCTCTTTTACCACGTGGCGATGTGGTAAATAATGCCCTTCATCGAATAAGTCCGACTCGGGTACCCCTTCAATGATACCTTCGCTTTGCCATTCTGTGAAAACCTGGGCATATTGATCACGCAAACCATCTGACTCGAGTTTGTTCAGCAATGATTCTAGTCGTCTTCTGGCTGCTTCATAATTACTCGGTAAAGGAGGATGATCTTCGATCCACGACAGACAAACTTCGTATCTACCATCTTCGTGCCTAACGATGTTCTTCAAGAATTGAGACATGACGAATTCCTCAATTTCTTTCTGTGTCCTCTTTTCTGACGGATCCGAAATCCCAAGTACATCCAATGACCATAAGTCAGCAATAGATTCGTATTTGGAAAACATGGACATCACTATCGATGAATTCGGAGTGTCATGGTTTTCTTTGAGTTTTCCCATCAGGGTCCTACCTAATAGAGTTTCAATTGCTACTAGGCCGCATTCCAACTCATATCGGTTACCAGTGAATAATTTTCCCGCTATATCAGCACCAATTAAAATATCAATTGGCCCTTCTCTGACATCAGTGATTTCGATGCCAACAGACTGCAATGTATTCATCCAAGGACCTTTACGAATATAGTTCACATTACTGCATATAATTGATTGATCAAGGGCTTCAAAATTACAGGCATATTCATTCTTCAAGTCACTCAATCTTATGCGATAACAATTATGTTTGACAACATTAGTTCTTGAACCACCAAAGAGGGCGTGAATAATTTCTTCTTGCCGCAAGCAGTTGTATCCCATCTCTTCAGCTGCAGATTTCGTGATGTACGATTTTTGAGATCCGGTATCAAAAATAATCCGAGCTGTTCTGGTTTTGTCGAATCCATTCAAATTGACGACTAATGTCTGTAGAAAAACTTCGGAATATGAACTGTTCGATAGACTGTTTTCTACAATCGTACTCATAACATTAGCCTTCGAGTCTAAATCTTCGGACTTGGAACACATGATGGCATGATGTCTACTACCGCAAAGAGTGCAAGTTACGGGTACACGACATTTTTTGGAAATATGACCATAATTCAAGCAGATATGACAGCAGGCTTTTCCAAGAAGTGTCTTTTTGCGATCGAATAATGTCCACTTTTTAGCTTCGGGGCAGAGTTCGCTCGGATGATTTCCACTACAAAAATTACATTTTTTGTGTAGTTTGTTATTCATCAATCCAGCGGCGGTTGTTAGAGAAAAATTATGTTTTTGGGCATCATTTTTCTTCTTGAATTTACCTTGAACGTCGAATCCAGACGTAGCTAAACTTATTCTTTCCTCGTTCTCGACTTCTTTCCTGAGAAAATTCATCAACTTGTCTAGGCGATCTTTGAGTGTAGAGTCACTATCATGAAGACTGCTTCGTTGCCATACTCGTATGAGGTCTTCCGGGAGACAGGACTCCACTAAAGGATATAATATGGCTGCACAAGTGTCTGAAGTAACATCGAGGGTTTCTAAAGCACGTAATTGCGATTCCATTTTGTCGTAAAGGATACTAAGATTATTTTGAGTCGACAAGTTGTTATTAGTCTCAGCAACTCACGCACGTAGAATTCAACAAGAAGATCTTTCCTGCCAAACCTTTTCTTTAGGCTTTCAATCACTTTTGGGTAGTTTTCTGCACTGGGAGGGTAACTATCTATGAGTTGACGAGCTTTCGAATTGGGTATCGATGCTTGAATCAAATATTGAAATTTATCCTCTGGTGCAATGTTTTCATCATCATTTACCCTCTGAAATTGACTCCAAAAGGAAAGCCAGTCTTTGATCTCACCACCAAACTTCCTGAATTCAATTTTTGGTAGGTTCAGTTTTTTCTTCATTTCATTAGAGCATTGAGAAAAAGAGTCAGCAATAATGTTCTTGTTTGAGAGATTATCAGCTAAAAGTTTGACTTTAAAATACTTGTCAGATAATTCATCAGCCGTAGATATCTCTTTGTTCAAAGCATCTTCGTCGTCTAATAAAAAATCCACCATTTGTCTATGCAAATCCATCAGGACTTGGATTTTCTGCTCCAGAATATTAATTTTGCTGAATATGGCAATCTTGTCAGTGTTTTCTTGTCTAAACATTTTTAAAATATCATTGAAAACCTGATCGAACGATCTTCTCTGCACTGCTAGTACCTTCACTACCTTCTCCATAGTCGGTGTCCTGTCACGGTCGCCAAATGTTAAATATTCGAAGTTCACCTACCCGGTGACTGAATCGTATGTAGGACGAAATATACGGATCGGAAACGTAAAAGTACTTAACAAACTCAAAATATATTCAAAAAGAAGTTCAAAACAATTGACTCATCAATCACATATCAATGACATTAACTTGACAGACTTGTTAGAAAAATACAAGACGTACAAAATAAGTATAACACATTCAGAAAATGAACTATCTCCGACAGTAGGTGTTCTCGGTGGTTCCGGACCAACGCTACTCTCGGAGCTCAAGACCATACCCGCATGCCGTAATGCGGCAGAGATCTTGGCCGGCCGCATGCAAAAGGCCGTTATTCTCGGTTCGTTGCGTCTACTCAGGGCTCACGATTCCCGGAGCCAGTGATCACTCACCCCGCGGTGGTTAATGATACTAGCGCGTTCGCCCACTGGGTCGGAGCAGTGGGAAGTACGGACCCAACTAGGTTTGTTTAGGCGAAAAATCAATAATAATAAGAATAATGATAATAATAATAATGTGTCTCTATTTTTTGTTAAAAATAATTCATTCAAGAGCTGATTGTTCATTGGAGGGCGATATTCAACAGAGTTGCTCTTCCATATAACCCCCCAATTACCAACAACTTCAGCTACAGAATAACAAGTCTACTAGTAGGCATCAATTGAATTAACAAAAAAAAAATAGATTCAATAATAGTTAATCAGAAAAGTCCGTTGATTCATGAGGAAAACCTTACTGTTCGAGCACAGGTATAACTTTTCAGAATTCACATTTCTCTCCTATGAATGAAAGATCTGACATTTTCGCTGAATGAATGGAAAGAGGTAAGTACAGTTTTTAATCGTTTCTGGCAAGGAATTATAAACTTTAACCGCAATGTAAAAGGACTTCCGAAACAAAGTTGTTCTGTGCGGAGGGACCAGATATCTATCGAAATGCCGTGTTTGTAGATTGTGAACATCAGACCCTCCCTGAATTTTGTCACCAAGAATACGGGAGCATTCGATGTAATGATTTTAAAGAGCATGCAGGACATGTGCACCATAAATATTTTTCCCAGGTTCAGCCAACCACATTTTCTGAAAGACTCACTGATGTGGTTATACTTGCACGGGTTGTAGCTTTATCTCAAGCATGCATTCTGAATTCTCTGGAGACTATTTCAATCTTTAGTTGTCAGTGCTGGCCAATACACTATATCGCAGTAACTAACTTAATGAAGTGAGAGTGTCACAGAGCTTCAATTTTATATCAGAACCTAAAATATCACATAGGTATGTGTTTTCATAACCAACTACCAGCAATTCTTTTGCTCGGAAGCATTTTGCAAAATTCCATATATTTAGAGGAATCAGTGGTGTAGAGATAACAGAAGAGGTCCAAGAATACTCCGTGGGGAACACCTTGAGATATATTTCGTATTTTCGAGAATTTACCATTGATCAATGTTTGTTGGCATTCTATCACTGAGATAACTTCCTTTGGACTCACCCGAACCAAGAAAACGCAGTTTATTACATAGCAAGATGTGGTCAATGGTATCAAAGGGCTTGCTGAAATCGAGTAATATCAGCATTGTTTTTTTTTTTTTTTGTTCCCAAGCATTGATAATGTCGCCTGTGATTTCAGCAAGTACTGTGCCCAACACGAAATCCTGACTGTTTAACGGGCAGTATATTTTCTCATCAAAAATTTATTTGATTGATTACATTTTTTCTGATATTTTTTTAATTTTTCATTCCCTCGAAACTTTTCTGTGCTAATAAAAAGTTGGTCTTAGCTGGCGATTTCAACGGGATTTTTTAGTTCCTTCATCGACCTGTATGAGTTTTTCCAATTTATTCATATCTTCAGGCCTTGATATAACAATCTTCGAATATACATGGACCCATGTTCGTCATCAGATCACCTAGGGCAATTTATACGTTTTAGCATGATGGTTTAATGATGACTTACGGAACAAACTAAATATATTATCCAGAATCAAGGTTGTATATGACGCGAAAAGGGAACTTGTCTTCTTTGAGAATCATTTCAATACATCTGGAAATATTGGCAGAGATGCTTGCAAACTGATTAACTCTGATTGTACCCGAGATACCTAATCGTGTAAAAACCAAAAAGTCGATTCCTGCAGATGTATTCAATGACTATTTTACAAACATTGCTAATAAATCTATAACATCCTTACCTGGATCGAATTATGAAAGAACCTATTCTATAAGAACCTTACAACGCCTGTAGATTCATTCACGTTTTTCCCAGTTACTCCTCCAGCGGTTTTGGACACTATTGAGTCTTTGAAAGATTCAAAAGTGGTGATCTCCAAAAAGTTGAAAATTATCCTCTTATCTCAATGATTATAGGAGAAATTGTGGATATACTAGCGAAAAAAAAAAGGATCATATGATACTTGGACTCTAATTAATTTACTTTGTCCGGGACAGTATGTTTCAGAAAAAAACGTTCATAACAACCAGAGCTTTTCTGGATATGGTTTCACATATATCTATCTTCTGCAATAAATTTCTTATTTGTTGGTGAGATGTGGTGCAATCATCCTGTTCTGTTATCAAAGATTGGTATAGGATATAATTGATAAAACAGTAAATGTTTCTGGCTCAACTAAAGGAACTTTCAATTATTTTTGAATTTGACTGAAATTCTTGTAGCTCAATTATATCTAAATAATGAGAAACTGAAGAAAGTTTCAGTGGTAAAGGTAAATGACTTTTTTGAGTATTTTGGGAAATTTCCTGAAGAGATTACAGTAGATCTTTAGGTTTAATAATCGATGTATGAATAATATGTAATCTAGCGAAAGTATAATAGCGTTCAACATATTAAAATATAATCTTTTACAAATGTATAGCTTCCCAGTTAACACAAACATCTATGCGATGTCACTTTCTTGCCTCTTAATCTATTGGAATGTGAGGTTCATCTATACATCTCTGTTACCGTAAAGGGAAATGGAATTCGATCAAACGAGTTATCTATCATCACTTTTTTGCTATAACGATGCACAAATAGACGTGGATCTGTGATGCTATTCAATGTACCAAGGATGTCCAAATCTGAATCACAAATTGATTTTCCGTTGATTCACATTTTTTCGTCTCAGGGCAGTATATGCCATTCACTAAACGGTTCACATTTGGGACTCACAAAGTAGTGAAAAGTGAGTTGAATGTTGAATGTCAACCGAAGCTCATTTATTTTCAAAATATGCATCTGCGCACCCTGCACACGGTCGCATTCGCATTAGGCCGGGGACACACGGTCCGGGTGGATGCTCGGACGGGCGATTGGCCGGACGGACGATATTTTGATGAACAGAACACACTACATCCGAGCAAACTTCCGTCCGGGAAATTTTATTCCACTTCTCGTCATTTTCGGCTTAATCATGGACGAAGATAGAAGTAAACTATTAGCAGTGATTTGTTTACTGCGTCACAGACTCAAGAAGAAACGTAACAGAAATGAATGGCTACATCCTGTTGTGCAGAAGAGAAACATACTAGGACAATTCAAGAGAAGATGAAGAAAAATTCTTAAACCATTTATAAAAAATATTATATTTTGTTATATAATATAAATAATATTTTTTACTGTTCCTATTTTGGCAATCGCCTAGGATTCGAAAGTTCATGTGCAAAACATCATCGTCGTCATTATTAACTCTGCAATATATGAGTATATCACAACCAAGCACGACGGTCACAACACTGACTGCACGTGTTCGCCCGGACCGTGTGTTCCCGCCTATTTGACACAATGCCCCGCCACCTGTCGGACGGATGAACGCCCGGCCGGGTCTCGGATGATCACGCCGGGGACACACGGTCCAGGTAAACGCCCGTCCGAGTTTTGTCCGGGCTCCGGATGATCCAGAAGTACATTGTGAAAATTAGTGAAGAACACACGGAACCCGGACGGGCTTTTGCCTGTCCGATAGCAAAGACGCCCGGATGTATTCTCAACTGATCATCCGAGACCCGGCCGGGCGTCCACCCGTCCGACAGGTGGCGGGGCATTGTGTCAAATAGGCGGGAACACACGGTCCGGGCGAATACGTGCAGTCAGTGTTGTGACCGTCATGATGTGCGCATTCTCGAGTTGGTGATTTGGTGCTTGGTTGTTATATACTCATATATTGGAGAGTTGATTATGACAACGACGATGTTTTGCATATGAACTCTCAAATCCTAGGCGATTGCCAAAATATGAACAGTAAAAAATATTATTTATATTATATAATAAAATATAATATTTTTTATAAATAGTTGAAGAATTTTTCCTAATCTTCTGTCAATTCGTAAAATAGAGTATTGAAGTGTCCTAGTATGTTTCTCTTCTGCACAACAGGATGTATCCATACACTTCTATTACGTTTCTTTTTACGTCTGTGACGCAGTAAACAAATCACTGCTAATAGTTTACGTCTATCTTCGTCCATAATCAAGCCGAAAATGACGACAAGTGGAATAAAATCTCCCGGACGGGAGTTTGCTCGGATGTAGTGTGTTCTGTCCATCAAAATATCGTCCGTCCGGCCAATCGCCCGTCCGGGCAGTCACCCGGACCATGTGTCCCCGGCCTCAGTGAGAATATATCCGGGTGTCTTTGCTATCGGACGGGCAAAAGCCCGTCCGGGTTCCGTGTGTTCTTCACTAACTCTCACAATGTACTTCTGGATCATCCGGAGCCCGGACAAAACTCGGACGGGCGTTTATCCGGACCGTGTGTCCCCGGCGTAAACCTACTTGTTGCTGGTTGCTGCCATTGCCATTCGTTTCGCCCGTTTTTGTTTTTACCCTTTAGATTGTGTTGTGTTTTATCAGTCTATTTTCACATGGACTGCTTGGAAGTAAGTTATATTAAAAAAAATATTTGTGACTATATACTATTATTCGAGGTCGTTGTGGGTTTGAATTGCTGATCTGAGTTTTGATGCAAAAGGTAAGTGGCAATAAATACATTAAAATTGTAGGGAAAAAGGAATCCATATCGCGTGGTCAACTTTCGCCTGAGATTTCTCATAGTCAGTCACAAAATACAACAATTCAATTTTTTCAATAACCACTGTAAAACTCATTTATTCAATCCTAAAAGATTCAGTATAAGATATATCATATTGAATTAAATTGGTATAAACATAACCTCAATTTTACCATTAGACATTCCACATTCCAGGATACTTGTCGAATGACGAAATGAACCAACACGGGGGCATCTACTGACAAGAAACTTTCGTTTGTTTTTCTCACAAAAGTGTGATTGCCATGGTAACACTGGTGTTTGCACCGGATAATAGAGTATACGGTCATCCAATGCCACGTCATTGTGGTTTTTTTTTATATGGTGGGGCGTTACTTTTCCAAAATGCTCAAACCGTTTTGCTGTGAACCCAGCATACAAAATAGACTACAGTGACGTATACTCTATTATCCGTGGGTGTTTGCCACCCAGACATCACGTGATCTGGAATGCCTAATGGTAAGGTACAAATCAGTTCAAAGTTTTGCTTTTTTATAAGTATATATATTGTCGTCTGTGAATAAAATTCTTTTTTCTGTGACAGAAAAAAAGTTTGACATTTTATCTCTGATGTCAGGTAACAAAATGTCACTTTTTATGAAATTACTTTTTTCCCGGATATATTATATAAACATAAGTAATGGTAGGAATTTAATTTTAGAATATTTTCTTATACAAAAGTTACATTTCCTTTATGACAAAAAGTACAATTATCAAATGTGCATTGCATGAATGGTATGTTCCTTGAACTATTCGGTACAACAGTCGAATTTTCTTGTGTTGAAATTATGTTTTTTTTCAATATAAAATCGTCGTTTTTCCCGACACAGAAGAAAATGTGTATTATACTACCGATTCCCTTGTATAATAAATAACTTTTTTTCTCTTCAATTTGGAGAAGAAATTAAAAATGTTCTCAGAAATTTGTTACCTTGCATTTCAACAATGTTTTATATGATTCTTCACACCATGCATTTGAACTTATATTTGTTATATTTCTGTAGTTTTCCTGGAAATTGTAACCTTTCACTATATTCACTTTTGTGGGAGTTTTGGAAGTTACATTTCTCAGAAAAAATATAAAAACAAAAATTCTTCCACCTCAGATATGAAGTTCGAACAATACTTATATATAATTATTCATCCAAACATTTTCAGACGAAGTATTTTCTAACCATTGGAGCATCAACTGTCAAAGTCTTCATAGCAGAGCTATGGGGAAATTAATGACCAACTCCGTGGCGATGATATGCAGCTGGAAGGGGTTGAGAATAATAATCATAACATTGGTGATTACCAAATACTACAATGTTTATATGGTAAATATGATTTCATTCAAACAACTACTTATTTAATTTAACCAAGTATTCATTTTTCTCCATGTTGACTTTCTTCTCCGACTCAAAAAATAAAATTCACAACCTCTATGATAAAAGTAAAATAAAAAAAAATTCAAACACTCTGTAGATACTTGTGTATTATTCAGAGACGTTTGATTCATTCACAAAAGAGGAAAGAACAGTTCATCTAAAACAGCTACTCCCTTACCTATACACCACGACGGGCACTGAATCACATAGAAATAACTATTTCTTGCTGAATTTGTATACCAAAGGCTATGAAAATTGAATCAAATGTATAGCATACATAGGAAATATCTACAAAATAAAGCAAAAATAGAGTTATTTGTGGAAAAAAATCTCACTCATCAGGATAATATTTCATTGCTCAGAGAGAATTATCTCTTGAGAAAAATGGATAAATTATGGAACACGTTCATCAAACACCAAACAATTCTGGGCTTGAATAATTTATTTGTTTTAGTAGGCAGCAAAGTAGTAGATTGAGTGCCGCGGCTGATAGTTAAGCAGTCAATCTACTTTGCTGCCGAGTTGAACATATAATTTTTTCTCCGATGGTTTATGAAGATATATGTAGGATATTGTATTTGCAAACTATTACAATTCTCGCAATCTTTTCATTTTTCCTCTTGTGAAAAATTAAAACAAAATTTGTAGGAATCGCAATTTGTTGGGATTGTTGTAATTATAGTTTGACAACATTATGTACAGTGATAGCGACTTAGAAGTTTTTACTCCTCCAAACACATATCAATCAGCTAAGTATTACTTTGCTGCAAAGGCAGGAAAAGTAATACTTTGCTGATTGATATATTATGTCTTCAACATCAATTTTTGCTGTCAATCGGAGAAAAAATATTTTCCTGGGGAGGAAGATTTTTTTTCTACAAATTAGCTTCGTTGTGCAGGTATTTCCTTTGTATGCAATCTATTTGATTAAATTTTCACATGCTTTACGTACAAATTGAGCAAGATAAGGTAATTTTTATGTAATCCAGTGCCCGTCTTGCCATATATTGGAAGGGGAGTAGCTGTTTCAGATAGACTCATTCTTCCTTTTTGTGAATGAATAAAACGTCTTTGAATGATAAACACCTACCTATCAGCAGAGAGTATTTGTTATTTATTTATTTTATAGAAGTAGTAATTTCAATTTTTCGATTCAAAGAAAAAATCAAAAAAAAACAATTCCTCAAACTTCATTCTCCCCACTAAAATATACCCAAGTTCCTAATTATCATGTTTTTCATATGAATCGATAGAAATTCTTACTAAACGATGAATGTTGGCTATTAACCTTTCCCTTTATCCTATCTTTCAGAGATGAAGAACTTATCATTTTTCAGTACATTTTTCAAATTTGAATAAAGGATTAGAAATTGGACGATTTTGAAGTGGTTATCCAGAAAGCAAGTCATCAAGCCATCTGATTAGATGGCTTTCAACGAACTTTTTGATGCTTGAAGCTGTTCATTAACAAAACAGTCATATTGAAACCTTTTACAAAGCTAATTGTATTGGTCGACGTATTCGGGTTCACAACAAAAACAGTTCGAAATAGTTGGACTCTTGAGGCGTGAAGGGTTTGTCGCGAATATATCTACATTAATTGGGTAGGTGACTATTTTTGACTGTTCTAGAACAGTATTTATTGCGAACCCGAATACAGCTGGTGTATGACTTGGTTTCCTGAAATTATGTCAATGTCAAGCAAATTGATGTTTAAAATAGATTTATCAAACCTCTTTTTAGAAAAATACATTTTACTTTGCTAATGAATTTTGGTTGAATATGAATCTATACATTGAATATAGAATATAAACAACCAACCTTTTCTGTGACTAGTCTGATGAAATATTGTACCAGTAATATTTTCATATTCATATATTCGATGATGATGATTGATGATTGAATTCTATTCTAATCTATTGAAATTTGATGTTATCTCCCGAAGAATCTAGTTTATTTTTCATATGGATTCATTTTTATTACAATTTTATTGGAAATTAACATTTTTGCAAATGTTTTTCAAATCAAGTGTTTCATTCATGAATGTATAGAGAAACCACTCAAGTCCGATTTTTGAGAAGTCTTTTGAATTCCAGTGGAAATAACTCGGTAGCTTAAGAGTGAACATAATGTGCATGTTTTCTTCCACTTTTTCATACATTGGAATATTTACCTTTAATGGATTTTAACATGTTTATAATCATTATTTACAACGGATTATCACAGAATTTATGTATTAAATTTGGTGTATAAATTTTCCATATCATTCAATTTTAAACTGAATTTTCGATTTCAGATTCAATTTGTCAGATATTCGAATTGACTTGCAGAGAGTTTGAGATTCTGAAGAAAGATTTGCTCCGCCATGACAAGCAGAGGAAGATCAGGAAAGAAAAAAAATAGAAGTTTCTTTGTGATTTGAGAATATTTCTTTCAGAATTTTGTTTTGCTGCTCAGAGTTTATTTTTACTTATATTACATATTTGAAATAAATCATTTGAAGTTTCTATGGAAGCTCCAATAAGTGGCACACTATATCTGTGAATTGATAAGATACATCGCATTTACAACAGAAGTGACATCTAGGCGATTCACAACACACTTCAGAAAGAGTATCGTTTTTATCGAAATGTGAGCTACTGAGTAAATCTTAATGTGACTCACATTCTGAAAATTATGAGCTGGTTTCAACCTCTCATTCGACTGCTACAATCACAATTATGTGCGTTTGATTGTGAAGCACAAAAGAACTTCACATTCAGTTCTTTCAGAGTTAAATTGTGCAACACAAAGTGAAGCCTGAAGCCGGTCACCAGGGTCAGGGTCCGAAATAGCAGTTAATGGGATGTCAATGTGAGTCAAATTGGGATTCAAGGCTGTGATCTGAAACATGAATGTGTTATAATCAGTTCGAAACATTCATTTTATGTCAACCTAGCGCCCTCTGCTAGTGATGGTTATAAGTTGCGTAGAGCTTATCGCCACAATATGTGAGATGGCGCTGATGTCTTTTTTGTGTGTTGTCTACCAACGTGTACTAATAAATAGTTAGTTCATTTTCTGTTGCCGAAGAACAAGCGTGTTATTCCTATTTCCCAACCGTTTTTTATCAGGTTATGGGCCCAGGAAACGAATTTTCCGCGAGTTGTCTGTATTATTCGGGTCTATAGTTACGATTCACGCAGTTTGTTCAGTTTTCGTGCGAAAATGTCTCTCGTAAATTACTCAAACAGTGTCCCAAAGCTACTCGGGCGGGAAAACTACGATGAATGGTCGTTCGCCGTTGAGAACTTCTTTGTTCTTGAAGGAATGTCCAAGTGTATAGATGGTTCCGAAACCGATTCGGACATCATATCAAAGGCAAAGGCGAAACTAATTCTGACTGTCGATCCGTCTCTCTACGTTCACGTGAAAGGAGCAAGCACCTGCAAAGACGTTTGGGACAAGATAAAAAATCTTTATGCTGATACTGGATTCTCCAGAAAAATCGGATTACTGAGAACTCTCATATCTCTGAGGTTGGATAATTGCGAATCCATGGAAAACTATGTAAATCAGGTGATTGAAACAGCTCAAAAATTGAGAAAAACTGGATTCGACATCACAGAAGAATGGGTAGGTTCTTTGTTGTTGGCAGGCTTGCCGGACAAATATTCGCCCATGTTGATGGCTATCGAGCATGCAGGGATCAGCATAACAACAGATGTCATAAAGAGCAAGTTGCTGGACATGGAAACAGATGGCGCTAGCAGTAGCAGAGGTGGTGCCTTTGCAGCGAAGGGAAACTTCAGGAAGAAGCCAACAGGTGGCGCCAGCGGCAAGAAAGGATATGATGATAAACAAAAACCGGACAGAAGCAAAATATCCTGTTTCAAGTGTAAACAAACAGGGCATTATATGTCCAAGTGTCCGAATGCTGCTCATAGTTCCAAATCCGAGGACAACAAATATGCATTCAGTGCTGTATTCTTGAGTGCTAAATATAACAAGAATGACTTTTATTTAGACTCTGGTGCAAGCAAACACATGACACCAAATGAAAGTTGGGTTAAAAACACCTCAAAGCCAGTTATTCATGAAATTACCATTGCAAATCAGGAAAAGCTTTCAGTGAAATGCTCAGGAGATTTAGATATTGTGACTTTGGCAAATGGAAAGTCCCATGATGTAACTGTTGAGGATGTATTAGTTATCCCTGAACTTACTACAAACCTTCTTTCACTAAGCCAACTCATCTCTAAAGGTAACAATGTTTCTTTCACCAAAATTGGATGTTCCATTTATAACAATGAGAATAAATTGTTGGCTACTGCAAGCTTGGTTGATGGAGTATACAAGCTTGATTTGAAAAAGGAGGATTGTATGTTTAGTATCTGTGATGAGGCTGAATTATGGCATAGACGGCTAGCACACATAAACAGCCAGGATTTAGACAAGATGAAGGAGTGTGTTGATGGACTATCAATAAAAGGGAAATTCAAGATCAACAAAAATAATTGTAGTGTGTGCTGTGAAGGCAAGCAGACTAGACTGCCTTTTTCAACTGTAGGTACACGAAGCACTGAAACACTTGAAATTATTCATGGTGACGTCTGTGGTCCAATGGAAGTCACTTCCATAGGTGGCTCAAGGTATTTCCTCCTCCTTGTTGATGACTTCAGTAGAATGTCTTTTGTCTACTTCCTCAAAGCTAAAAGTGAAGTATTTGAACGCTTCAAAGAATTCAAAAGCATGGTCGAAAGACAAAAGGGCAAAAAGATTAAGATTTTCAGAACGGATCAAGGTGGTGAATTTTGCAGCAATGATTTCAGAAGGTTTTTGATAAAGGAAGGAATAATTCATCAGAAAACCAATGCATATACGCCCGAACAAAATGGGATGGCTGAAAGATTCAACCGTACCATTGTGGAGAAAGCAAGGTGTCTTTTGTTTGATGCTGGCCTGGAAAAGCGATTCTGGGGCGAAGCTGTCAACACTTCTTGCTATTTGAGAAATAGAAGCATTTCCAGTAGTTTAAATGGAAAAACTCCCTATCAAATATGGTATGGTAGAAAGCCAGACTTATCAGGATTGCGTATATTTGGTAGCACTGTAATGGTCCATATCCCTAAAGAAAAAAGACTTAAGTTTGATAAAAAATCAATCAAGCAAATTCTGGTTGGCTATTCTGAAGAAATAAAAGGATTCAGAGTTTATAACTCTGAAACTGATGATGTCACAACTAGTAGAGATGTGAATGTTCATGAGGATACGAAAACCAAAATTCTTGACTACAAAGTTACTGAAAACCAAGATGCTGAGGACCAACATGAGATATCAGATCCAGTGGGGGAAGTGGATCTGACTGATTCAAATAACAGTTTTATAGAAGTAAATGACACAGATATCTCAAATGATACACTGTTAGCAGATGAATCACATGATAGTGATTATCAGCCAGAGCTGTCATTTGACATAGGTGAAGAAGAGTCTCCAGAAAATGCAGTACCGAGAAGATCTGAGCGGCAGAGAACAGCAAGAACATATGATGATTATGTCACATATCTGAGTCCAGCTGCTGAATCCAATATCAAGAATACTCCGGAGGAAGCTCCAGCAACTTATTCTGAAGCCCTGTCCAGGTCAGATGCGAGCTTGTGGAAGCGAGCCATGATGGAGGAGATGAATAATCTAGAAGAAAATCATACATGGGATGTCGTCGATTTTCAAGGTGATGGTGCTTTAGTGCAGTGTAAGTGGGTTTACAAAATCAAAATCGATAATGCTCTCAATAAAACCTATCGTGCTAGGTTGGTGGCTAAGGGTTTTACCCAAAAAGAAGGTGTGGACTATAATGAAACCTTCTCGCCTGTTGTTAGGCACTCCACCCTAAGATTGTTAATAGCATTAAGTGTAGATTTAGGATTGGAAATTTCTCATTTAGACGTAACCACTGCGTTCTTGCATGGCCATTTGGAAGAGATTGTTTTTATGAAACAGCCTGAAGGTTTCATCAAACAAAATCAGAGTAGTAAAGTTTTGAAACTGAAACGAGCAATTTATGGACTAAAACAGTCAGCTCGAGTATGGTACAAGAAAGTAGAAGATGTCTTGTTAAATTTGAATTACAATAAGTCTAACTTTGAACCTTGTGTCTTTATAAAACATAACAAGGGTTTAATAACAGTTATTGCCTTATATGTTGATGACTTTTTTATTTTCTCCAATGATATCTTAGAATCGGATGTTTTGAAAAAGGAATTGGCATTAAATTTCAAATTAAAAGATTTAGGCCAAGCTAAACAAATTCTAGGAATGAATGTTTGTATAAATAAAACAAAAAATGTCATAACATTGGATCAAAGACATTATATAGACCAGCTGCTATCTAAATTTAATATGGCAGATTGCAAGACAGCGGATACGCCAATGGAAAAAAATTTGAATCTTTTACAGGGTAAAAATTGTGATTCTATTCCATATCAACAGTTGATAGGTGGGCTAATGTACTTGGCAGTTATGACACGACCAGACATTTCTTATAGTGTCAGCTACCTAAGCCAATTTAACAACTGTCATGATAATACCCATTGGCAAAGTGTTAAAAGATTGTTGAGATATTTGAAGAAAACTAAAGACTTATGTTTACAGTTCAATAAGAATTCTAAGGGTTTAGTAGGATTTGTAGATGCTGATTGGGCAAGCAATTCTCTTGATAGGAGGTCCTATACTGGTTTCTGTTTTACATATTCAAATTGTGTAGTATCCTGGGAGAGTAACAAACAGAAAACTGTCGCACTCTCTAGTACTGAGGCGGAATATATGGCCTTAGCAGAAGCAGCTAAGGAGGCCATATATTTGAGAAATCTATTGGGAGAATTGACAGGCTCTTCAGATTGTATCTTACTATATAGTGATAGTCAAAGTGCTTTGAAGCTTGCATCAAACCCGACGTTCCACAAAAAATCTAAACACATCGATGTACGTCATCATTTTGTTAGAGAGACAGTAGCTAATGGTTTGATCAATATAGAATATTTGCAGACAAATGATATGCCTGCAGATATCCTAACTAAAGCTTTGGGAGCAAACAAGCACTGCTATTTTTTACAACTGCTAGGGTTTGAAAAATTGTGTTAATTTTTTGTTTTCATGTTTAGAAATGTTTCAAACTAGTGGGGGTGTTATAATCAGTTCGAAACATTCATTTTATGTCAACCTAGCGCCCTCTGCTAGTGATGGTTATAAGTTGCGTAGAGCTTATCGCCACAATATGTGAGATGGCGCTGATGTCTTTTTTGTGTGTTGTCTACCAACGTGTACTAATAAATAGTTAGTTCATTTTCTGTTGCCGAAGAACAAGCGTGTTATTCCTATTTCCCAACCGTTTTTTATCA